>CM039679.1:187012994-187617994 GCA_022537955.1 Schmidtea mediterranea | reverse complement strand
TTCCAATTAATATTATAACACTACTACAAAAATGGATCAATAGAAAGAATGTCGCTTTGCTTTTGCCCAAAATTTGATACCATGTATTGCGAGCTTTGTTGGCTTTTCTCAGACGAATATAATGTAAAAGTAACTATAGCTGCAAGCAATTCACAGAATGATAACAGCATTGTTATTGCTTCTAACGCTGCATGTTACTATTGCACCAAAACTGAAAACAATAAAAAATTATTTGTCTAAGAGCCTTTACTAAAGACCGTTTAAATGATTTTGTATGACATTCTATTTAGGCAAAGGTGGCAGGAAAAATGGAAAAAAATATTAAAAAAAAGGATTTTTAAAATAATTATATATACCGTTGCTTCCATTTCTAGGTTCATTAAAAACTTTCAACTATAAAATAGTTCATTACAGCAATAAGTTCCGAATAATGTCAGACATCATTAAAAAATATTTAATAAAAAATTTTAAAAATGCTGTACATTTTGTAGACCACAAAATCGTGCAGACAATGGATCAAAACATGGGATTATTTCATATATTCGGGAGAAAGGTTCAGCCTAATTTCAAACCAATTTAAGGACTATTATGATAAAATTACTGGATTTAGAAATTTGATTTCTTGGCAAAAAACATAATGTTTTATAATGTCTTATTTCATAAAAATTTTGTAATGTATTGTTTTTATATTTTGTTTTCTAGTATTGGGTGTACAATAAAAACAAATTGACTATGAATGTAATATGCGAATGAATATTCTTGCATAACCCCGAAATAAATATTTTGTTGATATTTATATTGATTCATTGGATAGATTTTTTGTTAAATGTTAAAAATAAAACCTAATTTCAGTTAAATTTAAAAAGTCTTAATTTATTGATTTAATGGAGATAGCCAATTAAAAATTTACTAATCTTTTATACTCAATTAGTGATTGGTTAGTTGTTAGAAAAGTCTGATTGGTCAATACCTGAGCGAAAATTGCTACTGAATTTATGAATAATAGGCTGTATCAAATGACAATTGAATATGGGCTTGATAAATTGATGGCTACTTCGCCTCTCCATTCACAATTGATCTTATAAATTATAAGAATATTGAACGGTTTCATTTATAATAATAATAATAATTATTGATATTGATATTCGATTGAAATTTAATTAAAACAATTTAATTCAACAATTCTTTCAAAACAAAAAAGTAAGCAATAGTTTTATTTATCTTTAGTTAATTATATTTTTGATAATATTTTGCATTTAAAGTCAATCATTTATTTAAAATAATAATTCAAAAATTTTATATATTTGAAAACCAATGATGATAATAAATAATAAATAAAAATTAAGAAAATATTTATGATATTTTAAAGAGTTTACTTACTTGTTTGCTATTATTGAAATTTTCATTGACTTTTTTTTTATTTTTCATATATCAATCAAAATTATTTTAATAAATTAAAAAAAAATATTATATTATCTCTTCATGAAATTATAAGATTGTAAAAATAATTGAATATTTGATTTATGAAAAACTGATATTTGTTTTCATCAATAGAAATCAGGTCACGACACAGAGCTTCAGTGAAATGGATAAATCATAAATCATTATTTTATTGTAAAAAAATTTGGATAGTAACGTGCTAAAATCGGCATTGGAAAGAAAAAAACCCGTAGAAGCATGGTAAATTATTAAATTTAGCATATTGCCCACAGCATTTCACACTGTCACGCTTCTCAAGAAGCTGGAGGTGTTTCAATCGAATCATACCAACGAGAGCGACCTCGAGAGAATTTTTTATAATTGCGTTTATTAAGTAAATTTGAGGAGATTCAATTCATAAAATTAACAAAATCAGCATTTGTGTTTTGAGATGGCGAATTAATAGAATGCGAATTACCACAATTACGAGCTTGGTTTAGCATGAAATTATTATTATTAGGATTGTTTTTCATTTAGGGTTTTTTATTTTAATTATAATCGGCATATTTTATTTTTTGTTCACTGCCTGAATATGGGTTGCGAATATGTCGGGGTCATGGGAATTTAGCAGAATAGTAAATTATTTTATTTAGTTTAATAAAAAATTAAGTTCCCGATCGTTTCAACGGTTGAGAGTACAGATTTCATAGTCTACACTTCAAGGATTTTGTTATGCAACATGCATTTTTACCTTTCTCCAAATACAAACCTTGTTCTTTTTAAAGTGAATCTCTATATTAGTAACTGCTATCGAACTTTTTCCTGGGTTCACCTTTTGTGTTTTATTAAACACATTCTCATAGTTTATCCATCTGTGTTATCTAGTCACTTTATTCCACAAAACGTTCTTGTTTCATACCTTACCAAAATTAAAAGGTAAAAAATTGAAAAGTATTGCTTTCAGATAATTTATATATTTTAATATTTTCCCCGTGACTAAAAGTAGTATAACAATCATTGAATTCTCTTCTTTATTACAGTGATAAGCTCCAAACGTTCTTCTAGATCTCTTGATAGAACATTTCAAAATCAAGATTTCCTGAAATGAGTGACATTTTTTGTCATACTTGAACAATTATTGTATTATCCCAATAAAACCAGAAACCATTTTCTTGATTTTAGAAACAGTTATATTTTGTTTATATTTATATAACATTACACACCATATATTAAAACCTTCTATTATTTATAAAGCATCTTGAAATAATTTTGAAATTAAATAAAATGAAAAATATATATATTTTCTTATTTATGATCGAAATTAAACACTTAAGTAAATCTGAATTATGAGAAAAAATATTATCAGTATCATTGAATGTTTTGTTTAAAAGAAATCGTAATTATTCCTTAATCTGTTAGAAATTATAAAATCTTCAATTTTATTAATGTGGACAAAATATGAAAGTTGTTTTTTAAAAAAATATATTTTTTTTATTCGGCATTGTTAGAAAAAGTTTTAATTTTGTTCATAAGTTGCTCAAAATATATAATATTAAAACAAAATGAATAATATAATTGGCGAATTATATAAATAATTTTCTGAGCAAAGTGTCATCATTCAATTTCAACATACCATAAACAACTCAATATTTAAATATTTATAAATATATTTTGCAGCCCCTCCTTTTAAAATATATCTTTGGTTATTATAAATAAAAATCCTATTGAATTGGTGAATCATTCATAAATTTCACTTCTGGTATTAAATCGGCACATTTTTTATAAATTTAATCTTTTAAGTAAAATTTGGATGACATCTCGTATTGTTCTAAATTGTTTTTCACTCATTACATTAGCTGAATGATTGCCACAGTGTATAAACTTAGGTACTCCATATTTCAAAATTCAATTATTTTTCAATACAGTGCGGTATTTCATTCTGTCTTGAGAATGTACTTAATGATATTTATCTACTGAATTGATCCATTATTGCAAATATACATAAATTGTGGCTTTGATAGGTCTTCAAAAGTCAATAAAATTGTCACAAATAAACTTGAGTTTTTATAAAAACAATACTATCCCTAGTCCATATTGTCAACTTTAAATTACATTTTCTATCTGTTCTCGTTTATTTTCAAAATCAAATGTTTAAGATACATACACTTGGACTTTCTTTTCACTTACATGACATTGTGTTTCATAAGTATGGTCAATAATTGTATTATCTTTTCATTTGATATCCATTTTTTGTTCGTCTTTCAAACTTCGTTTGTTTTGTTTTTTTTTATCTTTTCTCTTATCACATTAATTTCTAAACAGTTTTTTGACACACTGAATCATCATCTCCTGCATTAAACCAAAACTCGTTCTTCAATCTATACTTTTATATATTGTCTGACATTGTATATATCTTTCGAATTCGTTTCCTGATAAAGCATTGGCATTTCCTATCTAATCCATGTCTGAAATTGCATTGTAATTGCTTTTGGTTGAAGTTGAAAATGTTGTAATTATTTCGTGTTTTTCTAATTATATTTTTTAACTATCCTATTTCTTTCATTGATCTGACGTTGGTGCGACCTGCTTTGATTTCATGTTTGACCTTCATTAAACGCTGTAGCTTTTGCATAATTTACTGTCCATGCTGAATACAAGTAATATGTTTCTTTTTTATTTAATCGAATTTGATAATTTGATCTTTAATTTTTTCTAAAGTTTTCAGGTCTTTAAATTTCAAATTTTTCTTCCTTTCAAAATTCTAGTGTGATCTAATGAAGTTTGAGTTAGCTCAAAAATATTTCGGTTTCTTCAATAAACTTTCGACGTTATCACCAATTTCAATTGTTTCAAAGGGTCGAATAAAGTGAAACATAAATGAGGTCACCTTGTTAAAATAAGACTTTATTTTGTTCATAAAATGCTCCAAATATCTATTATTAAAGCAACAGTTTAATAAATATTTTTCTGAGAAATGAATTCTTCAGATTTCTACATAATAATATTTATCATTAACTTTTTAATCACATAATATAACTTTTTCTTTATATTATACTGTCGTGTCCCTTATTATTATTATTATTATTATTATTATTATTATTATTATTATTATTATTATTATTATTATTATTATTATTATTATTATTATTATTATTATTATTATTTTCAGTGTTCTGTTTTCACTATCCTGGACTCCACCAATTACCATTGGCTATGGCAGCTGCTGCAGCGAATTCCCAATCGAATGTTTCTGGACTGAGTTCAACGACACCGCAAAATCAACCAGTGTTTGCTAATTCAAACACGGAAGTGTCCATCAATAATCCTTTGCCTGCTCCGCCGAATTCAGCTTTGTCAACTGCTAGAAATCCGTCACTATCATATTCAAATTTAAACAATAATTGTAATTTATTTATAAAAAATTAATTATGATTTTATAATTAATGATAATAATTTTAATTTGATTTTTCAACTCATTATTTTTTAACAATTATACTTCGCTAAATTTGGCGTACAGTGTTTCACACGTATTTTCAACAATTGATTTTACAAATGAATATTTTTTAACAAATTATCTACTTTATATATGACAGTAAATAATTTTACAATAATTATCTTTAATAAATTGAAAATATTTCAATCTGTTTATTTCAAATTTTTACCATAATAAAAAAATAAATGGGATTAATTTTAAATTGAAAAATAAAATTTTTCTTCAAGGAATTTTAAAAAATGGCAACATACGATTTCCTGTGTTATAGAAGCATACAATAAGAAATTAATGTAATTTAAGATACATACATTCTCTTTAAACCCTAAAGTTTAAGGCATTGGTTTGCAAGCAATGGTACGTAAGGTTTTGACAAGTGGTTCTCAAATGCCAACTAAAAAACTTATTTAACAATTTATGATTATGGCTATGAAGTTAATTTAATTTTGTATTGTTAGAAAATGTTTTTACTAGCTCTACCCGCTAGCTCTCCAACCACTTTCTATTTTTAAACATTGGTTTTAAAATCACAAACTACGCCCCAAACCTTCCATGAGCCTAATTGCAAGATGTCTTTATGTTTATTTCTTGATTTTGATCTTATGTTTGATGGTGGTCCGCCAACATTCGATTGTTCCGACTGGTGGTACAATAAAAATAAAATTTGGAAACCACTTTTTGAAGATGCGCGGCTCTGATTAATTGCTACAATGATTTCCGCCGTGCACTCACATCTGGAAACTATCTAAAATAAAAATTATGAATTTGTACATTTTATCTAAATAGTGATGGAAGTGTTGAATTACAGAATGTTACATGTTCAATGTATTTAATTTAAAAAACATATACAAATGAAGACAAAATGTTTATGTTTAATAATAGATAATATATAATCAAACTATTTAAAATTGTTAAAATTAAATCAAATTAATTCTATTTTTTTATTTTAATAATTTTAATACGACAAAAATACCAATTAATTCTGAAAAAAGTTATAACATTTTCAAAATTTGGTTTTATTGATATATTTTGAAAATCACTAACTACATTTGGTGCAAGTGCTCCTCAAATTGTGGGCAAGGAATTTTGAAACATAATTTGCTAAAAATAAAATCATTAAGTTATAATATGGAAGACATAATTCAAAGGGTTTTATTACAATTGCCCAAAGACTCAAACTACACAACCCGTAGTATCAACTCACGAAGTATGGACAGGAAAGGGGTTGATGTCACTGTTGAGTTATTTATGATGACTTATGAAATTAGTTGTTTTACTAATTCATTTCTACAATATTTAAATTAATTTATTTTTATAAAATAAGTTTATCAAAATAAGTATAAAAAATGTAGTGAAATGTAAAACTTTAGATTATTAAAAAAAGATATTATAAAAAGAATAATAGAGATATTATTTTGTTATGAATAATTGGGGCATAATCATTGTCGTCACAATCATTCAAATCTAAACCTCAACTCGTTTTTTCGCACAATTTGCCTCCGATCGCCAAACATTTCCTAAATTGACGAGAAACATAGATGAAATACACATAAAAATAGTGGGTGTGTCAACAGAAATATGGTGACAAGATGCCATAATTAGATTTCGTTATTCGCGCCTCAAACTGCTGCATCTAATGGAATTAGATAATCTAATTAAAACAATTTCATTAACTAATTAATGAACTGCGGGCAAGTCTAGTGAAGACCGCCAGTCGGGACATATCGAGTTTTGAGTCTGAGAAAGACATTAGCTGTACCCAGCAACCCAACACAAGCTGTGAGGTACTGTTTAATTAGATATTCATTTGAATTCTCATAATTCGAGCTCAGCTTCGTTGATTATATCGACATTTTTATGCCACCACTCAGAGACACAGTGACCCCATTAAATTAATTATTTAATTATTGAATCCAAATAAATTCGGTTTCTTAGAATTAATTAAATGGATAAGTAAAGAGTCTCCATTTAGAATTTTATTAAAATATTATTTTTTTTAAAATAACGCATTATAATTGGTTAACTTGTTTTAACGATTTCCTATGGTGACCTTGAAATATTTCAATTCAAATATTTAAAGGAATTTTCTATAAACATTTTTAAAATGAACTTGTTATGTTTTATTTCAAATTCATGTAAAAACCAATTTATTCTTCAAATAGTTCAGAATTTCCAAAAAAACTTTTTTTGTCATTTTAATAACATTATATTGGACTGGAATTTATCTGAAATCAATAGAAAAATAAAATATTTCATACAGAAAAACAAAGAATATAGAATTAATTAACAATGCTTACAAAATACTCATAATTTTGATTCTTCAGTTCTTTATAAAAACAAAAAATGTTTTTGTTTAAATTATAGAATCAGTTTTAAATTGTTAATTACTTATCAAAAAATACATGAGCAACGCGTAAAATATTTCATGTATTTACAGTAAAATGAGCGAGTATTTTATATAAATTTAAAATAACATCTTACTAATAAATATCTTAGTAATTTCGAAATTAACGTTTATATTTACGTTTTTAGAACTTTTCTATTTTATTAGCTAATTACTCATTGCTGTAATACATTTCTATAAGTATTTTAAGAGCTAGTAAAATGTGCACATACAATATATTTCTGTTTATTTAATTTTTAAAAATATTTTTTTCAACAATATTAAAACAGTAAATTCAATTACCTAATAAAACAAAATTTAACAAAGTTCTTTTGACTACAGAGGCCAAAAACGTTTATTTTTAAATATTCTTATTGCTACATTTAAAAAGGGTTTAAAATTTTCTTTCCATTTATAAATAAGCAAGAAGAATTATTAATCAAAAGAATGAGAAAATAATCAAAACTTTGAAAGTATTGAACTATCAAACGCTATTATTTCTGAAAATATTTACTAAAATGGAAATGTCCAATAAAAATGATGAAGTTATTTAATTTAATGAAAACTGATTTTTAATTAATCTTGTTTCATTAAATAATTTTAGACTTTTTATTTCATTTAAAGTTTCTTGTTTTAATGAATAATTTTGAAAATTTCAATTAGCCTTATTATTATTATTTTATTATTATTATTATTATTATTATTATTATTATTATTATTATTATTATTATTATTATTATTATTATTATTATTATTATTATTATTATTATTATTATTATTATTATTATTATTATTATTAGACATTTTTAAAAATATATTACTACAGACAGTCGGATAAACAATAATTTTAATTTTATAATCTTGATAAGAGTTTTCTATCCCAATCATTCAAGTTTACACTAATAAGAAATTTAGCTGGTAATTATATTTTTCTAAACATTCTTTAGTTCTTTTCGTTCTGTTTTTTGACTGTTCTATAAAAATATCAATATATAAATAATTTATATGAACACTTTTGAGAAACAAAAGTTGATTATTTTTAATATTTAAAATTAATTAAATTTAATATGTTTTGAATATATGAATTATTATTAATAAATACATTTGATTGGTAAAACAATTTTAAATTTTATATTATTGTTCCTTATCTTTGTCAAATGCTTCAAAAAGGTTTTTGGATAAATGTTTATTTTGATTGGACAAAAAATTTCCCACAATCAAAACAACCCAAAATTTATAGATGAAATCATTATTTATTTATTTCCGTTATAATGAGTATTAATTTATTAACAATGGAATCAATTGGGCATTTATATTCAGATTATCAACATTACGGATTCCATCACGATTTAGCTGACGATATTTTTTCCCGCCGAAAACAACGCAGAAACAGAACAACATTTACAATGCAACAAGTAGTTCAAAGCTCATTTTTGATTTACATTTATCATTTTAAAATCAACAGTTGGAAGAATTAGAAAAGGCATTCCAACAAACTCACTATCCGGATGTTTTCACTAGAGAGGAATTAGCTTTGAGGATAAGTCTAACAGAAGCTCGAGTGCAGGTAATAAATCAAGTGTAGTATGAAAAAATATATTAGTTTAATTTCAAAAGGTTTGGTTTCAAAATAGACGGGCAAAATGGCGAAAGACTGAGAGGTTTCAGCCCCTTCAACAAAACAGTGGAATAAATGATCAACATTTTAGAAGTAATAATTCAAATCAACATACAAATTTATTGCACAATCAATCTGATGAAGCTTCCTTTATAGGCAGAAGTAATTTATTATTATTATTATTATTATTATTATTATTATTATTATTATTATTATTATTATTATTATTATTATTATTATTATTATTATTATTATTATTATTATTATTATTATTATTATTATTATTATTATTATTATTATTATTATTATTATTATTATTATTATTATTATTATTATTATTATTATTATTATTATTATTATTATTATTATTATTATTATTATTATTATTATTATTATTATTATTATTATTATTATTATTATTATTATTATTATTATTATTATTATTATTATTTTTTTTTTTTTTTTTTTTTTTTTTTTTTTTTTTTTTTTTTTTTTTTTTTATTATTATTATTATTTATTATTATTATATTATTATTATTATTATTTATTATTATTATTATTATTATTAAAAATTTATTATTCTAGATCTACAAATTCCACCTTCAAGTTTTGATCCAGAGAAATCCTTACTCCAAAATCTTGATCAACAATCAATTTATAAGTTACTTGAAAAATCACCTTTCTCATTTGTAACATTAATTAAATGTTTTTCTCTTTTAATCTTTATTCTAGAGTAAATGCAAAGAATTCTTTCAAGATTCTATTTATCCTACTGGTAGAATTGAAATAAATAATTGCGTTAAAAATCAGAGTGTTTCAAACTTTTCGACAGAAAGGTTATTAAGTTCTCCGAATGAAACAAAATTTATGAATCCTGATGTAATGATGAATAGCAAAACAAATATGTATTCAGATCAAAATAATGGATTAAAGCATTCTGAATTGACATATTCAACTAATAACAAAAATTCTATTCCTTGTTCTTCTTCCTGTTCGCCACCTTATAAAGATGCGGTAACGAATGCGTTGACCATTCACACATTACTGAATGACGCCCAATCTTTAAGAGAACAATTTTCTAACTTTGGATCCATTTCTAATTGTACAGAATCGAACTCCTTTTTAACAAGTGATTAGATTTTAATTAGAATAGATGTTTTATCTAAAAATATTTTCTTCTTTAGCTTCAGCACACAACTCATATCATTCAGGTCCCACACCACCAAACCATCCATCCAATTTGCCTTTACCATTATTTTATTATTTAAACAATTCAATCATGTATTCCCTACCGAATGGGAACCAAATTCCTGAGAACAAGAATATAACTGAATATCAGTGCCCTGCTGGTCTCAATGAATACAAAGTTTATTCAAAATCGGGTCTTAGCGAGATCAATCCTGATATGAATATGTGAGAATGGTGTAATTAATATGATTATATTTCATTTTGTGATAATTTGTTAATAAGATTTTCGGTTTTAATTCATTTTAATTTTTTGGTGCAATCTTTTGTGTCATAGATGCGAAATTCTCTGTTATAACTTAGCTTTTGCAATTGGGAATGCAAGTTTTCGTTTTGTTGTTCTTTGGTAATGAAAAACGCATTCTTACCACAATAAACAGGTTGGACCGTTTACCTTTAATGAGTATAGTACAGAGCAAAAAGAAAATGTTTTGTTGCAAAATATTTATTAAAAGCATTCTAAGAATACTAAAGTAGGGTGAACAAAGTTATTGTCTGAAATTGTAGAAATTCGAAGTGAAGTAACATTTCATTATTTTGTACAGCAATCTAAGCGAATTTTGAAGGTATCTTCTCTATAACTTCTTTTCTCATGCGGTTTATATGCCTTTCATGTTCTCACTAGATTATTTTTTTGACATTGTCTATAATATAAACCTCCCATACGTATAAAAATAATATTTTTTTTCTTTTTATTTTTAATATAATTATAAATTACTTGATAAAAATGCAGTGTCGAAAATTTGTCAAAAATTGAATAAAGATAAATTATTTAATTTATCGTAAATGAAAAAAAATCAAAGGTTAAAAAGCAAAAGATAAGTGAAATTTATTCCACATTTTTCCGTAATAAAACGATGATGTAAAATTAATATAAAAAATTTATTAGGTAGTTTCTATGGTCATGGTCGAATTTCTCTTTAATTAATTTGTCCATGTTAGGAAAAGAATGCTCTAATCTTTTACAATATTTAATAAGTTATTAACTTGTTGTTTTTTATAAGGTAAGTTCATTGCTGTGAAAGCATTAGCCCGGATTATTGTAACAAGCTCGTTGCGTCTATGCCAAGAAGAATGGACCAGTTTGTGCGCAATAAGGGTTTATGGACAAACTATTAACATTAAACTATCTTTTTAATATTAATAAATAGCTGTACGTAAACTTTTTTCTGTCAAGTTTTTAATTTTTAAAATTATTTTTATAGTTAACATTTATTAAAATAAATTGTGCAGTTGCTTGCTTCTTTTGGGAGTAAACTCGATAAACCCTAGTGTATGTAAACTTTTGACCATGACTTTATTTATTGACATAATATACCGTGTTATTATTAATAATTAATGTTATTATCAAAACACTATCATGATTACAATCTGTGTTATGGTCACAGAAAAAATACTGGTTCTGATGATGTTGTTCCTTTTTTACATTATATGAATGGGCTTCACTTTAATATTAAGTTCACAGTGGAAGAAGTTAATTCGTTTCTTCCATTAGTAGAAAGAACTGGTAATGGTTTCAAAACATAAATATATAGAAAGTCAACAGATACAGTTCTATACAATACTTCGAATAGCTTTTGTAATATTATATATAGCAGAAATATGATTAAGGTTTTGATTTTTAGATCTTAGCCATTATCTTATAAGTTTGAAAAATCTAACAAAGATATACAAAAAGCTCGTTTCTCTTTTGAATATAAATGGCTATTCTAAGGTGTTTGTAGAAAGACTGACTAAGGAAACCATAGTAGGTAGATGTGTGCCACCTGGTCCACTTTAAAGTACCCCCCCCTCTGACAAAAACAAAACAAACTAAAATATAATGTAAACACAAAAAAATTACAAAAAAATGAATAAGAACAAGAACGTATATAGGTATACATTTATTAATTCAATGAACAGTTGGCTGAGCTGTTACATGATCTGTTTGATAGGCTGTTGGATATACTGTTGAATGTGCTGTCGGATAATCATGTGGAAAATTATTATCTTTATTCATTGTCAGTCTCAATCATATAATGACCGTATGCCATGCTTACATTCTTTTCTACCCAAACCCTTTTATCCTCTTTGTTTGTTAGTGCAACCTTTGAAGTTTTAAAACTATAAAGTTGATGATTGTTTGTATCAATACGAAATTGAGGTACAGAAAAGGTCGAGTTTTTCTCATAACACTCTTTTTAAGATTTATGACTTAGATCGGTATCCTTTAATATGACTCCCTTAGTTTTTAGACAAGAGGATTTACCTAACAAACTATAATATTTTGGTCGAAGGAAAAAAATTATTCGTCATAACCTTCTCCCTTACTTTCGTCCTTAAATTTTCCAATTACCGAATCAAGTTTTTTAGAATAAAGCGGATGAGTAGAAGGGTAATTAGATGTATCCAAAAGATTATCCTTAACCATTTCAGACAAAAGAATATCTAGTTTACAATTTTTAATCTCCAAGAAAAAAGAGTCTGTATCTCCAGCAACTATATTAATATCACAATTAAATTGTTGTCGATATTTTTCTAAGTCCTTATACTGAAGCTCATACATTCGAAGTTTCGACAAGTCAAGCACTGATTGTCCTATATAACTTGGTCTTACATCATTATGTAATCAAGATAATCCGAAAATAATCTGTAAATAAACCCCCTTTCCCCCCTATTTTATTATGCAATGGTGTGTGGTCCCAGGGTCCTCCTAACTACCTACTCAACCACATAAGTGGAGGGATATGAGGACTATGCCCCGTGGATATTTGGCTTGAAAAAATCCGGAGACCCCCCCATAATTTTTTTTTAGGGGGGGTTAATTTTTTTAAAAATTTTTTAAAATTATTTGTTTTAATGAATGAAATTTTTTTAATTATTTGTTTTAATGAATGAAAATTTTTTTTTTAAATAATTTTTTGATTAAATGTTCAAATTTAAAATCGTTAAAAAATTTTTAATTCATTATAAAAAAGTATTTTTTCTCGATTAAAAAACCTAAAAAATAAAAAATTGCTTTAAATCGCCTATTTTTTAATTCATGATAAAAAAAGTCTAAGTATTTTTTCTCTATTAAAAATCCCATAAAATTGATTCAAATCGCCTGTCGATTAAAAAGCCTAAATTATATTTATTAACAATCATGAATATTTTTATTTACTTTAATTATCAATAATATTATTTATTTATATATTTATTATATTATTATTAAATTATTTGTTTAAGTCAATAATATTATTTATTTATATATTTATTATATTATTATTAAATTATTTGTTTAAGTCAATAATATTATTTAATTTATATTTTAATTATATTATTATTAAATTGTTTGTTTTAATCTACTCAGTTATTTATTTTTAAATTATTAATAAATTAAATTGTTTGTTTTAATGAAGTGAATTAAATAATTATTTATTTAATATAACTATTATTTTTAATTAATTATTTATTTTTTTATTATTATTATTTTATATTATTATTATTATTTTATTTTATTTATTTTACAATTATTAATAAATTAAATTGTTTGTTTTAATGAAGTCAATTAAATAATTATTTATTTAATATAACTATTATTTTTAATTAATTATTTATTTTTATTATTATTATTTTTATATTATTTTATTTATTTTTATTATTATTATTTTTAAAATTTAATTCTAAGTCTAATAATACTTTTGAATTGTAAAAATAACTTTCAATCCATACAAATATTTTTATTGACAATAAAGATTAATTTTTATTTCAAATAAAAAATATCCGAGTAATGTGCTTTACGCATTTCGGCCAACAATATATGAATTGTTTGGTCACGTTTGAAATCATGGCGACATGGACATCCATTTGAACATGTTACTCTCATTCTATCTTTACAAACAATGCAATTTGCAACACATCGGTCACCAGATCCCTGAACGTTGTCATAGTGAATCTCGAGAAGTTCTTCAATGTTAATCCCTGTGAAATGATAAATTTTTGTTGCGAGAAACTCTGGTGCGCAATAATCCAACGTATTTTTAATTCATGGATAAAGTTCCTGAATTTTCTTTAAAATTACTTCAAAGAGATAAACTAAATAATAAAATAAAATACATATTTAAATATACATGATTTACCTTTTGACATTTTTTAATACTTGATCAAAAATAATACTAACTTAAAAACATAAAAATTATAAGCATCAAAAGGTTTTTCAAATTGGAAAGAAGCAATTTTCTTTTCCAAACTAGCCAAAAATATTGATGCCATCGTTGGTGCTAAAGGGGAACCCATAGCGACTCCATCTATTTGTTGATACCATTCATCATTGAAAAGAAAATTGACATTTGAAGTAGCAAATTCAAGAAGTTTTCGAAATGCCCTTCTATCCAAAATGTGATGTTCCGAATCATTTTCATTCCACAACGCACAGCATAAGTCAATCGTCTCAACCAGTGGCACATTCGTAAACAAACTACAAACATCAAACGAAACCATAACATCATTCATACTTCGTTTTTGTAGCTTTGCAATACAAGAAACAAACTCAAAGCTATCCTTACATTCAAACTCTGATCGCATTAAAGGTTTTAATAATCCATCTAAAAACTTTGCTATTTTATACTGGGAAGATGGGAAATTTAGAGTATAAGATCGTCTCTAATTCGTGTAAGGTACGCAATATGTTTATTAATAAATCAAAAACTCCGGTTGGATTGTGTTCTGATCTCGTTTATCAATTTACATGTAATGGGTGTAATGCCACATACATTGGAGAGACTTCCCGTCATCTCTGTACTCGAGTTCTAGAGCATTGTCGATTGAAGGGTTTGACTAATATTAGTGAACACAATAGAGGCTGTAAAAGTGATATAGGAATGTCTGATTTTAGAATTTTGTTAAGAAGTTTTAATAATTATTGGGAACGAGTGATATGTGAAGCATTGCTGATAAGGTCATTGGATCCAAAGATTAATGTGCAGAGTGCTGTGACTACGAATGTTTTGAATGTTTTTAAATAGTTTACGTGTGTTAAATCATGTTTGTTTTTTTAATATTATTAAAATAATTGAAAATTTTAAATTACATTAATTTTTAAAAATAAGAATATAAGTGAAAAAATTTTAAAATTTTAAATTAATTTAAAATATATTTTTAAAAATATTTATTTATTAAAAAATTAAATTAATAAAAAATAATTTGTTTAAATTAAATGTTAATTCATAATATTTTTAGTTGGTTTTGAGTACCTGAAGATGATAGCTGTGCTATCGAAATATATTTCAAGATAAATGTAGTTGGTTTCCCTGGTTATGTGTGTCCAGAATGTTATGGCGTTATCTTTTCTTTAATTAAAATTAATTTATTTGGATGAATGTGGAATGTGAGGCATGTAGACAATCGAGTTGTATGAAAATATTAAAATGAATTTATTTAAATTTTCGAAAAGTGTCAAGTACGATGCCGAACAATTGTTTTATTTTGGAATTGATTACATCAGAACTTTGAGATCATTGGTGTAAACTAATTGAAATATTTTTTTTTCGAGATGATATAAAAACTTAGCTATGTAGAAGCTAATTGTCATTGCGCCAAAGAAACGTTAACGACTACCAGTCAAATAACAAACAATCTAAAGGTTGGTCATAATAAAAAGAAAAGAACATACATATTAAAATAAAAATATTTGAGTTCGGAAAAGGTAATTTCTATCTCGATTACTTACACCCATCAAATAATTAGTTAACGAAAAAAACTGTAAGTAGGTTGAGTTTTGTGTTGAAAATCAATAAATTAGCTTTTCGTATAATTTTATTTTAGAACAGATTTATTAAAATTTGACAGACGTTTAACACTGGAAACTTTATTTTAAAGTAGATTTTTTTTTAAAGTCTTGACAATTAAATAATAACTTTTGAAAATGAAATTAAATCAATGACTTCTAAATTTAAGATTTTTTTATTAGAGTTTTAAGTATTAGAAATTAGGTAATAGATATAGGGTCAGCAAATATAAATCTGATTTACTTAAGTCGTAATTTATTATTATTATTTATTGAAGCCATTAAGTGAACAAATGCATGAATTATAGGGCAAAATTAAAAAAATTGATTGACATTGTGAAAGAATGTATCAGATTAAAATTAAACAGACATTTTCATGTAAACATAACTATACACAATGAACCAGTGTTTAACTTAAATAATTCTGTTAAGATTCTTAATAAAATTACCTAAAATTTACAATTAAAATAATTATTGTATATAATTGAAAATTAGAATTCTTGTAATTGTACATAAGTGATTTATTTAATTCAATCAGTTGAATTCATCTTATTTTATTGTCAATGAAGAACTTTCTCAAATTAAAAAAAATTTATAAGCAATTACGTAAGTAATATATTTACATTAGTACTTGTACTTTCGAATGTTATTCTGTGAATAATAAGGTTATTTTCACATAAGGTAATTATTCAAAATTATTTTCATTATAAATTGAAATATCAAATATAGTTATTTGACAGGATTTAATTATTAATTCTTTTTATAATAATATAGTAATTAAACTTCAAAATGATAATTCTTTATTTTACTTTTAGCTTCTTTGTAACACAATTTTTAATTATTATTATTTTTCAAAGAAAAATTTCAATTTATTTTATCAATAAATTTTTAGTGGTGACACAAATTATTAATATAATAGAAAATTTTAAATTACATTAATTTTTAAAAATAAGAATATAAGTGAAAAAATTTAAAAATTTAAAATTAATTTAAAATATATTTTTAAAAATATTTATTTATTAAAAAATTAAATTAATAAAAAATAATTTTTTTAAATTAAATGTTAATTCATAATATTTTTAGTTGGTTTTGAGTACCTGAAGATGATAGCTGTGCTATCGAAATATATTTCAAGATAAATGTAGTTGGTTTCCCTGGTTATGTGTGTCCAGAATGTCTCACAATAACATCTGGTAGATGGTCAATGTTTTTACAACAACACGGGCATCACCTCGGACAATTCGGAGAATCGAAAAGTAGTATTGTTGCCAAAAGTAAGTGTATGTATGTATAATATAACTAACTATTAACCTTTTTTTAGTATTGTCAAAGAGGACAACTTTTCAAGACACTTTGCATATTGATAAATATGATACAAGTAATCTTTTGATAATTTTTAATGATTTTTAAATTATTAACTGTTAGATACTTTTAATATTCAAGATTCAAGATCGAGTAATGAAAGAAATGAATATAAAAATGATAATTTTTTACTTTTATTTAAATTATTAATTATTTTTAATTTAGATGATTTAAATGTTCACATTGAAAACATAGATGATAGAATATTTTATGAAACAAAATATGAAGAAACTTGAAAATATCTCTACTGTAAATGTTAAATGTGAGTTTTTAGTTATTACAATCAGAATTATTTAACTTTTTTCATGTTTCAGGTAATCTTTATCCGAAGTATTGTCAATCTACAAGCCATGATAACAACTGCCACAATAAAATGAATCGATATTATCAAATGAATAATTATTATATATGTCTTGTATGCCAGACCCAAACCTCTGACCTGTACCTTAAATTTTATAATGACCATAAAAATCACTTGACTCAATTTTATACGGATAAAAAATCATTGTTTAAACACAGTTTGAAACGAAAAAGCACCATAAAATCTGAAATACTTGAAAAAATATTTATTAAAAATGATTTACAAATTGGACTAGGGTTAAGTGACATTATTGTTGAACCAGAAATTGAATATGATTTACTACGCTCACATCGACTTATAAAAGTGAACGTCGGAAGATATAATGTTAAGGAAATAGTTCTTCCATCTTCTCTTTTGGAAAAATTAAAAATTACATTAATGAAATGAAACATTCAAAAGTTCAATTTGGAGTCCAAGTAGAATTTGAAAAAGATGGGGAACTCAAAGTAGTTAGTATATCAAATCGCGCTGCTTCAGTGACTACAACTTTTCTTGATGAGGGTATAAAGAAAATAAATGAAAAGATTGTTGAACGAACAGAATTAGGAAGTAGTTGGAAAATAAATCAAAAAATAGAAGTAAATTTCAAGGTAACCAAAGTTTCGAATATATCTAGGTTATCTGGACATAGTTATATTCCAACGTCTAAAGCTCTAATAGGTAAAAAGGCAATAGTTAACGTACAAAATACCGATAATTTATGTTTCATATATAGTGTTTTGGCTGTATTGAAATCTGATAAAATCAAGAAACATAGAGATAGACCAAGAAAATATTTACCGTATATGAATGACTTGGTATACGACACTAACGATATGCCAATGAAACTGTGTGATATTCCAACTTTTGAAAAGAAAAATCCTGGTTTAGCAATTAATATAATGATTTATAATAACAAAAATTTTGAGGATAGAGAAGAACTTATAATGAAGCATCCATATTTAAATATGATTCACCGAACAAAAGTAACTGGAGTGGATCCAATTTATTTATTATTGATAAAGGAGGGTAAAAAATATCATTATACAGCAGTAACTAATTTACAATCCTTGATGATTTGTCATAAAAACAATGATTGTAATGTTGCAAATGGTGTGAAAATTGTTTAAATGGATTTTGTAAGCCAAAATCCTTTGAAAAACACCAAGAGTTATGTAAGAAAAATCAGTTGGGTACTACGCTATATACATTACCAAAAGATAAAGATAAATATTTGGAGTTCAAAAACTGGTCAAAAACGATAACACCTCCTTTCGTTATCTATGCAGATTTTGAATCTATTTTACCAAAAGATGACATTTATTTTCAAAAACATTTGCCAATTTCTGCTGGACTCTTATTAATCAACAACTTCACTGATATGACAAGTTACCATCATTTCATTGGTCAAAACTGCTTTTATGAATTTTTGAAGAAGGTTTCAGATATAGGAACAAACATTGTGCTACCATGTTATAAAGAAAATGGGAAAAGCTAATGTTACCACTTACTTTTGATGAAGAATATTCATTTGATAATTGTGAATATTGTTATTTGTGTAATAAGAACATAGTAGATAAGGTTAGAGACCATGACCATTTTACAGGAAAATATATTGGTCCAGCATGTAAAAGTTGTAATGTTAATAGGAGCATCAAAGAATTATTACCTGTAGTGTTTCATAATTTACGTGGGTATGACTTACATCATATCCTTAAGTATGGAATAAATCAATTTCCAAATTGGAACTTATCATGTATTCCAATTAGTAGTGAAAAGTTCTTATCCCTTATGGTATATGTTGGTAAGCTTAGAATACGTTTTATCGACTCTTACCAGTTTGTTAATGACTCATTAGCTAGGGCTGTGAAAACTTTGACTAGTTTACCATTAACAAAATCTATTTTTACTGGTACCATTGTTAATGAAAAAGGTATTTTTCCGTACAACTTTGCCACTAGTTTAGAGGTCCTTGAAAATACTTATGAACTGCCTCCAATCTGGGAAGGAGTGAATGAAGTTGAATATAAGAAAGCTCAATTAATTTGGACTGAAACTAGATGTGTAAATTTACTTGACTATATGCTGATATACTTGAAACTCGATTGCTTTCTTTTAGCTGACTTTTTCCAACAATTTCGGGCGAAATCTATAGCTCATAATAGTTTAGAGCTTTTAAATTATTTTGGTATTCCTGGAATGTCTTGGAGTTCTGCGTTAATAACTTTAGATAAACCCATTGAACTATTGCAAGACATGGAAATTTATAATTTCTATGAGGGTGGTATTCGTGGAGGTCTTAATTTTGTTAATAAACACTTTGTAAAAACTGATGAAACCACTGAGTTGGTTTATATAGATATTAATAATTTATACGGTTAGGCTTTAAGTCAACCTTTACCTTGTGGCAAATTCATTTGGATACTTGATGGTTTTGATTCAATATTGTCAGATTGTTTTTCTTAAAATCTTGAATCTTTGTCGTATGGGTATACTCTTGAAGTAGATCTTGAAATTCCTTCTGATCTTCACGATAAGTTAGACGACTTTCCTATTGCTGCTGAGAAAATGAAACCTGAGGGATCTAAGGTTGGAAAATTGTTATTGACTCATTACCCAAAAAAGAATTATGTGATTCATTGGCGTTTACTAAAATTATACTTGTCTCTTGGTGTTAAGGTTACTCGTGTGAATCGAGCTGTAAGATTCAAACAGTCTCCTATTTTTAAAAACTACATTGATACCAATACAGAGTTAAGAGCAAAAAGTACAAACACACTAGATAAAAATTATTATAAGCTCCTAAACAATAGTTTGTATTGTAAAACTGTCGAAAACATATGCTTCTAAACCAACTTTTCAAAGAAGTATCAAAATTGCTTATGATCTAATTGCTGCTTTGTTAAATCCTGACTCAGTATGTTTAGATCGACCAAGTTATATAGGACAATCAGTGCTTGACTTGTCGAAACTTCGAATGTATGAGCTTCAGTATAAGGACTTGGAAAAATATCGACAACAATTTAATTGTGATATTAATATAGTTGCTGGAGATACAGACTCTTTCTTCTTGGAGATTAAAAATTGTAAACTAGATATTCTTTTGTCTGAAATGGTTAAGGATAATCTTTTGGATACATCTAATTACCCTTCTACTCATCCGCTTTATTCTAAAAAACTTGATTCGGTAATTGGAAAATTTAAGGACGAAAGTAAGGGAGAAGGTTATGACGAATAATTTTTCTCCTTCGACCAAAATGTTATAGTTTGTTAGGTAAATCCTCTTGTCTAAAAACTAAGGGAGTCATATTAAAGGATACCGATCTAAGTCATAAATCTTAAAAAGAGTGTTATGAGAAAAGCTCGACCTTTTCTGTACCTCAATTTCGTATTGATACAAACAATCATCAACTTTATAGTTTTAAAACTTCAAAGGTTGCACTAACAAACAAAGAGGATAAAAGGGTTTGGGTAGAAAAGAATGTAAGCATGGCATACGGTCATTATATGATTGAGACTGACAATGAATAAAGATAATAATTTTCCACATGATTATCCGACAGCACATTCAACAGTACATCCAACAGCCTATCAAACAGATCATGTAACAGCTCAGCCAACTGTTCATTGAATTAATAAATGTATACCTATATACGTTCTTGTTCTTATTCATTATTTTGTAATTTTTTTGTGTTTACATTATATTTTAGTTTGTTGTTTTGTTTTTGTCAGGGGGGGTACCAAAAAGTGGGCCAGGTGGCACACATCTACCAACTAACCATTAATCGCCTTTTGATTGCGTCTGATGAAAACGATGGAAATTATAGCCCACCTAATGATGGTGAACCAATAAAATTTTATATTTTAGTATTTCCATATTCAAAATGTTTAAAATGTTTAAATTACCCTTCACAAAATCGTTAAAATAAATAAATATGTTTAGTAATAAATCTTAAACCCCCAATAATTTAAGCTTCTGACCTAATGTATAAATTTTCATATAATGGGGTGCAATGTCACATACATTGGAGAGACTTCTAGTCATCTTCGCACACGAGTTCAGAAACATAGACGATTTAGAAGCACGAGTAATTTTTTTGAGCATAGAAAAATGTGCAAAGGAACAATTGATTTAAAAAATTTCAAAATATTTTTATTTATATAATCTTTTTGTGATTCGGAAAGAGGACTGAAATTTTATTATAATGTGTGACGAAGGGTCAAAATTGTTTCTATAGTTTATGAAAAATAAATGACATAAAAGTTGATAAATAAATATAAAGGAATTTATCACTCAAGATAATAAAAACAAGGTTTCGTTGTATTTAGTAAATCTAGAAAATGATAACATTACCGTTTAAAACCAAAATTTATAAAAATTTCGCTTGTCAACATTAAAAATAATAAAATTGCGATTTATTGAATTTGTTTCATTGGCAAGATTTTTTCAGCTAATTGGAATTCACAGCCAGTCGTTTTCACTATATCCTGAATATCGACACCTTCAGCTACTTCTGTTAATGTGAGACCCTTTCCACGATTTACTTCAAATACACCCTAGAATTATATTTTATGACGCAAAAGATTGTATAAAACAAAACAAACTTTTTCTGTTACAATCATACTCACACATTGTGATCCAGTGAGTGGGAGGGTGCACTGATTTACAATTTTTGGAGTTCCATCCTAATATAGTATTAAAAGGAAACAAAAACAGTAAACAATTGTACAGCTGCACAATGCTCCATTATTACGATAACTTTTGTTCTGAGGCTTGAAACTAAATCCATGGCTCCACCCATTCCTTTGATCATTTTACCCTAGAATCAATTGAATAAATGTTTTTTTAGAAACAATTTTATTATTAAGCATGCACTTATGCATAAATATTGTTATTATATTTCTAAACCGGAATAAAACTGTCTTTTGACCAGTATTTATATTTAGAAATACGGTCGATAAATTAAAAAGGGGCTATTGCACAATTTTGACTAATATTTTTAATTAAAGAAAACTTTTGGCAAATAAATTAATTTTTTGTTAAATAAATTTTTAAAAAGACTTTGGATTAAAACAGTTTTTCGAACACATTTTTTACAATTATACTTTTTAAATAAACAATTAATGGTAACAAAGTAAAGATTAATAAAATCTAACTTTTGCTTCTTTCAATAAAATCACAAGACTGGTAATTTTTCAATTTAAAAAATTTCATGATTATGTAATATTTTTATTTTTATTCAATTTATTAATGTTTTTCAAAATAAAAAATTAAATTAAATTAATAAATTTTGGACCTATTGACAGACTGACTCTCCGAGAGTTCAAAGTTTTGTCCACCGCTGCTTATGCTCTATGTCCCCAACAATACAGTTTAAAAGTTTTTGAATTAATTAACAAATTAATTTACAAGCCCCTACTTAAAAAATTCGATTTTGCTTATATGTTACCTTGATTTAATATATCTGATAACATTAAATTAAACAAAAACAATGAAAAGATAACAACTTTAAAATTTATTTGATTTTTTTATGTTAAGATTGCAACAGAGTTGCATTATATCAGGAACTAGCTTAGTCAATTTTAGCCTCAAATCCCCTCTTTTTGTGATGTGAAAGCTATTCCTTTTCTTTAGCAATAGATCACTAACTGCACTAAAACCACATTCAACCAAATATGGTGATGGAAACGGTAAGATTTTTTCTCTTGCGATTGTAGTTGTATATGGGTATTTACTTTCTACCTCTTCACATAACCATGCCATCAACCCCTTTATTTTAAAAAGAAGCTTCAATGAATCGTCATTTTTAATATGCATATTTTCCTCCTGTGCATAATTGTCATCTATTTCAACAAGGTCTACTAAAATTGGCTGTAACATCCAGCTTGGAAAATGTATATTTCTTAAATCATCAAATTGTTCCTGCAAGTTATCAGACAATAGTTTCAAATGCGTTCCTATTACATTTACTGCTTCATCGCTTAGATACATTTTTATAGCCAATGGAATTTATCAAATTTTAAAAATCCATTAATTTCGAAATTGCTATAATGAAAAGTCAAATTGCATTAACTGGGGCCCCAGACGAGAAGCACTGGCTTATTAATTCAAAAGAAAGGTGAAAAATGAAATTTAATATAATTTGTAAGAATATTTGGATTTTTTGAAAACATTGTGCAATTGAATTTTTGTTTAGATAGATCAATATTTTATGAATGTTTTTACTTGGTACTCTTAAAAAAATTCTATTAAATATAAATATATTTTGATGTTTAGTTGGAAAAAAATTAAAAGAAAATAAATTAAAAATAAAAACTGAAGAATGAATAAAAAGATAATTTTAATTTAACATAATTATTCAAATAAAATTTATTTTAAATTGAAAAATTAGAATAATCTTAATAAATGTATAATGAACAAAGAAATGAGAAAAATACGCTTAAGTTTTGAGAATCTGAACAAAGCACGTCAGTTTCCAGGATGTTCTTATCCGATTCCAACTAATAGTTAACAGTGTTCGTTGTAAATCCCAATTTAAAAAAATTCATGTTATGACTGTTTACTAATTCTTTTTCTTTCTTTTTAATTTTTTGCTTACGTTTAAGCGTTCCACTTTGATAAACACGTTTGTATGACATTTTTTATTTCCGATTGATCGTTAAATATTTTTAAATAAATATTTTTTAATATTAATCTGATTTATTTATTTATTTAATATTTTCTCTCGGAAATAGGAAATACGAGTTTCATTTTTATTTTTTTTACATTTTCGGTGCCGGGCCCCGAGGGCCCTGTAACAAGGCACAGTTGACACAAGGGATAAACCGGCCCTGCCCATGGGACTTTCGACGTAAAAAATTCAAGCTCAAGTAAAAAAAAGTGTTAAAAGTGTTATTTGAAAGTGTTATTTCGTGAATATAAACATCGGAGGCTAAAATTTTTTGCTATTTTGGAACAAATTTGTTTGTTTTTGCTTCATAGTTTTAATAAAACCATTTCAATGAAATATTTTTTCTATTAAATTATTAAAATCTATAATATTTCTACAAAATTAGACTATGAATCAGATTTATTTAAGGTACTCATAGTCCAATTTTGTAGAAAATATTATGTCACTTATAAAGAAATCAGAGGTGAAAAACAAAAAAAGTCCTTATAATATTATAAAATTTATTATTAGTTATTATAATTTTGTTTTAAATGACATCGATGTTGATGATATAACTATTGATTAAATACAAGTCCAATGCGACTTAAAAAGACCTTTGAGCAAAATAATGAAAAAATAATTAGTTTATTTAAAATTTTTGATTCTCACCTTAATCTAGATTTTATAAAAACTAAATTGTAATAAATCATACTTAATAACTTTTTAATAATAAATAACTGACAAATAAAAAAAGTATTAGTATAAACATAAATTAGTTTTACCGGAATCATCCAATTTGCAAGATCACCATTCTTAGAAACTTCCATTCCTCCTAAGACCGTGACGTCCAGGTGGCCACTAAAATAAATGACAATTACTCAACAAAATAGTTTTTTAATGGTAAAACACATTTTTTTATTAAAAATTTAAGTTGAATTACATGTATACAATCCTAATATTAGAAATTTGGCTGTCATGCCGATGACCAGTGACCAGTGACCAGTACTTGTCCTAACTGTTTGGATGTAATGGTCATCCGCGACCTGAGCTACTATATTTTTTAGAATGTTTAAAATAAGGTAAATAAAATAAATAATTAGTTTGTTTAAATACTAATTATTTGATATTTCTTTATTAAATATAATTTGGGGAATTGAAAAGTATTTTAAAGAATAAATTATATTTAACTGAATACTATGCCGAAAATCAGAATATTATTGTGGTCTCAGAAATACTGGAATATTCAGTAAAATGTTTGTAAAAGTTATGCCATTATATGTTAACGTTAAATATTAAGTTTTATGATGGTCGACAGTTGAAGAAAGTGGAAGACTAGTCTAGAGACATTGAAGAATGGTTACTAACTAATGGACAATGACTAACAAGTACATTTAACCTGTCATTATTTGTTGTAGAGTAAATAATATTGCGGAATATTAATGAGACTGGAACTACAGATAAGAAAGCCATAAAGTTTTAAACATTTTCACAATTGCCAATTTACTGACGTATAAAATTAAAGAGTTGACACGACTCATAATGTTCGAGATACTCTTAAGAAAAGTGATAGCAGAAGTATTAAAGCTTAGAGAAAGAAATAAAATATTGTAAAAGACATCATATTAACTAAACCTAAAAAATTGATAAAAAATTAAAGGTGTTAAACCGCATAGATTAAAGCATCTGCCAATGTACATGAGACGTAAATCATCACAAAAAGGGCGATAAGAAATACCGAAAATTCACTATCAATGAAACAGAGATAATTTTGAAATTAAATAAATTTATTAATGTCACCATTGACTTCTTGACTTAATAAAATTTCACTAAATTAATTTTAATTAAAATCTAACCCTCTAATCATTGAAAAACTATTGTCAGACGAAAAAAATGATCCTCCGGGTTTTAGTGTGACGGTTTCTTTTGCAGCACTAATAAGATCAGGATCAATCTCGCTTTCTGATGGGTATTGCCCAATACCTAATATTCCATTTTCACTCTGCAACGCAACTATCATATCTTGTGGAATGTAACGTGCTAATTGCATAGGCATTCCAATGCCTACATTAACATACATTCCGTTTTCTAATTCAAGAGCAACCCTTCTCAGAATTCTTTCTCGTTCTTTTGCCTTTTTTCTGCGATACAATTAAATAATATACAAAACAGTAAAACCATACATTTTAACTGGATCAGTCTCTTGTTTCTCTTTTTTCCCTAAATAAGCTTTCTTCTCGATTCTCTTTTCAAATTTTTCTCCAACTAAAATTCGGTCAACATAAATCCCAGGAATATGAATGTGATCTGGATCAATTTCTCCGATCTCAACAAGCTGTTCTACCTCTACAATTGTAGTATTCGCAGATTTGCACATGGTTTCATTGAAATTTCTAGCAGTTTTCCTTTAAAAAAATTTGTTTAAATCATGAAAAAAGTATGGAATTTTTATAAATGTTTTTATAAAATATTTTGACTGCATATAAAACTAAAAGTTTTTATAAAAATTTTTAATTCAGTTAATTCTTCCAGAAATATGACATTAACCTCTTCAAACTTGATTTATTTTTGCTTGAGATAAAAAATATTTTTTAATATATTTGGGTTCAATTAAGTGCAAGGAAAACAAAAATACTTATTTTTATCCTTATATTTATTATTAAAAAAAATTATGCCACAGTTTTTGGGTCGAGAGAAGAGTATTTAGAAGGATATCTTGCAGAGTTTTTATTTAGGAGAAAGTTTGACAAGTTTAAAATATTTAATAATGTGATTCTTGCGATAAGTAATCTGGAATTTAAATAAATCGATTCTTTTTATTATTGTATATATTAGGATATAACCAAAAAATTAAATGCTAACCATGCACTTTTGAAAATTGCTCGGTCATGATGATTTAATTATGGAGTATTTCATGAAAAATTTGACACACGCTAACAGATATTTTAGATTAGGTTTATAAATATCACTAGCATTAAATAATCGAAGAGTGATTAAAAAATATTGATTCCAGCTCTCTAAAAAATAATGAAGCTGATGTGCATAATTATGCATACCAGGCTTGAATGGAGTAAAATTTAAATTACGGAGGCGAATATTACATTATTTGTGTTTTGGTAACTTAATTCCATAACTATTGAATTTATTATAATACTAAATATAAGTAACAACCAAATCAATATAAATCAAACTTAAATAAAATACCTTTTATTTGGTTTACCAAACATTTCGACCAGATCTCACATTTTTTATTAGGCAATAACTGCCATCTTTTCTTACCATCAAGTCGGATTACTTTGCCTTTCTACATACTTTATTGTTTCTATCACAGGTAGCTCATTTGAAATTATAATGTTAAATCATTATTCAAATATTTTTAAAGACAAAAGGATAAAGATATCTAGTTAGAAAGATTACAACATAAGCTAGGATTCAGATTAGATTAAATATGACTGTTATCAAATCAAACTTAATATGAAAAAAAATTTTAAATGCTTAACATTAATTAACTATCTATAATTTACAAGCCATGTATATTTATTATTATTATAAATAGATTAAATAATAAATTTATTATTATTATCATAATTATATTTATATTTATTTAAAAATAATTCAATAATTTTATTTCATGGAATAGGTTTCAAGCGCTAAAAGTTATAATTTTATTATTATTACTTTTAGTACTTTTAAGGTCTGACAATCAATGTTTATATACGAATGAAAATTATTATTTGACGTAATTTGACCCACGCAGAATGACAATGCAATAACACAAGACGTTCACACAGATCATGCACCAAACGCGTGAATTCAACCTTCACAAAAGTTTTTTGGCAAGTATTGAGACTTAACAATTTTTAACAAAATTTTCGCTACCTGAAACTTACATAAATGTATAACAATGCTAAAAGATTAATAAGTTAAAGAAAAAAATACGGGCAATATTAGAAAGATGGTCAATCAGAATATCAAGGAAAAAGTGCGGGAAAGGGGTCCACTACAAACGATAGAAATTTTAATTTTTTCAGGTTAAGACATTTAAAAAACATTTTGATTACCGTAAATAGTAAAAATATTCAAAATAATTATTAAAGAGGTCTTTAAAATCTAACAATTCACGAAGATCACTATTAAGGCCTATTTGCCTCAACATTGTGTTAATGAAATATAACTGTTTCGCTTTAAAGCTGACGTGTTAAAAAAGATTGAAGAAATAAAGTTGAATATTCTTCGAAATTTATAAAAAAAAAATTTCAAAATGAATTTATAAAATACCTGAAAATAATATTGCCTGCTTTATCTGCTTTCCAAGCCTTTATCAGTGCAAAATCTCCCTTAATAGCAGTTTCCAGCACATAATCTCTCCCGTTAATATTTCTGGACTGTAAAATAAATTTTCAGAATGAAAAACAATTATCAACTAAAGCATCTTCAAAATAAGACGCGCAACAGAATGTTCACTCTATTTGATGGTCACTAAAATATTATCACGTATTTTTAAACGTATACTTTGTAGAAATTGAAAAATCAGAGTTTTATGTGGATATACTACTCATATTATACTACTCTTCAAAAACCTAGTTCAACTATGAAAGTAGCTGTTAGTAATTTTGATCTTATATGATCACTAAATCTTATGATTATTCGTAAGAGATTTATTGTTTATTTTAAACTTATAACAAAAACTTAAAACAAATAATAACATTTAATAAATTTAAATTTAAAATTTTTAAAATTTAATCAAATAATAAAATAAATATAAAAACTGTAAAACTAAATATAAGAATTTTAAAAACGAAAAATATTTAAAATTTGATTAAAATAAAATAAATGTAATCAAAAGGAATTAAAAGCATATTATCAATTTTTAAATAAAAAATGATTATTTAACATGAAATTTGGCATGTAAATTTGTATATATAATTTTGTTATGGAATAAAATTTTATTACCAATTATTAAAAAGCTGTAAATTATTTATTATAATATGGACAAAGCACTAGAAATACGAGAGAAAAATAATAACAACAATGTCATTTTTAATTTTAAAAGAATTTAACAAAATATAAATAACATTTAAAAAATAAAAATTTATATTACATAGATTTAATTTTTGATATTTTGTAAGAATGAAAAGAAATAAAAATCATCACAAAAAACAAAACAGATCAAAGGTGACCAAAAAGATAAATTTTTCAAAAAATTTAAACATATTTAATATTAATTCCGGAATTATTTCCTCAATGTGACATGGTAGAGAAAATATATAAATAAATGAGTATTTTTAAGGACTACAAATTAAATAAACAGCAAAAACGACGAATTAAACGGGACTTGCAATGTCTCCAAAGAACTGAATATAACTTCGAATGAGTGTCAATATTTTCAATAAAGCTATATAAAAGACCCTAATATCTATTTGCATATTTCCTAGAATTTCTTACATTAAAAAATACATTCTTTCTATTCTAAAGCGTCTGGATTCAAACAAACTTTGCTGAAATAATTTTTAAAAATGTCAAAATATAAAATTTTCCAAATTTATTTTTAAATATTTTCTTGTCGGATATTTGTTACTTCAAAAACTTGTCATATAATTTTAAAGATAAAAAAATTTCTTTGGACATATTTTTAATCAAATTTAATATCAAAAATAATTATTCGGAAATTTTTTTATCATTTTTATGTAAGTACTTTTAAAAGTAAGTTTTTTATTATGAAATATTTATTTCTACATTAATTACCAATTTAATTATAAATTAAAAATAATTTTAACATTAGAATTATTCACAAACATTTGTATACCTCTTTTGGATCACTAGTCATTTGGACTTTACCTTTCGAATCATATTTTATTGGGGTTCCACCCAAATGAATTAAAGTATTAAATGCAGTTGGAGTAAAAAATGCAGGTATTCCTGCCCCACCAGCTCGAATACGCTCTGCTAATGTTCCTTGTGGTACGAATTCGACTTCCAACTCACCTTTTAAATATTGCCTAGCAAATTCATTATTTTCTCCAACAAATGATGATATCATCCTTTTAATCTATATTCATAATATTATTATCATTTGCGTATAATAAATTTCAAAACTTTTACTTGTCTCGAGTTCAACAAAATACCTAATCCCCAGTCATAAAGACCAGCATTGTTACTAACTATTGTCAAATCTTTAATTTTACTTTGATTAAGGCCCCCTATCAAATTCTCTGGTATCCCACATATACCAAAACCTAGATATCATAACGTTTTACCTTTACTTTCACAAATATTACCTCCGACCAAAAGAGTGCTGCCGTTCGGAATATCTTTAATAGATTCTTCTGCATTAGTATAAATTGGTTTAAAAGAATTGACAACTGAAACTGATAGTTTGCGGATAATCTAGGATAATTTTAATTATTAGGAATATTTATGTTATAATACCGAAATCTTTAAAGTCGACCGATTCGGAATTAGATATTTGATACCTTTAATCATTTTCAAAAAAAGTAGTGTAGGTAAATAAACCTGATTATACATAAATAGTATTTTATCACAACCTACTCAAATCACCACGTAATTTAAAAGTTTCATTTTTCATATTTTAATTTAATTTTATCAAAAATAATAAAAATTACTAAAATAAATAAATTTAATTTTTAAAATTATTTTTTTTGGTGGGACAAAACAAAAAAAATGATTTCTTATAATCATTATATTATAAGTGAAAAATTGTGAAAATGTACTAATTGAAATTATAATATTATAATTTTTTTGTAGCAGATAAGTGAACAATATAAGCACTTGTACCACCCTGAAATCGTAGTAATAAATAACTGACAAATTTTCAAGTTATTCTGATTCAAGTGATTCTGATGAAAGTTCAAATAACTCAAGTTCAAATCAAAATTTGAAAATTCGAGATCATGATCATTTCATCGAGTTTAATAATTATCGAGGTGCAGCTCATAAATCTTGCAATCTTAATTGTAAAAACCTTAAAAGATTCCAGTTGTATTTCATAATCTTAGTGGTTATGATATTCACATGTTTATGAAATCATTGGCTGAAAACGCAAAGAATAAATTTGAAATAATTGGAAAACAAATGAGAATTATATATGCTTAAATTATGGATGTTTTAGATTTATAGATTCTCTAAGATGTTTTGGAATGAGTCTTGATGAAGTTGGAAAATCTTTAGCATCAGATGATTTTAAAATAACAAACAAATTTTTATTTTCAAACAAAATTAAACTAGAACATTATTTTACATGTAGACAAAAAGGAATTTATCCATATGATTGTATTGATTCATTTAAACAATATAAAGAAATCGAACTTCCTCCAATTGAAAAATTTCATTCAATTTTAAATCAATCAAACATTACCGCTAAAGAATATAATCGAGCACAAATAATGTATAAATTATTTAATTGTAAAAATTTGGGTGATTATACAGATTTATATTTCAAATTAAATGTATACATTTTAGCAGATTGTTTTGAAAATTTCCGAGAAATATCAATTTTGGAAACTTCTAGTTTTGTCAATGGCTTGGAATATTTTATTACATCAAACCAAAGAAAAATTAGAATTATTAACAGACACTGAAATGTTTCTATTAATAAAGAAAAATATTTGAGGTGGTATTTCTTCAAACATGAGATCGAGATAAATAACAACTAATAATATTCAACAATTTTTTAATTCTATAGATCCTGATTGTAATGAACCATTTATACAAATTTCAAATAATAAATTACCAGATATTCTTGGAAAATTAAACAACCCAACTCAAATAAAATATTTTAATGCAACAACTTTATATTCTGGAATCATGACACAATATTCACCATTTTAAATGGGAAATAGTATCTGATGAATTATTAGATAAAATATTGTCAACTCCAAAAGATTCTGATATTGGATATTTTTTAGAAGTTGATTTGAAATATCCAAAAGAAATTCATGACAAGACAAAACATTTTCCATTCGCACCACACAAAAGAATGTATTCAGGAATAATGACTCAATATTTAACATTTAAAAATTTCAAGTAGAAAACTCCAACTGATGAATTACTAGAGAAAATATTATCAACACCAAAAGATTCAAAGATTGGATATTTTATAGAATTAGATTTAAAATATCCAAAAGAAATTCATGACAAAACAAAACATTTTCCATTTGCACGACACAAGAGAATAATAAAATATGAAGAATTATGACCATGACAAAAAACAATAAATCCACAACAGGATTATTTGAGTGAAAAATTAATATATGATCAACATGATAAAAAATATTATCTTGCTCATTATAGAATGTTATAATTTTATCTTCGACATGGAATGAAATTGAAACGAGTTCATAATATAATTTCTTTCAAAAAAAAACCATGGATAGAACCTTATATTAATGGAAATATTACAAACAGAAATATTGCAAAAACGAATAAACAATCTTTTCTTGATACAATATTCAAACTTTTAAACAATGCAGTTTTTGGTAAAACAATGGAAAATCAAGACAAGTATAGAACAATAAAGTTATTTACAAAATATGATCTTGATTCATATTTAAAAACAATTTCAAAACCAACATTTAAAAGTGAACAAATTTTTTCAGAAAATCTTACAGCTGTTGAAATTGGAAATTATGAAAAATTTTTGTGTGTATTTTTTTTTCCAAATTTTTTAAGTTGATTTTTAAGTGGATTTATGTGTGTTTTTACTAAAATTTTTATGTGTATATTTTTTATGTGTATTAAAATTTTTTAGTAAAATTTCTAATTAAAATATTTTATATGAAAATTTTAGTTTGATTTTTGAAATATATTTTTTTTTAAAGTAATAAATTTTTTTTTCAATCACATAGTCAGGAGTATTTTTGATTATCGATAAAAATAGCTTAAAATTAAAATTGGCTTAAATCGACTACGATGGTCAGAAAGGGTATTTTCATCCATAAATTTTTTTTTTTCAATCACACTATAGTCAGGGGGTAATTTTGAAAAAGACTAAAATATAATTGGCTTGAATGGCCTAACGATAAAAAAAGCATAAAATTAAAATTGGCTCAAATCGCCTAAGATGAACACACTATAGTCAGGGATATTTTTATCTCGTAATAAAAAACATTGCAATATTTGGTGTCAATACTTTCTATAGGTAAATATAGGCATAAAATAAAAATTGTTTAAATCGCCTACTGATAAAAAATTGACAGGGGTATTTTATAGACTTGTTAAAAAAACACTTGAAATATTTGTTCACACAATTTTCATAGGCAAATTTAGGCTCTAGATAAAAATAATTTAAAATACCTAAAGTAAATTAAGATAAATTAAAGTACATTAGGATACATTAGAGTATATTAAAGTAAATTAAGGTAAATTAAAGGGTCTAAAGTAAATTAAAGTACATAAGAGTATCTTAAAGTAAATTTAGATAAATTAAGGTAAATTAAAGTACATTAGAATACATTTAAGTATATTAGAGTAAATTAAGGTTCCTCTAGTAAATTAAGATACATTAGAGTACACTAAGGTAAATTAAAGTAAATTAAAGGGTCGAAAGTCAATTTAAGTACATTAGGGTACATTTAAGTAAATTAAGGTTCATATAGTAAATTAAGGTACATCAGAGTAATTTAAAGTACGTTAGAATAAATTTAAGTAATTAAGATTCTTAAAGTAAATTAAGGTGCCTAGAGTAAAGTATGGTAAGTTAGGTAAGAATTTTTTAAAATTAAATAGAGAGTCAACAGTTAAGTTACATAAAGGTAATTTTTAAAGCTGAAAATTTTAAAAGCAGTTATAGTAGGCAAATTACATAAGGTAAGAATTTTTAAAGTTAAAGAGTCGACAATATTGCATGATAAAATTTATTAAATAAAATTTTTAGTATAGTTTTATCGATCAAGTTTTATACATATTTTTAAATGATAAAATTTTTAACATAATATTACAATGGAATTTTTTATACATGATTTTTAAAGATGAAATTTTTTAGGATAATTTTACAATGAAATTTTTTATACATATTTTTAAATATAATAAAATTTTTAACATAATTTTACAATGAAATTTTTTATACGTGATTTTTTAAATAAAATTTTTAGTAGTTTTATCGATCAATTTTTATACATATTTTTAAATAATAAAATTTTTAACATAATTTTACAATGGAATTTTTTATACATGATTTTTAAATAGAATTTTAGTATAATTTTATCGATGAATTTTTTATATATAATTTTTGAAGATGAATATTTTAGGATAATTTTCCAATGAAATTTTTATACAAGTTTTTAATTGAAAAAACTTTTAGTTTAATCTTACAATCAAATTTTTAGTATAATTTTTACTATGAATTTTTTATACATGTTGATTACGATCAAATTTTCAAAGAAATTTTTCAAAATCTTTTGTCAAAGAATTTTATTAAATTAAATTTTTGAGTTTCAGTGTTACATAGTTTTACCTAAGGTAGGTAGTAGTCATTCGCAAGAGCAACTCATCTCCTCCACTCTGCAGCAACCCATCCTTAATAAAAAATAATAATAAAATAATAATAATAAATAATAATAATAAATAATAAATAATAATAATAATAATAATAATAACAATAATAATAAAAATAATAATAATAATAATAATAATAATACTTTCAGAAAACATATAAAGTTAACTTACTTGGTATCAACTTCTGAACACTGATAACCCATCACACTGAATAATCCATTAATAACTGAACAACAATAACTAGGTACTATATACAGATGACTGAGTACTGTACAACTCATTATATACATAATAGGCATTGAATAATTTACTTATTCATTAAAATTCCCTATTTAAATAATATTTACCCATTGAACACCGATATTCAACCATCTTAACTCACTTAAAAATAAAATTTTCTCTCAATCATTTCCCCTTAAAATACTTGGTTATTCACACACTCACAATATGTTATCAATAACTAGTTACTGAACCAATAAATATTAATGATCGGTTACTGACCAACAAGTTTTGAAATAAAACACATAAAAGGTTGAACAAAAGAAATACAAGTTGAAATTTTATTAACTTCTACACTCTTTTATCGATCATTGATGTCTCCAAATTTTTTGGTTGCTTAGTTACCTTGTTGTTATCAAGCGATAATTAATCAAATTCATTGAAACCAAATCCATTGTTATATTTACTTGGTATCAACTTCTGAATACTGATAACCCATACACAGTGAATAATTCATTAATAACTGAACAACAATCACTAGGTACTGTATACAAATAACCGAGTACTGTACAACTCTCTATATACATACTAGGCATTGAATAATTTACTTATTCATTAAAATGTCATATTTAAATAATATTTACTCTTTGAACATCGATATTTAACTATCTTAACTCCCTTAAAAAATAAATTTTTCTCTCCATCATTTCCCCTTAAAATACTTGGTTATTAACACACTCACAATATGTTATCAATAACTAGTTACTGAACAAATCAATATTAAAAATTGTTTACAGACCAAGAAATCTTTAAATAAAAGCACATAAAAATTTGAACAATCAAAAGAAATACAATTTCAAAATGTCATATTTAAATAATATTTACTCTTTGAACATCGATATTCAACTATCTTAACTCCCTTAAAAAATAAATTTTTCTCTCCATCATTTCCCCTTAAAATACTTGGTTTTTAACACACTCACAATATGTTATCAATAACTAGTTACTGAACAAATCAATATCAAAAATTGTTTACAGACCAAGAAATCTTTAAATAAAAGCACATAAAAATTTGAACAATCAAAAGAAATACAATTTCAATTACAAATTTTATTAACTTCTCAACTCTTTTATCGATCATTGATGTCTCCAAATTGTTTGGTTGCTTAGTTACCTGATTGCTATCAAGAAACTATTAATCATTGAAGCCCAATCAAGTGTTGTATTTTCTCTGAATAAAAATTTATTGCTATACAGTCTTGTATGTGATTTATTGACATTTTGTAAAACTTAGTTAAAAGACTTTGAAATTTTTCTACTATTTTTGTAATATTTTTAATTGCGTCCAACAATAAACAATTACTTAAAGTTATTTTCAAAGATAAATGTCAACCTTTTCATTTAATTTTCACATGTCCCTAAATAAATTAATTGCTAACTCATCAAATAATTACTTAAACTTATTTTTATAGATTTTCTGATCTTTTCACCCCCAACTCTTATTGTTTACTGAATGATAAATTAATTAGTAAGTACAAGTAGTGGTTAATGTAATTGCTATTGAAAAGAAACTTGATTAGAAAAATATCTTAAATTAATTTCTCAAAACATATATTACTTTCATTGTACATGGAATAAATTTTCATATATTTATTGAAAATGATTCAACTGTTAAAATTATTAACTCAAAGATGCTAAATGTTTGAATAAAACTGATATAAAAAAATATCTACCGCATTACTAGAAATTAAATGATTATCGACCAACCACTAAATAAGTTGAATATCTAACAAATCTTAAAAAAAACTACACGGAACAGGTACTGATAGATACCGATAAAATCTACTAAAAATCCAAATATATATGTTTAATTGTTGTAAAATATTTGTTTTTGTAAAAATAAGACTTATACTTAAATTATGATTATCATGTGATTAGAATTTGATTAAAGTAGTGAGAAATATTTTAAGTTGTTAAATTTTAAATAAAACTGCTTAATTTGTAAATAATGTTACTACTTTGAAGAAATTTTAAAATAAGACCTTCAGCAAATTGGTAAGAAAATAGTAGTTATTGAGTAATACTTATTAAAATTACTAAAGTTTTATAATATTTGACAAGTTTTGATAGATCTTTAATAAAATTTGTTAGTACTTTGAATAAAAATGTTTAAAAAAAAGGTTCAACATAGTAGCAATAAATACATGAATACAAATAATTACATGAATCAAACATTTTTTCTAGAACCGAACACGTATAGTATATTTTATTCAGATTCCAATAATATCATTAAAATTAACCAAAATCTTACTGATATATTTTGATAACCCTTACTCTCAACCAATCATTTCTCTTTAAATGACAATAATCCCAACTATATTCATTATTTTTGATAAAAATCACCGACTTATTTCGTAATTGATCCGAATAAATCCCCTTAAAATAAAGTTCATCTCTCGACCAATCATTTCCCTTTAAAATATAGAAAAATTTACTCTCAACCAATCATTTCTCTTTAAATGACAATATTTCCACTCTCAGCTATATTCATTATTTTCATAAAAACACCTATTTATATCAATATTCAACCGAATAAATTTCTTGAAATTCTCTTAAAATAAAATTCATCTCTTGACCAATCATTTCCCTTAAAAATAACAAAATTCAACTGACACAACCTCTTAAAATATCAACAAACCTGTTCTTATTCGATAATTTCCCCTTAAAAGATCATAAATTCTCTTCATAACCAATCATTTCCCCGTAAAATAAAATAAAATTTACTCTCAACCAATCATTTCCCTTTAAATGACAATAATTCCAGCTACATTCATTATTTTCATAAAAATCACCGACATATCAATATTCAACCGAATAAATTTCTTGAAATTCCTTTAAAATAAAATTCCTCTCTTGACCAATTATTTCCCCTTAAAAGATCATAAATTCTCTTCTTAGCCAATCATTTCTCTTTAAATGACAATATTTCCACTCTCTCAAAAGATTTACACATATTGATATCTATCTGAACAAAGCCCTCTAAAAATAATATAAATTCCTTCTCTATATTCTCCATTTAGAAAATATTTACCCTTTGAACACAGATATTCAACCAACTCAACCCACTTAAAAATGACAACAAACTTGTTCTTAATCGAGTATTTCCATTTAAAATTTCCTCTTAACCAATCATTTCCTTTGAAATGACATTTTCCTCCAATGCATTAACAATATACTTATTTTTTTGTAAAAACCTACAAGGTAAAATTTCTTTAGAAATCTATATTTAACCGAATAAGTTTCTTAAAAATCCATCATTCGGATCATATTTACCATACGTATTCAACCAATCAAATTCCCTTAAAATTATCACAAAAATCTGAATTTTACCAATAAAAATAAATTTTCTTTAAAGTACTACAAAATTGTTATCGATACCCAACATTTTCCGTCGAAAATCACCACAATTTGATTCTGGCAACAAATTCTATCAAATAAAAAATTCATCAAAAATGACTAAAATCGAATAAAGTCTATGTTTCCCACATAAATTAAATTTCACTAAATTATTGTAAAATCATAAAATATATATCATGTTGCTCAAATAATTAAAATTAATCAGTAAATCAAGTATAAATTCAATAAAAATTACCAGTCAACCCATAGAGATATTTCTATGATTTTCATAAGTATACTGATAACCACCTTGAGCATTCCCTTAAAAATCTCTAAATTATACTACTTTTGTGGTTGATATCCATGAAATCAATAAAATTGAAAATGAAAGTAATTATTGATCCCCTTTTTACCCTGTAAAATCAATTAAAATTTTAGGTTTCACTAAAATATTTTTAAAAATTAACTGATTTAATCAACTATTTAAATAGAACATAAAATTATAATATCATTTACTATTCAAAATCTATCAGTCAAATTGGATTCTAATTGGTAAATAATTATCTTAAATAGATGTTTCATAAACATTTTGATCCTAAATTTAACTTTTATTTAAAATAATCCTAAAATCAAGTCAAATCTAATAAATTATCAAGAAATTAAGTGTTTCTAAAATTATAGATTTACCCTAATTTCTTCAATAATTTCATTAAAAACATAATCAAACCCTAAATCCATTAAAATTCAAATGAAAACCATAAAATTCACAAAGATGATTAAAATTTACTAAAATAAATACCTCGTAAAACTAGATATCACTTAAATTATCATAAAATTTCCCTAAAAGCTCTAATTGATTTACATAGCCTAAAATTATTTTATTTTTGTCGATTACAACCTAATCTATTGAAAGATGTAATTTATTTAATTAAATTTTCATTGTAAATAACAAGTCAACAAATGGAATTTTAATTAGTAGAGATTATATTCTATAAAGATAATTTTCAGTGAAGAAGTAATATTGGTGAGAGAGTACATTGAGTGACTAAAATCGTTGAAATTACTGAAAAAAGTGGGATAGCTAAATATATCTACTAAATAGATGAAATATCAATTCATATACTAAAAACTTACAAGGGTAATATACTTTGAATGGAAAAAATATACATCGAAGAGGAAAATATTCGTTGAAGAGGAAAGCAATCATTAAAGTGAGAAAATATGAATTGAAGCTAACAAATATTCAGTGAATCGAGAATTGCTTATAATAAATTAGACGGTAAAATTTCTCAATGATGAGATGAAATATCAATTAAATATTGGGAAATACTTGAAATATATGGAGTCTGAATTATTCACTGATCAACAAATATACTTAAAAGATGAAAATATTCACTGAAAATGAATTGTACTTTGAAAGTGGATGAATTACTATAATATCCAATTAAAAAATTATTAACAATTGAGTAGATTTCATCGGTTAATTATATTTAAATAGGGATATATATATATATATTGATGGACACTTATGGGCGGAGGAATAGTTATTAAAAACAATAAACGCACGCGCGTATACTAATCCGGCGAATATACATCAAATAGCTTTGACACGACGTCTCCAAAGAGTAGACATAATCCATAAGGATAAGTTGAAACGTGGAAGTTTCAACTGGTTTTTATGATTCTACTTTTTGGAATATTATACTGAGTTCCCCGTGGGGATCATCAGTAGCCAATACAACACTCTGTCCAAGTAGACAGCACTCCCACCAATCCCCTCCATCAGTTCATGTCAGTTTTCGAGGCCTGTTTTTGAGCATCATTAAGCGATGCTTCACAGACATACCTTTGATTGGTTATGTCTGCTGATGTGATGATATTGGCTAGATATCAACCCATTGTCTTCTATTAATAGGCAGTGGCATCTAAGTGCTAGTGCTCTATTGGGAGCTATATGGTCTCTTACCAATTGTGTGTTATTATTGGATAAGAGGGAGCAGGTTAGTGAGCATCTAATGCTCCTAACCTCACCTTGATCATGCATCAGGAAATACATGAGGTCTATTATGACATGTCATATTCGTATCTCTGGGTTATTAATGACATCCAGTGTTATTAATAACCCAAGCCTATCTTGTGATACTGTTGTTTAATTAATAATGTATTTGGAAGTATGCCATACCCCAAATAACATTTTATTTTCATTTATCTGTAGGGATGCACTAGTAAGCATATTATGCCACTAGATACATGTAGGCACATTTTAAAGCTTTATTTACCCTTATCGAAGTATCAGCCATTCTATATTATTATTATTATTATTATTATTATTATTATTATTATTATTATTATTATTATTATTATTATTATTATTATTATTATTATTATTATTATTATTATTATTATAATTATTATTATTATTATTATTATTATTATTATTATTATTATTATTATTATTATTATTATTATTATTATTATTACTAAGAGAAAAATTAGGTTGATATTTCGCTAAGTATGTTTTTGTGCTTCTAAGCACTTAGTGCCTGAGACATCAATTTTGTGTACCTATATTATTTATCCTATTGGTCACATAATCCATGTATATTCTATAACTGGATATGAGTGCGGTGGTCATACAGATTTTAGCCAGTTTTTTGACCTCTGAAGTATTATGTCCTATTTTAGTCAGTGTTCTATCATTCTCCTCGTCCCATGACCCAAGTGTCCTTACTACTAGTGCGGATACTGTTGTTCTGTAATTATTAATTTTACCAGTTTCTAGGGCAAGGTCCTTATATTTTTTATAGTTCTCCTCTCTAGCGTTTTGGAAATTAATAAGATGGTCATATGGTACCTTAATATTGAGGATGTGAATGAGATTATTTCTTTTGGATTTTATAATCAGGTCAGGTCTAAGTCGCATTTCAGTGCCTGGATGTGGTCTTTCTATGTCCACTTTGAACCCCTTGGATATTAGGTATTCACTGGCTTTTTCCATTACATTATTGTGTTTATTCCTCCTAGCGTTACAAGTCTGGGTGCAGTGATTAAAAATATAGGCTTGTGTTTCAGGTTCCTTATTACAGAGTCTACAGGCAGTATTCGCGTTTTCCTTAACATTATGTGTGTTATAATTCAAACTTAGCGCGTTGTTCCGGGCTTTGATTAAAAATTAAAATTGTTGGTCACTTAGCGCTTTATGTTTTGTGAGGTAAGCAGACTGTCTATTGCCCCCTATAGTCTTAGCTATGTGACCTTAGAATGTCATTAAAAACCATTGTTCCGCCTACCATTCACTCGTAAGGTCGTGGAGGATATTAGATGTATCTTTAAGAGTTTCTAAGTCAATGGTTGTCGCAAAGTTTTTACCTTTTATGTCAAGTTCAAAGTGGTCCTTAACTAGATTTATTTTTATTACAATATTAAATTTCTCGTTTAGCCTACGTATTGAGTTGCAGAACTTTAAAAAATTGTTTTAGGTACATATTTCTCCCCCTTAATCTCTGCATTCAACCATCTAAGGGATAAGTGAATGTCTGCAACATGGTTCGGGAATCTTCCCTGCGTGATAGCTATTAATTCCTTAATTATAAATTCTCTCATTTTTATATCCTCAGAGTTTAGAATTTTAATAACGTGGGTAATACTTTGAATAAAGTATTCATCAATACTGGGGACTATTCCTAACCCTCCCATTTTGATATTAGAGTATAAAAAGTTATTATTGAGGTTTTGGTGTATATCTTGAAGGAAGTCTTTAATTTTGCGTTTATCTAATGATCATAACCCAGTTTTTTTTCCGTATGTTGGACTATCTTATTTCTGTTGCTATCAAGTATCATATGGTTTATGTAACAGTTCCTAAAGATAAACACAAGGCGGGAGTGGATATGAGTTTTATAGGCTTGAAGTTTTTGTGCTGGGTGTAGGTCAGAATTAAAAGGTTTTTCTGTGTCTTTAATTGCCAGTTCTAGGGTGTCATTTATGCTGTGCTTGCCCTTTTGACCAAAATCTACCCCTAAGTATTTATAAATGTTATTCTCTCCTATGATTGGGATATTTTCATTATATAACTTAAGTGAGGCGTCAGTGTGGTTGCGTTTTAATTGAAAATATCCACATTTGTTGGGTCTGAATTTTAAGGTGGTCATCTCGGTATATTTAATAATGTCCTTAATTATTTCTCTTATTTGGGTTCTGGTTTTAGAAATTAGCACTATATCATCGGCGTATGCCATTATGCTTATATTATGATTGTTTATGACCAGTGGGTGATCTAGTAAAATATTGTTTAATATGAAGTCAATGGAAAGGCTAAAAATGGTCATGGACATCGGGCACCCCAGCTTAACCCAATTATTTACCTTAATCTGCTGAGTTTTTTTGGTCTCGCATTCATATATTGAGTAACAGTCGATGTACATATCCTTAATGAGATTTATTGTTGAGTTGTTCAGTTTCAATCTCGACAAAGTATGCCAGATCAGATTATGGGGCATGCTTCCAAAGGCATTGGCGAGGTCTAACCACACGATGTTTATATCCGACCCATTCCTGATTGCCCATTCCTTTGCCAGAGAAATAACTGTGTTATGTTCAGCGCATCCGTCAGGGACACCAACAGCCTTCTGGTTCCTACTTAATAGATTGTTATTCGCTATCCAGGATAGTAACCTGTTGTTAATGATAGAGGCAAAGAATCTATAAGCTGTGTCAAGGATAGCTATTGGTCTCCATGAAGACACTTCATGCAGTGCATGTTCCTTCCCCGGTTTAATGACTAGTTTGGTCCGGAACGTCTTCCATGTTGTAGGGCTTCGTCCAGTTTTGATGATCTGGTTGAATAGTTCTATCAGGAATTCAAAGTCCGGATCTAAGCGCTTTCAATCAGCATAAGTGATCTTGTCATTTCCTGGAGAAGCACTGGTATCCAGTTGATTGTAAGCTTTCTCCATTTCTTCGGCATCAATCTTCATGTGTGATCTGTATTCCGGGGATAGGATTGGTGTTTCTCTGTGCAATATGTTGGTCATGTGTTTTGTTTGTTTCAAAAAGTTATTATTTAAGTCCTCATGGGTAGGTGTCGTGCTTATATTACTTAAGGGGTTAAGAATCCCACTTATAGTGACTTTTTGCCTACGATCAAAGCCTTGCAGCAGCTCGAATATCAGTTTGTTTTTGTCTTTGTTTGCTAAGAAATTCGGAGCTGCGTGCTTGGTCTTATATTTCTTAGGATTAGTCGCTTCATGGATCCTATAAATTTCTCCTAAGCTGTCATCAGGCGTAATACTATTTGTTTTTATTTGTAATATAATATCTTTAATAAATTTTTTGTATTTAGTGATGTCAGTGACATCTTTTTTGTTATTAATTATTTTAAATATTATATTATTTAATTTTTCTCTAATTCCACCTATAATGGGAAGCGTTATGGGGTGTTTTTAACGAGGCAAGAGGCAAAGTGGCAGATGTAGAAACCAGTGTCTTTAATCAGTTGACTTTGTGGATATGATAGTTCGGTTAGAATAATTGTTACCTTATCTATTATGTTTTGTAGTGAGGTTAGAGCTGATAAAATGGACTCGGTCATGGTTTGTGTTTTAGGGTGCTGTTTTCGCAAGTCGGTTCAATTATGGTTGCTATTTGTCTGTCTTTATTTATATAAAAGAGAACCCATAGGTTTTTCTAGATGTTCATGGGCCAGAGAAGGTCTATCCAGTTCGGGTATCTATGGAAGGGTAAAGCTGAAAAAAAGGTCTCAAAGTTTTTATTTATGAATGCATTACCTATGAAGCTATCTATGAATATTGTTGTTTTAAGAGTAGCGAAGGTAAGCATGAATATTGAAATATGGTGAGGTGTGAGTCAATCTGAATCTATATCAGAGTTATTAGCCGGGATATGCGTGGGTGGGTCGTTATCTATTTCTATTATAGCGGTTTGGTGCTTATGTGTATTAAAATGGAGTTGGACATCATTTATATTAATTGTTGCGCCGCAGTGACATCTTACGTCTTTTTCTTGTGTTTTGTGGTGATGTGGCGGTTAATCTCTAGGGGGTCAGTGTCACATGATAAGTGTATATCACAAGGTGCCTTCTTACCTACATAAGCGCAGACAAGCGTGCCCTCCTCGTTAAGGTCAAAAGTTAGTATTTTTCTCTTATCGTTGTATTGTTTACGGGTGTCTGGTATCTGTTTATCGGGATGTAAATCTATGAAGTGGGCTTCAATGTTTTTGAGGTTAATAATAGTGGGTTTGGTCTTATTCCTTTGGCATATAAGACAGTCAAAGGTATCAGTCGGTTTTTATGGATCTATTGTGGTAAGAGTGCATGTGGCTATGCTGTTTGTCTATCATTAATGGTCCTATTTTTGCCGGGTTTGCACTTGCTTACTACACACTTTAGGTAGCCCTCACTGGCGAGTCTGAATATGGGGTCTCTATTTCTAAGGAGGAATGGAGATCTGGTGTTGGGCGTTATTAGTTGTTCGTTTGAGTGAAGGATGTGTTTGATGGGGTCAGAAGGGGTAGGATTTTCTATAGTGGAAGATATGATTGGTGGTTGTGAGGTCATTGCAATGTCAGGGTTGGCGATGTCATATCTATCTTGGTTAGATTCTAGGGCAAAATAGAGCTCAAAAATGTCCGTTTAGGTTGGGCGCTTCGTTGGCAGAGAAGATTTCAGGGTATTGCATAACTATGGACTGGGTCATTGGTTGTGAGAAGAGGATTGTGATGAGTCAATAGTATGGGATTGGGGTGAGTAGAGTTCTGAGGGTGTGGAGTCTTGCGCGTCCAAGTCAACTATCCTATCGCTATGTTTAGGTAATGAGGCCATTGGGGTTTCTATCTCATCTTGGAAATCAGTGTCGCAGTCGTTTTCGGTGAATACATCGATGGAGTTATTGGGATCAGGTTGGTGGCACTTAGGGGGAGAGTTCGTGTTTTGCTGGGGTGTTGGGGTAAACTGGATGTCGTCTATGTCGAAACTCGGGTTTATTTGTGAAGGAGTCGAGGTAAATTTAATGTCATTTATGTCAAAGCCTGGGTCTATTTGGCAGTTCTTAAAAGCAGTTTTGTTATTGGGGTCAGTTTGGTGGAGCTTGGTTGAGGAGTTTTGTTCCTGGGAGGGTGTAGCTGTGAATTGGATGTCATCAATATCTATATTATTGCTCATCGTGCCTTGGGTGTTTTTATTATCAATTTTCCTATTTAGGTCTAAGATCATTCGTTGGGTCTCTAGTATTGTTTTGTTTTGGTCGTTTATCTGTTTTATAAGATTTGAGGTTATGTTGCCTGAGGTTTCATTTTGTTTGTGGTCTATAATCTTATTGAGTTCTTTTAAAAGGTGTTTATCTCTTTTATTATAGGTTATTTCTATGGGATTTGGTTTTTCATTTGAGGTTGACGTTGGTTCGGCTGGTTGTTTTGGTGGAGTCGTTGGAGGAACTTGTTTGTCTGCGCTTATCGAGGTAGGAGGGTGTGGATCAGTGGAATTAAAGGTGATGTTAAATTGGTTAGTTATGTCAAACCGCTTATTAATGTTTTTGGTTAGGGTAATATTATGGTGTTTACATGGAGGTCGGACTGTTTGGAGGTTGACTATTTTGTTGTTCCTATCTATTTCTCTGGTATGATTGTCAGATTTGCCTATCGTTCTAATAAGATTTTTAGGTAAAGGGGGGTATTGGGTTATATAATTGTTATTATATTCATTATTATTATTAATGTGATAGTCATTCTGTTGACCATTATTATTATCAAAGTCATTCATTAGACTGTTATTATTATTATTATTATTATTATAATTATTATTATTATTATTATTATAATTATTATATTATTATTATTATTTTTATTATTATTATTATTATTATTATTATTATTATTATTATTATTATTATTATTATTATTATTATTATTATTATTATTATTATTATTATTATTATTATTGTTATTATCAAAATTGAGATTCTTATTATTATCATTATTATTATTAACTTTTTTGCAGGAAGGTTCATTTGAAGATTTAGCTTTAATGGGCTTTGGGGGAATTGGTGGTAATGAGGTTGGGTTAGTTAATGTATTGGTAGATGGTATTGGTTTTGATGGGTTCATTGATGTTGTTCTTGGTGGAATTGGCGGATGAGAAATGAAGTGAATGTCGGTGTTGTTAGTAGTTTGTTGATTTGTAACCTTAATGGGCTTTGGGGGAATTGGTGGAAATGAGGTTGTGTTAGATAATGTATTGGTAGATGGAATGGGTTTTGATGGGGATATTGATGTTGTTCTTGTAGGAATTGGCGGATGGGATATGAAGTGAATGTCGGTGTTGTTATTAGTTTGTTGATTTGTTTGGGTGATTTTCAATTTGTTTGTTTGAGTTGGTGCATTTTTTTGTTTGGTTAATTGGGTTTTGGTTGTGAGTTGTTGATTCGGTTGTATGGGTTTTGGAGTTGGTTTTGGTTGGTGTGGTGGTGGATAGTTAGTGTCAATTATGGGTTTGGTTGTAGGTAGTGGTGGGTCCCCGTATGTAGCTAATAGCTCATATCTATTAGAGTATATTTTTTGGTTTGTTCACCGAGCTTAGTTTTACCAGCCTCTCCGAAGAGTAGGGAGAATCAATTCGGATAAACTTCCACCTTAAAGTTTTCAGTTGATTTTTGAATTCTACTTACAATTTTTGATTGCTGTGTTCCCCATAGGGATCAGCAGCAGACACCACAACGCTCCGTGTTAATCGAACAGCACTCCCACCAATACCCCCTCTGGTACGTGCAAGTTCAGGCCTTTTGAGCATCAATATGCGATGCTTCACAGGCATACCTGAGTCAGGTTATGTCTGCTAGACGGTGTAGTATTGGCGAGTTACTACATCGATATCTATCTAGGGTAGTAGCTCAAAAACAGCTATGTGTCTTGAGTTTACTAGTGTGTTAGGACCCGTTTATTTAGGGGTCTATGTATCAACAAGCATCAGATGCCACTGATAACATTTGGATCCATCGTAACAAATAAACTGGCAAAAGCCTAGGGTACTCGAGAGGAATTGCAACCACTGCAAAGAAAAATAATAATAATAGTAATAATAACAATAGTAATAATAATATTAATAATAATAATATTGATACAAAAAAAAATAATAATAATAATAATAATAATAATGGTAAAAACAAAGATAAAAATAATACCAATAATAATAATAGTAATAATAATAAAAATAATAAGCAGAAGAAACTAGCAATAATAAAAGTAATAATAATAAGAAATAATAATAATAAAAATAATAGTAATAATAATAATAGTAAAAATAGTAGTACAACTAAAGATAATAGTAACACTAATAATAGTAATATTAATAATATTGTTAATAATAATAATAAGGTGCAATAGTATCAAAAATCCTCCCAGGTAGCACCAGCTTCAAAGAGTGTAATACTCCACCAGTAAAGGTGTGCTAATAAGTATTCCATGCCACTAGCAACACATTATTGTATTTGTTTGGGTCTATTTTTTATGTGGTCTATGTATATTGTGTAGTTTGAGGTGACTGCGGTAACAGTGCATAGTTTTGCAAGTTTTTTTTGTTCTATTTTGTTTAAACCTATTTGGTCTAGTGCTTTATCATTTCCCTTGTCCCATGAACCGAGAATTCCAACCACCAAAGCATCCAACGTGGCTTTGCAGGCATTGGTTTTACCGATTTCGAGTGCCAGCTCGCGATTTTTCTTATAGTTGTCAGCCCTTGCCGAGTTGAAACTCTCCTCTCGGTCATAAGGTACTTTGATATCAAGGATGTGTAGCTTTTTGTTACGTTTAGATTTAATGATAAGGTCTGGTCGGAGTCGGGTGTCTATTCCATGAGGCGTGCATTCAATATCAACAGAAAATCCTTTGGAAATGAGGTAGTCACTTGTGGTTTTCATCACATTGTTGTGTTTGTTGCGTCTTGCATTTTGTCTCTGGGTGCAATGGTTGAATATGTGTGCTTGTGTTTCAGGTTCTTTTAGGCAGAGTCGGCACATAATATTCATTTTGTTTTTGTTTCTATTTGTGTTGAAGTTGAGGCTTATCATGTTGTTGCGTGCTTTAATAAGAAAGAGATATTGTTTGTCAGTCAGGGCTCTATGTTTTATGAGGAAAGCAGATTGTCTATTACTGCCTATTGTTTTGGAGATATGTCCTTGGCACGTCATGGTGTACCACTGGTCTGCATACCATTCACTAGTCAGGTCATGGAGTTTCGAGGAGGATTCTTTAAGATTATCAGGTATGATGGTGTCGCTGTAATTTTTACCTTTGATGGTGAGTTTGAAAATGTCGTTGTCTAGTGTAAGTTTGGTTATGATTCCAAATTTTTCGTTAAGCCTATTTGCTGAATAGCGGAATTTGGTGAAAATTGTTTTAGGGCCTCCAGTACCCCCTTTTATTTCTGAGTGCAACCATTTCAGAGCATCGTCGATGGTGTTTTTCTGGTAGGGGAATCTCATTTTAGTGTGTTCAATAAGTTCTGCAATTATGTATTGTCGCATTCTGGTGTCCTTGGAGTTGAGGAGTTTTATAAGGTGAGTGACGCTCTGAATAATATATTCATCGATGCTGGGTGTGATACCTAGACCTCCGAGTTTGGTGTGGGCATAAAGGAAGTTATTGTTAATGTTTTGATGGATATCTCCGAGCATGTTCTTAAATAATCTTTTTATCTTCTGGTCGAATCCCAGTTGTTTTTTTCAGTGTTGTACTATTCTGTTGTGGTTGGTGTCGAGGGTCATATGGTTGAGGTTGCAGTTTCAAAAAGGAAAGATTAGCCTAGAGTGTATAAATGTCTTGTATGCTTGGAGTTTCTGTGCTGGGTGTAAGTCAGAAGACATAATTTTTTCGGTGTCATCGAGGGGTGTATTTAAGATGGTGTCTATGTCATGTTTGCCTTTTTGGCCGAAATCGACGCCAAGATATTTATATAAGTGGTTTTCGTCGATTATGGGAATTTTTTCATCATAAAGTGTAACTGGTGAGTCGTTATGATTTCTCTTCAATTGGAAGTATCCGCATTTGCTGGGTCGGAATCTGAGTGTTGCGGAATCGGTATATTTTGTGATGTCCTTAATCATTTTTTTATTTTCTCTCTTGTGTCGGATATGAGGACAATGTCGTCAGCATATGCCATAATACTAATGTTGTGGTCGTGAATGATGAGTGGATATTCTTTTAAGATATTCTGTAAGATGAAGTTAATTGAAAGACTGAAGAGTGTCATGGACATAGGACAGCCCTGTTTTACTCCATTATTGACTTTGATTGTCTTAGTGTGTTTGCCTTCGCATGCGTATACTGTGTAACAGTTGTTGTACATGTTTTTGATGAGGTTAATTGTTTTGTTTCTCAGTTTCAGCCTCGACAAGGTATACCAGATCAGATCATGGGGGACGCTTCCGAAGGCATCAGCTAGATCTAACCATACAATGTTGATGTCCTTCCCATTTCTGACCGCCCATTCCCTTGCCAGACTGATAACTGTGTTATGTTCAGCGCATCCATCAGGGATGCCGATCGCCTTCTGGATACCGCACAGCAATTTCCTTTTCTTTATCCAGGACAGAAGCCTGTTGTTCATGATAGTAGCAAAGAATCGGTATGCTGTGTCAAGTATGGCAAGTGGCCTCCATGAGGATACTTCATGCGGTGAATGCTCTTTGCCTGGTTTTATTATCAATTTTGTTCGGAATGTTTTCCATTTATTTGAGCTTTTACTATTGCGAAGGATGTTATTAAAGAGTGCTGCAAGAAATTCAAAGTCTGGGTCAAGTCGGTGCCAGTCAGAGAAGGTAATTTTGTCACTGCCCAGGGCAGAGTGTGTATCTAGGTAGCTATATGCGGCTACAAGGTCTTCAGATGTTATTGGCGTGTCGGATAAGAATTCAGGATCGGGGATGTAAGTATCAAGATGTGTAATTGTGTTGATGTGTTTAACTGTTGATTCAAAATATGTTTTAAGGTTGTCATCTGTTGGTGTTGTTGATATATTTGTGATGGGGTAAAGTATTTTATCAATAGAAGCCTTAGCCTTTCGATCAAAATCCTGCCGCAGCTCGAAAATCATTCGCTTGTGATCCTTTTGGATGAGGAAATTCGGAACTACATGCACGGGTTTATATTTATGTGGGCATGTGGCTTCATAAATCCTATACATTTCGGCGAGGCTAGTGTCTGGTTCTATGTGGTTTGTGTTTAGTTGTAGAATTACGTCTTTTGTGAAGGTTTTATATTTATTTAGGTCATTGGGGTTTTCCTTATTGTTGATAATTTTGGTAATTAATTTGTCGAGTTATTCGCGTAACTCTGGTATAATTGGCAGGGTAATAGGTAAATTAGTGGCAAGGCATCTGGCAAAGTTGCATATGTAGAGGCCTGAATGAAGAATCAGTTCACATTTAGGGTATTGGACTTCATTTAATGTGACTGAGTTCTCCTCTATAATATTTTGGAGGTGGGTTAAGGTTTGAGAATAGATGTGGCAAAGGATTTGTGTTTAAGTGTACTGTTTTCACATGTAGGGTCAATTATTGTGGCTGATTTTTGGGTTTTATTTATATAGAAAAGTGCCCAGTGATTTTTATCAAGATACAGGGGCCATATTATGTCGTTCCATGTAGGGTATTGGTGAAATGGGAAGGCAGCAAAGAATATGGTGAAGTTTCTATTGGTGTTTGCAGTGCCAATAAAGCTATCTATGTATATGGTTGTGGGTGTTTTGTCAAAGGTTTCCATGAAGACGGATATTTGGTGCTGGGATAGTCAATCTGACCCGATATCAGAAGTGGTCACGGGAATATGTGTTGGTGGCTCATTTTCTATAATGGTTACTGTCGGTGTTGGGGAGTGTGTGGCGTGATGGGTTTTGACATTATTGAGATTGGTAATTATGCCACAGCGGCATTTGACATTATTTGATTCGTCAAATGTCTTGTTTTTATGTTTCGCTAAGATGTGTTTGTGGATCTCAGCTATGGGTGTGTGAATTGTTAAGTGGGTCTCGCATGGGTTCTTTTTTGCAATATATGTGCATAGCAAGTAACTTCTTGGTTGAGTGTAAGAGTCAAGACGCGTTTCTTGTCGTTGTACTCTTCTCTGGTGCCTCGGATTGGTTTTTCGGGGTGTTTCTCAGTGAGGTGAGTCTCAATTAAGGTTAGTACTATGACAAAGGGTTTTTGTTTGTTCCGTTCACACAACAGGCATAAGAATGTGTCATTTTTCCTAATAGTCTTGTTGTATTGGCTTTGGAGATGTTCAAGTTGTTTTATAGGCACCAATGGACCTATCTTGCCATGTTTGCATTTGGGGACTGTGCATTTAACATAGCCTTCTGCGCCAAGACGAAAAATGGGGGACGATTTTCTTAGAGGTATTGGCGATCTGTCAGTTATGGATTCATTTGTTTGTATTATGTGTTTGATAGGGTTTGAGTGGGAATTGGATTGTGTTGTTTCAGAGGTTGGTGCGATGGGCTGTGATGTCATGGCGTTGTTAGGGTTTGCCACCTCATATTTATTTGTGACTTCGATGGCATGGATTAGATTGAAGTGATCGCGGAGGTCATGAGGGTTGTAGGATTTTTGTGTAATGTCCAGTGATTCTGAGTGCATGTATTGTTCTGGATTGGTGAGTGTGTCACCATCTTTTGGGAGTGGGTCAGTAATTTGTGTTGGGGAGAAAAGAGATTGTGATGATGGGTGTAGGATGATGTCATCCTGTATTTGTAATGGTTTTGTTGGTTGTCATGGTTTTCTTTGGAGAGGGGGATGATTCAGAGGATTCGCTCAGAATGTCATTTTGGGTGTTGTGTGGTGAGAATAGTGTTATCGAGGATGTGTCAGATTTGCGAGGTCAACATCATTCTCAATCAGGACAGTGTCATTGAGTGGGGGTAGGTCTTCGGCTTCAGTGTCGTGAGTTTGGCTATTTGTTTCTATAGTGTCATTTGGTTGGTCATTTATAAGAATAGAATTAGTGGGGGGTGTTTGGTTCGGGTTGGTGAAATTTGGGAGGTGTGCTGTTGTCTATTATCAGTGGGGTAGGAGTGTTTTGCGAAAAATTGACATCATCGATGTCAGTTGAATAGTACTTTTGAGTGGGGGGGTTTGCTTTTAGCTTTTGTTGGAGTGTCATCATTTGTTGGGTTAGCGTGTGGATACTTTGGTTGATTTGCGATTCCTTTTGGGTTAAGAGTGTATTGATTTGGGAAATGAGGTGTTTATCTCTCTTATTTTTTATCTCTCTTATTTTTTTGAACATTGTAAAATGCAATTTTATTAGTTTGGTAAAACAAACAATCTAATTTGTTATTTAATATTTGAAAATTAATTTTATAATCATGAATTAATTTTTCATAAACTAAAAATTTAGAGTTATTAACATATTTATTATTATTTAACCTAAAATTAGTTTCAGTTTTAAAAATTTCATTATGATTTACAAAATTATTATAATTTGTTAATTTAGGTAATTTAACATTTTGTTTATTAGAATTATTAAATTTATTAAGGTTTTCATTTATTTTAATATTACTATTAATTTTTAAATTTATATTTTTATTAAATTTTTTTATTAGTAAATAATTTTTTATTAAACACATTATTATTAATATTATTTACATTTGAAGAATTAAGGTCTTTAGCTGGTATTTGCAATACCTGGGCATAGGAGAGCTCGTTTATACGAGGTATTGATTTGGAATTTTGGAATTCAGGGTATTTATTAAACCCATATGTAGTTCGAGCAGAGGCATTTTTATTACAGGTGAAATCAGTATCTTTTTCTTTTTGAATCACTTTAATATTATGCCCCACAGAATTCCAGGAATACTTCATATCAGAAACATGATAGGATTCGTTGTTCAAATCACTGGTCTTATTTGGAATTTTGATTTCTACTTTTTTAATGATCGATTTATTTTTGTGTTCGTTTTTAGTTTTAGTATTTTCGTTAGATTTCTTTAAATTATAATTATATTTTTTTGGATCATAAGAAGAAGAGCTATTAAAGCCCATTTTTCGGTGGGTCTGAGACCCATTATAAATAGCCTTAATGGCTGGAAATTCTTTTTCATATAAGCAATCTGGTGAATTATGATATTGTTTATTCATATAAATAATATTTATATAATCACTTATTATAAGGGGGCTCCAATTCCCTTTTTTATATCCGTCATGCATGTCATTATTAAGTAATGGATTACCTTTATTCCGTATGGTATTTTCATATTTAATATCATACGTTCTATTAAATTTGTTTTGGTTGGGTCGGTAGCTCTCGAAATCAATTGTATGTTTCTTTCTTGAGTCATTTTCCAGCAGATGCCGGCTGTTTCGACAATCAGGCGAATAAACAATTGGATAATTGTTTCTTTCTAAAAGTGGCGAATTTTTAAAGTCATTGCCAAAAATAACGTCCTTTTTCGGTTTCAGGGATCTTGTTAGGCTAATTATAATTTCTTTTATGAGGTTAACTGCTTTGGAGCGCAGCCATGGATCATCGTCGATGTTATCCCTGAAGTCGACTCGTTTTTGAATGTATCGGCATGTTTTGAAGCGGGCCACCTGACAAATGGACGAATGCGGCTCCAACATCTTGCAATGTGCAAGGGATCATGCTTTCTAGTCGCTCCTTGAATGAATGCTGCAAGAGAGTCTAAATCGGCATATATTAGTCGAATGGTAGCATCATCCATTAGTCTTTGAATGAACATAATGGTGATATTTTTTTCATTAAAATACAATTTCTCCCCATTCAGGAGTGAGGTCAAATAAGATATCAATTGAGAATAATATGGAGACAGTTGCGTCCTAATGCGGTTCCAACTGCTCCATATGTTCGACATATTCGTAATATCGCAATTTATAAAGTTCACAAGCATCTGGGCATCAGAATATCTGATTAAAATAAATTTTATTTCATGAAAACTTACTCCGAAGAGCCAGTGCGTCCTTTTAAGGGGACTAGCCCGACCATTAGTAGGTCAGACTCGATCAAATTTTCTTTTGCTTTTTATCTTAAATTCTTCTCATCTGTCCGGTTGAAATAACCAGGCAAGAACGACCGCTTTCCATCTCAGGTTCCTTCTTCAGCTCAGGTCCAGCTCCATTGCCATCTCCGTATTGTTCTTGGGATATCTCCACATTATATCGCAAAATTTTTTTTTCAGAATAACACAATACCCCAATAAAATATTCTATCAGTAAAGTCATAAGAACACACCGTTTTAATAAACACTCAAATAAAAAAGGAAATCTCATTTCAAATATCATAAAAATAAACATAAATTCAAAGATAACCGACATAAAAATTAATCATAAACGTAATGCTCAAAAAAACAAACTGATAAAAAATAAACAAAATACTGAAAACCATAACCAACATAAAAATACACAAGAAAAAAAAATATAACTTTTTATAATTAGTATAGATAATAGATATGATATAACATAAAAATACACAAGAGAAATATCCAATAGTAAATATGAGGCAACTTTAGCAATAAATAAAAAAATATCATTTTTTATAATTAGTATAGATAATAGATATGTTATTAAATAGTAGTTATTTGTTATTAGTTACATGATTCATAAAAATCATGTAACTTGCCTCTATAGCCGCTTTAATGCACATTCTCGCCAACACTCCTATTTCATTCACTCCTAATCCTATCTTTTGCAGATCCTTATTATTTATTCTCTTTATCCCAGGATCCCAACGATCCAACTATAATAGTGTATACTGCTGCTTTGCAGTTGTTAACTTTACCAGTTTCTATTGCAAGGTTCCTATACTTGTCAAGATTCTGTTTGCGTGCATTAATAAAATTTGTCTCGTTGTCGTATGGTACTTTAATATTAACTAATGATAGTTTTATTTTATTTTTGTCAGTAGTCTTAATAATAAGATCAGGTCTTAAGGTTGTATCAACATTAGGTGAAGATTTTTCTATGTCTTTGTCATAATTTTTTCTTGCAAAAAAATTGTGTACAATTTCAAGTACATGGTTATGTTTATTTCTCCTCGCATTTTGAGAAAGGGTACAGTGGTTTAGTATATGGGCCTGTGTTTCCCATTGTATTCGACATAATCTACAATTAATATCTTTTTTATCCTTATGGTTAGAGGGGTTAGAATTTAAGTTTAAGCTGTTATTCCTAGCTTTTATTAAAAAGAAGTATTGATTATATCCTAATGTTGTAGATTTAATCAAGTGTTTAGAGAACTGGCTTTTTCCTACTGTTTCAGCTATGTGACCCTGATGTTTCATCTTGTACCATTCAAGGGCATACCACTCGCCGGTGAGGATGTGCATTAATTTGGATGCATTCTCAATATTTTCATTATTTATCCCTATTTTGAAATCATTTTTACTAATTTCAAGACTAAATACATTATCATTATATGTTAATTTGCATATAATAGCGAATTTAATTCTGAGTCTATATACAGACTTTTTAAATTTTAAAAACATACAAGTCTTACCAACTTTTTCTTCATCAATATCGCCATTTAGCCATTTCAACGCCATTTCAATTTCATTTTCTAAATAATTAAATCGGGTCCTTACACATTCTATAAGTTCCCCTATAATAAAATCTCTCATTTTTACATCGCTTGACATAAGTAATCTGGTAAGTTGAATGGTACTTTGGATTAGGTACTCATCAATACTAGGGACTATTCCTAAGCCGCCCATAGAGCAGTGTGCATATATAAAGTTATTACTAATATTCTGAAATATATCCCCTATAGAATTTTTTATGAGTCTCTTAATCTTTTGGTCAAATCCAAGTTGCTTAGTTCTATTGTCTACAATGCGGTTTCTATCACAGTCAAGTATCATGTGTTTTACAATGCATGTGCGGAATGGAAAAATTAATCTAGAGTGAATGCTAGTTTTATATGCAAATAACTTTTGTGAAGGGTGGAGGTCCGATAAAAAAGTAGCTTCAGCGTCAACTAGGGCTTTTTCAAGAATACTATCTATGTTGTGGTTGCTTTTCACCCCAAAACCCACTCCTAGGTATTTGTAAATGTTATTTTCGTCAATAATCGGAATGATTTCGTTATATATTTTTAATGGCTTTCTTGGTGGTTCCTATTGTTTTCATAGAATCCACATTTAGTAGGTCTGAATCTAAGTTTAACATCAGATGTATATTTTATTATGTCAGTCAATATTCTTGTTATCTCTATACGGCTGTCAGATATGAGTACTATATCATCAGCATACGCCAGTATACTGATATTATAATTATTAATTATTAAGGGATGGTCTTTCAGAATATTAGTGATAATGAAGTTAATTGCCAGACAAAAAAGTGTCATTGACATAGGGCATCCTTGTTTCACTCCATTGCTAATTGGGATGGTTTTAGTAGTGGTATTTCCACATTCATAATACGTGTTACAATTAATATACATATTTTTAAAAAGTTTTATAGTATGATTATTAATTCCCAAATTGGTAAGTACCTTCCAAATGAGGTCATGGGGTATACTGCCAAAGGCATCCGCAAGGTCCAACCATACAATATTTATATTGGTCCCCATGCGTACAGCTCTTTCGTTTAATAATAATAAAACTGAGTTGTGCTCCGCGCACCTATCAGGACATCCTATAGCTTTTTGGTTTATATTAATAAAGTTACCTAGTTTTATCCATTCAAGTAGTCTACGATTTATAAGAGTTGCGAAAAGACGATAAGAGGTATCTAAGATTGCCAGTGGTCTCCAAGAAGAAAGATCATGACTGCTATTTTCTTTCCCTGGCTTAATTATTAACTTAGTTTTGAAGGTTTTCCATGTTAGGGGGGTGATAGATTTAAATAATATATTGTTAAAGAGAGAGCAAAGGATTGAATTATCAGGATCAATTTTTTTCCAGTCGAGATAAGTTATTTGGTCTCTACGAGGTGATGAAGATAGGTCGACAATTTTAAAGGTATTTGCTATTTCGTCAATAGTAGTAGGTTTTTGTATGAAGTTTTCAGGATAATATGGCAGTTTATATTTAAATTTAATATCATTAATCATAATTATTTCTTTCTCGAAGTTCAATATTATCCTATCTGGGTGCGGGGTCACAGTATCAATATAGTTATTAAAAATTTTATTAATAGTGCTTTTATAATTAATATTAAAATTAAATCTTAGTTTATATGTTAATTCTATTTTTTTTTAATGATAGTAGGAGGTGTTTTTAAGAAAGACTTTTTTTAATCTTATGTTTTAAAGGAAAAATACTTTCGTGAATACGGCTAATTTCAGCTAAACCCTCATCTGGATTTTCTGAGTTATTATTTTGAAGGATTTTAATATTGTTTAGTATATTAGTGTATTTTAATATATTATCAATAGGAGCCCTATTTATTATAACTTTGTTTATAAGATTGTCTAATCTTTTCCTAATCTCTGATATACTAGTTATAGTGATATAGTTATGATTGATAGATATACATTGAATAATATGGCAAATAGAAAACCACTTTCATTAGTGTTTGCACACATTGGATAATTTAATTCAGTTAAGTTTATATCAGATGGGTATATAATGTTTTGGATGTTTTTAATTGTATGTAGGATCGTATCAGCTATTTTTCTATGTATTTGCAAGCTGTTAGGTGTTAGAGGATCAATAATTGTAGCAAACCTCTTAGGTTTATTAAAGTAAAAAACCGCCCAATTTACTCTTGATGTTTTAAATGGTAAAATAATCTCTTTCCAGTTTGGGTATTGACTAAAAGGAAAAGTTTCAAAAAAGGTCTTAAAATTCTGTTGGATGAGGGCTTCGGTAGTGTATGATTGTATAACAATTGTTGACCCTGTGGCAACAAATGCATGTAAAAAAAGGTTGATGGAATGCTGATCTAGTCAGTCATTTCCAATATCTTTTACTGAGACCGGTATGTTGTCTGGTATCACTCTTAATTTATCTTCAGCTGGTAAGACACCTATATGTTTATTGTGGTGTTCAATGATATTATGATGCTCTAGTGTTTCGCCGCAATGGCATAGTATACTGTTTATATTGCAAGTTTTTCTCTTATGTTTCTTGGCTATGTGCTTTTCTATTTGATCATATGTTGATTTATATGTAAGGTCGTTTTGACACGGTTTTTTTATGTTTGAGAAGTGGCAGATAAGTATTCCTTCATGGTTTATAGATAGCTCGAATAATTTGTTTTTATTATTAAGCTCTTCTCGTGAGCACGGAAAATGTGTGTCAGAGTGAAAAATCTCTGTGTGTTCAGTGATTTTATTTAGTGCTATTGTCCTTCGTTTCACTGCCCCCTCACATAATACACACAAAAAGGTAATCTTGTTGTTAATGGTTTCGGAATGGTTGGTCTTTCTATGTTCAATAATTTTGTCTGTATTGTGTATTCCTATTTTATTTTTTTCGCATTTACCCCCAATGCACATTAGATACCCATCTTTACGTAAATTAAACATCGTTTTATTTATTTTATTTAATCGAAAAAAGTTTCTTTTGTTAGTTGGTTCTGAGCTAGTGGACTCTAGGTCCGAAAAATCATTTGTAAGTAAATCTTCGACAGATTCATTAGTTAATAAGATATTTTGAAACATTAATTTATTATTATTGATATTATTTTTTATAATAGATTGATCGCTGATAGGGGATTCCGGTCATAGGATATCCTCTTCAATTTTTATTTCGACCCTCTTCTTCGCTTTATCAAGGTTGTTATACACTGTAAAAATCTCTTTAGTTTCAGCGTTTGGAATTTCAAAGGATTGTAGTGATTGGGAAAAGAGGTCGATGTCCGAGCTTATTTGATTAATTACAATTTGTGGCTGCGTTAATAATGATTCGTCGGTTGGAGTATAGGGTAATGGGCTATATGATATTAATTGATCTGAGGTTGTTTTGGTGGTATTTATCGTTTGGTTATTAGTAGCTTCCTCTTGGTTTGTCAGTACAGCGTAATTGGGAAAGAAAAGATTAGGTTCAGGTTTGAGGTTAAAGTTAATGCTAGGCGTGTTAGTTTTCTGGGGTTCCTTATCAATGTCGACTTCAAAATAAACAGGTTTTGGTTTAGAGTTGGGAAGTAGTTGTGGAGTTTTGTGAAGTTGCAAGTTGTGGTGTGATGATTTGGAAAGTTGCAAGTTGAGGTGTGGTTGTTTGGGAAGTTGCAAGTTTAGGTGTGGTAGTGGTGTTTTTGGAAGTTGCAAGTGTAGGTGTGGTTGTGGTGATTTTGGAAGTTGCATGTTAAGGTGTGGTTGTGATAGTTTGGGAAGTTGAATAGGCATCGAAAAATGTGGTGTTTTAGAGGTGTTTATGTTTCGTGTACTATAGGCATTAGATGTTTTGGAATTACAAGTTGTTTTCTGGGTCGGCATGGTGGTAGTTACTGCTGGTTTTTCAGTTTTTGCCCTAGCTGTTTTTGGTTTTATAATGGAGAGGTCAAGTGGTTTGTCGTGGTCTAAGAAAAGGTTATATCTGTTGTTCTTATAAAGGTCTGACTCTTTAATTGGTATGATGGTTGTAGTTATATCAGATTGTTTGGAGTTAGTGGTAGTTTTAAGGTTTGGTTTTGTAATTTTTACAGTAAGATCTAACGGAGAAGAAGGTGTAACCGCAAGTGCGAGTCGGCCGGAGGCCGGCGAGCTGCGTATACTACTTTTTTCATGCTTAAAATAGATATTTATTGGTTTTAAATTAGAATATTTAAACAATAATTTATTTAGTTTCATTGTAAAAATATAGAAAAAGTTATTAAAAAATTCTAGTGAATTAAAGTTATATATTTTATCGAATTTTAATATAATTTCATTTAAATTAAAAAAATAAGAATTTGTAAGGTTTCTGAATTCATTGTTTGGTTCGAAATCAATTTTATTACTATTCTTCTTATTGATTAAGTTGTAACTTTTGATTTTAATTATAAATAAAAAGTTTTTTAAAAATTTATGAAGTTGTTTTTTATTTGCTTGTTTTTTATTAAAATAATATTCTAAGTTATTATAAAAAAGGTCTGTTAGTTTAGTCAATTGCTTAAAGAGTGTATTTTCATAATTTACCTTTTTAGTTTTTAAATTTTCATTACTCTTAATTATTTCGTTTTTAAGAAGATTCTCTTTAGTATTTTTTTTAAAAGGTTTAGTTAAGGCATCTCGATATGAGATTTTTATTTTATTATTTACATTATTTGTTAATTGAATAAAGTTATGAAAAATATTATTAAAATCATTATGTTTAAAAATAAAAAAGTAATATAAATTTTCAAAATTAACCAATACATCATAAGTTACTGCATCCAAAAAGATCCCTCTGAGAAAGTTAGGGGCATATCTGATTTTTCCTTGAATGTCTTTTATATTCCAAGGAATAAATAAAGGTTATCGATCGTATTGTTAATATTGAATTAAATCCATTCTGCTTCATAATGGACCAATAGCTGGCAGCATCTTCTATTGATACTTTAGCATGCCCCTGAAAGAAAGTAAACAGCTTAAAACAAAGACTTAATTTGTCCCCGTTAAATTCTTTTTGTTCTGCAATAATTTGTATCTCTTTAAAGCAGTTCTTAAATGCAGTGTTAGCATTTATTTCAGTTCCATCATTGCGAGTGTATTTCCTCTGATTATTTCCAGCTATCTTTTGTTCAGATGTTGTTATTGTTTCTTTTACCAAGCTTTCTAGACTTTTTTTGTCTAAGTTGTCTATAAAAGAAATTAATAGCTGTTTACAATTAAAAGAACTCTCAAAACCGGCCTTCTGCCCAGTGCTATTCGAATGTCAATGTGAAGAAATTCAACTAAGCTCTGGTTAACGGCGGGAGTAACTATGACTCTCTTAATTGAGGTGTTACTTCTCATACTAGAGGCTTCATGTTGGTAGCATTCAAGGAGCTCCTTTCATTATGGTCCAATATCATGCTCTTAACAGAGTCTGCATTTGTTTAGATATTGGATGAAGTAATGCTACAGGACCTGAGTTGAGATCCGTTGCTCATTGCAAGTGGTATTGTACACCTTCACGCGGTGCGGCTGTTTAAACAGAGTACAACCCACGGGTAACTTTTTCAAGTTACTTTGAAACTAAGGAATTGACAGATAGTATAAGAAATAGTAGCTAGTTGACAGGTGAAAAATACTTTTGATTATCTAGTTCTTACTAACTCCTCGGCTCGATGAGTCGGGGGTAACGAAGGAGGGCCCTGAAGTGAGGCTGTTAGTGTACAAATCCCTTCATGACGGTAAGTCGAGGAAAATTTAGTCCATATACGCATGCTGCACCAAGTTGCTGGATGGCATCGACTAAATTTCTCCTGTTGTAGAAGCAGGTCGTAAATGAATGTGGGCAACCACTGAAACTTATGAGCCAGAAGAAGCTTAACTACAACCCCCCTAGAGTTTGAAGCCACAGAGGTTGTTTATGCAATTACTGACCGGAGTTAACTCTTAGTTAACACCTCCATGTAGTTGTTTATAAAAAAACATCAGGTTTCAGCCTATATACTAAAAGTATTTTTTGATACTACGGTATATAAGCAACTAGATTGAGAGATAGCAGTTGTTGACGTATGATCATCTACTGGTGGTACTGAGGAAACTAACCGACTCGAGAGGGATGAACCCCATAGACCGATCGACTTAGCTTATAGGTACCAGTGACAGTTAAGCCGTCTAAAGCTAAGGGTAAAACCTTATAACCGGCTATTGCTTAACCTCAGGTAGCACAATATGTGAGTGGAAACTTGAGTAGGAGGTTTTTTATGTTATTTCCATTTGTGTACTGATCTGGTGAAATTGTTGACGGGAAGTGCAGCTTCGGCTGCAATCTTTATGAGTCTATCACGGATTTTATGATTTTACGTATTCCCGATTCCAACCATGTCATATGAAGGGCTGCCCTTGATAAGATAGAATTGACCCATTCCTTCATATGAGAGGCCTATTCCAGCCTTCCCGTAGTACCGTGAGGTTTCCCGCCTCGAACGGAACAATTTCGTAGGTAAAAAAGTACAACGGGCTATATAGCGATTTCAAAACTATACTAAAAATTTTATTTAATAAATTTTATCATGCAATATTGTCGACTCTTTAACTTTAAAAATTCTTACCTTATGTAACTTACCTTTTAACCCTCTATTTACTTTTAAAAAATTCTTACCTTATGTAATTTGCCTGCTATAACTGCTTTTAAAATTTTCAGCTTTAAAAATTACCCTTATGTAACTTAACTGTTGACTCTATTTAATTTTAAAAAATTCTTACCTAACTTACCATACTTTACTCTAGGCACCTTAATTTACTTTAAGAATCTTAGTTACTTAAATTTATTCTAACGTACTTTAAATTACTCTGATGTACCTTAATTTACTATATGAACTTTAATTTACTTAAATGTACCCTAATGTACTTAAATTGACTTTCGACCCTTTAATTTACTTTAATTTACCTTAGTGTACTCTAATGTATCTTAATTTACTAGAGGAACCTTAATTTACTCTAATATACTTAAATGTATTCTAATGTACTTTAATTTACCTTAATTTATCTAAATTTACTTTAAGATACTCTTATGTACTTTAATTTACTTTAGACCCTTTAATTTACCTTAATTTACTTTAATATACTCTAATGTATCCTAATGTACTTTAATTTATCTTAATTTACTTTAAGTATTTAAAATTATTTTTATCTAGAGCCTAAATTTGCCTATGAAAATTGTGTGAACAAATATTTCAAGTGTTTTTTTAACAAGTCTATAAAATACCCCTGTCAATTTTTTATCAGTAGGCGATTTAAACAATTTTTATTTTATGCCTATATTTTCCTATAGAAAGTATTGACACCAAATATTGCAATGTTTTTTATTACGAGATAAAAATATCCCTGACTATAGTGTGTTCATCTTAGGCGATTTGAGCCAATTTTAATTTTATGCTTTTTTTATCGTTAGGCCATTCAAGCCAATTATATTTTAGTCTTTTTCAAAAATACCCCCTGACTATGGTGTGATTGAAAAAAAATTTATTCTAAAAAAATATTTCAGTTTTATTTCAAAAATTCGCCAAAATTTGAATTTAAAAAAATGTTCCAAAAATTTGAATTTAAAAAAAAAATCGCGCCAAAAACTCGAAAAAAATTTCGAAAAAAAAATTAATTAAAATACACACACAAAAAAATTGGAAAAAAATACACACAAAAATTTATCAAAAAAAAATGTGCACACATAAAAATTAATTATCTTGATTACATCATTGTGTAATCAATACACACCGAAAATAATCACAAAATAAACCTCCCCTTTTTTTATTATGCAATGGTGTGTGGTAGCAGAAAGGCACTAACTACCTATTCACGATGTATTTTTAGATGAACAAAATAAAATATCCTTGAATAACTATGATGACAAGAGATATATTTAAAATGATGGAGAAACAACACTTCCATATGGAAATCATTTAATAGAAATAATATATCGAATTGATGAAAAGAATAAAGAATATACAGATTTAGATTTAGAAAATTTTATAATTTAAATTTAGAAAATATAAAAATTAAATTTTAGAAAATATAAAAATCCAATGTAGAAAATGTCGGTAGTTAGTTTCATTTAGATATTTTAAAAAACATACATCATGAATAAAATAAATTTTTAAAAATTTATTTTTTTTATCTTGTTATATTATTAAAGAATAAGAAACCTGAAAGAATTAAAATAAAATAAAGATCAAGAATATCAAGATTTTACAAATTATTGAATTATAAATTCCAATATTATAAATTCTTGATCTTCATTTTATATTTCTGTTTTATTTTTTTAGTCATTTCTTTTTTAATTTCATGTTCAACTTCTAAGGAATATTTTATCTTGTTAATATTTTCATTTATTTCTTCTATTATTTTATTACTTTCCTCTATTTCAGTAGTTGATAATAATCCATCTTCCAAAGCTTTAACTCTATATAAATATATCTTATTTATTTCATGATTTAATTCTTCGCATACTTCACGATAAATCTTTTTCTTTTTTGAAGTTAAACCGATTGCAATTCCTTCCTTTAAAAAAGTAACAAAGCATTTGATCCTCAAAATATTGAAGACATTATAATCTAAACAAAATGAGCTACACTGATTAAACTTAAACCATAAAATATGCTGGTTGAAATTGTCAAGATTCCAGTTATTGAAAGAAAAGCAATTTTAATTCCTGTATCAGCTTTTGTCCATCGAGATTTTATTTTTATAATGTATTAATCTTTCATCTAACTTTTTCTTTTCTAATAGGAATTCATTTATTTTATTAATTGAAGGATTATTCGTAGAATCTTTATTCATAGAATCTTTATTCGTAGAATCTTTATTCGTAAAAGTATTATCCATCGGAGCTTTTAGTTTTTCAATTGAAAGATTTTCTATATAATTAAAAACATTTAGTTCATTCAAAGATGGATAAATCTTTCTTTCTTGAAAAGTTGAATAAATTATTTCTTCATTAATCTTGCTTTATTCCGAAGGCAGTCGAGTGCGTTCCATTTTTAATTGTCTATTTTTACGGCTTCTATATTTTTATATATAAAATCTTCTAAATCTTTAAATTTCTTACCAGAAAGTATCGGATTTGATCCTGTGGTTGAAAATAAATCATCTAATTATGTGTTATTCATACTTGCTAATTTTCTATATATAATTTCTATTTTTTCAAATTCCCTATAACCATGATTTATTAAAATATCTAGAATTATTCCACTCCCGCCAATAATTAATTTAGACATTGGTTCAGAGACTGAAAATGAATTGTTTCTAAGATTTAAAATTTTTCGTTTGTTTCCAATTATAGCTCTAATAAATGTTCCTTTTAAACCCATTATTCTAATTTTATTAATTTTAATATTTTGACCATTATAAAAAACAAAGAAATCATCATAAATTAAAAGTATGATCCTTATCACTAAAAAGCGTAGTTGGATTATTTTTTATTATAAAAGAAATCATGGATGACTGTTCTTCAATAGCATAATAATCAAACGCTTTGTTAATATATTTTATATCCTTGAGGTTTGATGTTTGTATATTTTTAGCAACATCTTTTTTGAATGTTTCGAAATCATTTAAGAGTTGTGAAGATTCAACTTTATAAGGACTTATTTCATTCTTGAGAGTATTAAATCAATTGTATTTGATTTTAAAGTTTTTTAATCTCAAAGATTTCATTATCCTTTAGGTTTTGCTTAATTTTCATCTTGGATGATTGGTTACTCATTTCACTTAATTTAAAATTTATTCTACTAATATTTGCATTTATTTCATTTATTTTTTTATTATATTCCATCTCTAAAATTGTGATATATCTTTTAATTTCTTCATCTAAACGTTTACCAATTTCATTAATTTGAACAATTTGTTTTGTATTCGATTCTTGAGTCAATTCCTTTACAAACTTTTTATTAACTGCATCTAAATCATTTTGAGGATATATGAAAGATTTGAAATTAAATTATTATTCATGTTTAATTCTCCTCTCATCCTATTACCATTTTCATTTACAAATTTACTTTCAACTTGTTCCAAAATTGCCTTAGTATTTAATGCTAGTGTTCCACCATCAAAATTTTAAGGAATTACAATACTCATTTTTAAATTTTATTTTATTATAAAAGATCAAGAATAATTTCTTTGAAAAACAGTCGCTTGCGCTCTAAAGATATTAAAATAAAAATACATAATTGTCTACATATTTTTGTATTCTCTTTTTGAACTTGTCAATTATTATAAATATAACCATCAGTTAGATATAATTTCATTTCTTGGATTAGAATAATTCCATATGAATCAAATTAAATTTTATATTTTTTAGAACAAAGAACCCAATGAGATCCAGTTTCTTTTGTTGTTTGAAGATTAAAAATAATATTATTAGAATTTAAATAATTTTTAATTTCATCTCTCATAATTATTTTAGATTTTATTACTAGATCCTTTAAAATATCACGTAAATAAAAATTAGTCGTAGTATCTCGACCATATTTATCCAGAAAGCTATTCAATTCACCGAAGGTAGTCGCTTGCGATCCATCACATGTCATTTTTAAAGAATTAAAGATTAAAGAATTAAAAAATTAAATTATACTTGTCATAAATGTAAACAAAAAGAAATATTTTTATTATTAAAATTTATTAAATTATCATTTTGATCAACAATTTTAAAATTTATACTTGAAATAGTTTTTCTAATCAATGGAAAATATCTTGGGGTTGATATTTGTTGTACAATTCTATATCCACGAGGAACAGTTCCATATGGAAAACTATATATACAATTTTTCTTCTTCCATTGTGATATGTTCCTTCAACCAAATCACATAATAAACTTATAGAGGTTACATTTGAAATGTTTACAATCTTCATCAGTTGTATTATTTTCATAAATTTGTTTTGTAAATCCTAAAAAAATACCAAATTTTTTATCCAGAAATGAAACACTGTATCTTTTTTTAACCAACATCTCTACTCGAGCTCTTGCTATATTTAATGAAAAAGTAACAATATTTTCTTCACCATATCTCTATTTAATCAAGTTAGCTATCAATTCAAATAAAACATCTAATTCATATGCTCCAGGTGGAATTGTTATCAAACTATATCCCTTAACAACACCCATAGTATTTGGTTTTCTAATACCAAATTCATTATTATCTTTTGTAATATTAAAAATTGTATTAAATGTTGTAAACCATGATAATCCAACTTCATAATTATAATCTTGATTTAATTCTAAAGGAATTGAAAAATTAGCAGAAAATTCTGATTCTTTAGAATCAAAACTAAAATCTGTTGAATATTTTGTAGGTAAAAGATTAGTCATTTTTTATAAACTTTTCTCCATTTTAGAATAAAAAATTTTAGGTTGAAGAACCGAAGAAAAAAATTAATTTGGTGGAACAATTATAAAACTGAACCTTCTTTTTCATCAACACTTGAAACATTAGTGACTGCCTTCGGAGATTTTTGAAAAGCTTTTTTATATAAATTTATTATTTCTTCATACTCAGAGTTCCAGGAATCAAAAATATTGTTTTTGGTTTTGATAATTCCAACAATTCTTAAGGAGTATATACTAAATCAGCATCATTTGATATCCCTTGAACTTTTTCGTTTGATATCTCTTTAACCTCGTCGTTTGATACCGGTTGGTTTTCATCCAGAAATGGCTGAGTAGAGATCTCCGAAGGTAGTCGTGCTTTGCCCTCCAAAATTTAAAATTTGATTTCAATTTATCCATAACTATTTTAATATGATAATTTATATTATTTTATATTTATATTATATTCATCATCTTTCCACTACCTATTTCAATATTTAATTCTTTTTCAACCAAAACACAACAAAAACATTTTCCTTTAAAACCATAATCTTTTACCATTTCTTTTGTTACAGTTACTCCATTAATTGCTAGTTTATCATCCTGCTCACTAACATCAACACAAAATATAGAATATAAATTTTTAAAATCTGAAAACTTTAATTGTGGTTGAACTAAAAATTCATGACACATTAAAATATAACTTTTATATAGCATTGATTGATAATTTTTTGCTTTATCAAATGCTATTGGTTTTCCAGGATAATAACTTGAATTTAATTGAACACTTAAAGATTTTAAATGTTTATCCTTACCGCTTGATTGAATAAATTTTGAATTATTAGTTGTATAATTAATTGTTGAATCTTTAACACCAATCAAAATAAATCTCTGTCGAGAATTTAGCATTGTTGGTTTCCATGAAAATGTACTTCCTTCTAAAATGTCTATACAACCTGATATTCTTTGATGAAAATTTACATTGATTGGTTTTGAAATCATGTTTAATCTTTCAAGAATTTGAGTTTCCAAATGTGGATTAAAAGTTATTGATAGAACTATCAACATCATTCTTTCAAATTTTATTTTTGGTGCACCACCTTTTTTTAAAACTTTTCCATGAAAAACATTTTTTATAATCTTCATTCCTTTCCATTTTCAATTCAAATGGTATTGAATAAATTATTCTATTATAAATTTACTATTTTTATCGAAATTGAAAATCGACATTCTATTTATTATTCAGAGATTTAGGAATTTATAATTTAGAAAACTTAAGATATTATTTTTCATTAATCAATTTCTTGGTTAATAATCTTGTCAAAATTGCATTTATGTTATTTTCATAATTATTATTTCTTGCTTTTCTAGAAGCTAAATATTTTCGTAATTCATAAAATAATTCACAACGATTATCAGATAAATAATAATACTTGATGTTTTCTCCTTTAATTCCCTCTCCTGTTGTTTCTGTTGATTCCTGGGATAGTTGCGATTTGATTAGTTTTTCTTTAGGTAATCTTTCATCACAAATTCTTAAAACTTTTCAACTTTTTTAACTTTTTCAACTTGTTCATCATATCCCGGTGGTTTTTGAACAAATGATTTTATTTTTTTATAATAATCATTTTTTGTAATAAAGTTAATATCTTTTGTTAAATTCTCATATGTTTCAATATCACTTATAGGAACATTTAATTCTTCATTAGAATTAAATGCATTTTCTTCAATTGTTTTTTTCAATCCATTAGTAAAAATTATTTTCTCATTATTATTTGATGCTATGTATATGTTATTCCTTTCCTTGGTTAATACAATTTTTTTACCACCAATAGATAATATGGTTCCATCTTTTTCATGGAGGTATATATCAGTAAAAAGAGGTGAGATTGTTTTGTTGCTTTTTATGACATCATGATTTACATTCAATTCTAATTTTATTGGATGAATTTGTTTTATGATTTCTTAATTAATCTGTGTTGATTGATCTTTAGTTTCTATATACTGGAAAAGATTTTCCCTTTAAAAAGGAATCAACTTTGGATCTTCATCCCATAAAAAAATCTTTTCGAGGATTTTTAAAAACTTTTACTTCTCTAGGTTTAAAATTATTTCATTTTTGTTTCTTTAATATCATCAATTATTGGTTGTTCAATTTTTGTAGCCATGAAATTAAAATTTTGATCATAAAGTCTTTTGGATATTAAATTACCATTCCAAATATTTTGTTGAATATTTAATAATTTACAATCTTGATTATATTTATCAAGATCAAAATCATTTACATTTCCAACCATTTTTATTAGAGAAAATTCAATAATCTTGATATTTTATAATTCACTAAATTATTTTTTCATATACTTGATTTTTTTTATCCAATGCAATATAATTATATTTTTATAGATAGATGATTTTCAAAACAATTAAATTCTTCCTTGTCTAAAGTATCACTAAACAAATCATTAAAAATACCATCTCTATTTCTTTTTCCCAATTTAAAAAATATGAAAAAGTTAGAATTACCACGAATACTTCTAGATGGTAAGTCATAATAATTTTGAGCTAAATAAATTACATTGCAATTGTTGTGACTTCCTCGAGTAAAATAAGATTCCATAATTTCTTGATTTTTCATGTTGACACAATCATCAAAAATTATTTAATTCTTTTTTGTTCGATTTAATTTTTCACATGGAATTATTTCATGATATTTATTACTCATTAAGACATTTATTTTGTTGGGATTATTGCATTTTGTTTCTTCATTTAATGTTTCACACAAATCTTTAATGGATACATCATCAGGAATTGAATCTTGGTTTTGAAATATTCCAATAATGTCTTGTTTTGATAAACCTGAATTTAATCCATGAAAAATTATTTGCATTTCAGGTTGATTAATTGTTTTACTAAAAATTATTAAATTATCATAATCTATAAAATTTGGAATTAAAATCATTTTTAACAACAAGACTTTTTCCAGAACCAGAACTTCCAATTATTAACATTATAAAAGAATTTGGTAAAATAGAATTATGATAAAATTTCATAATATTTTTATTACGTGTTGGTGTAAATGTATAAGTACTATTGGACATTTTTAATCATAACATTTTCACTTGCTTTTATAAGGAGAAAGAGAAATTCCATCACCATCAACCTCTATTTTTATACTTTCATTTTTTAATTTTTTCAAAACTTTTTTTAGTTTTTCATTTTTAGTGGGACTCTTTTTATTAATACATTTTATAAAATCACAAATTCCTCGACCTTGATATGGATCTAAATAAATTCCACTTGATGTTTTTGTTTCACCATTTGTTTTTGTTTCACCACTTGTAGTAGTCGACGTTAGTTTCTCAATCTCTGCATCTAAGTTCTTTGATTCTTTATAATTTTTAACAGCAGTTGTTATTCCTCTAGCTGCTCCAATTTTATTATTATATTTATTAATTAATTCTGGTAATACATGTATCCAAATTCTATTTCCTTGTTCTGTAAATTTTTTATACATCCAATTTTTCAATGTCCTATTAAATCTTTCAATTTTAGGATTATGTGAACCATAATTTGATCTATCATCAGGTTGAATAAATTTGAATAAAGTTGAATAAATTTCAATATTATTTTCTTGTCTAAATTCTTCAAATATTTTATTATAAAACTCTTTACCTATGTCAACATATAATTTTTTAGTAATTCTATTTGGGGTTTCTTCAAATAAAAACTCGAATCCTTCTTTAATTGAATTTCCTGTTTCGTTTTTTAATTGTAAAACGCAAACATATCGAGTATACAAATCAATAATTTTTAGAATATATCTATAATTTTTATTATTTTTAGGATTTACAGTATATATTAAGTCTGCTGACCAAATATCATCTTTATTGAAAACTTTTATTTTTAAATATTTTTTATGTTTTCTATATCTTTGAGTAAATCTGTTGCTAATATTTCATTTTTGGTAATTGGCATTTCACCACCTAACATTGGGCTTTGCCCTCTGCCTAGAGCTATTTTTGTTTTCATTGCTGTTTTTACAATTGCTCTTTCAAATCTTTCTCTAAAACTGGATCCTTGATGATGTTTAAATCTTGAATTAAATCAATATCGGCTTTTTGTCGAGATCGAATATCTTCATTTCCATAAGCAATATCATGTTTTAATGCTGCTTGATCAACTCTATTAATTGGTTCTTCTCCAGTTTTTGGATTGTCATTTTCGTCAAGTCGAATATCTAATCTCGTTCTTGGTCCTGTGAATGAATGACCAATTAAATATTTTTCGCATGGATATTTTTCAGTTGAAAAAGGTTTTAATATTGAAGATATAATTTTTGAATTTTGAAAATCTCCGCCTGTTTTAATTTTAATTTTCATCAAATTCGTATGACTTGATGTTTTTTCATGTTTAGCTTTGAGTGCTTTTGAAATTTCCTTGTTGCAAAATTTACAAAACTATTTTCCGCGACTCGCTTGAAATGTGGTACCATAATTTTAAAATAAAAAATTTAACCAGTTTTCAACTCGGGGTGTTGCGAGTGGTTTGCCCATAAGATTCGGTAATGAATGATTTCCCAATTCGGGAATTATTAATTTCCAAAATAAGAAATTATGAAATTATGAAATTATGAATTTATGAATTTATGAAATTACAAAATTATGAATTTCAAGTAGTGGGAAAATAAGCACTTTTGGACCAATGACCACCCGATCAACTCAAGAATTCTAAATTGAAACAAATTAAAATTTAATCGATTAAACCAAGTAGTGTCGTTTTAGGGAAAACCACTAGTCACTCCGAGAATAGTCATTTGTTGTTTCAACAGTTACAATTTCTCAGTTGACAATTGAGAAATTAAAAATTTTTCAGTTATTTATTGCTACGATTTCAGGGTGGTACAAGTGCCCACCTGGAGTTGCTTTTTTTATTTAGCAAGTTAAAATATTTACAATTAGCAATTTAGAAAATTTACTATTACTCACCAGGGGGGTCGGTGGTTTTCCCTAAAACGACACTACTTATTTGGTCTCATTATGTTCTATATGTAAATAAATAAAATGGCTTGAATCGCTTACCGATAAAAAAATGGTCAGGGGTATTTTATAGTCTTATTAAATAAAAACTTGATATATTTAGTCACACAATTTTCATAGGCAAATTAAGGCTCTAGATAAAAATAAATTAAAATACCTAAAGTAAATTAAGGTAAATTAAAGGGTCTAAAGCAAATTCAAGTAAATTATAGGGCCTAAAGTAAATTAAAGTGTCTAAAGTAAAGTTATAGTCTACTAATTACATAAGGTAAAATTTTTAAAAGTAAATAGAAGGTTAGCAGTTAGGTTACATAAAGTAATATTGAAAATTTTCAAAGTAAGTTACAGCTGGCAAATTACATAAGGTAAAAATTTTTAAAAGTAAATAGAAGGTCAGCGCTTAGGTTACACAAGGTAAAATTTTAAAACTTGAAAATTTTGAAAGTAATTTCAAGTTGACAATATTACGTAATAAAATTTTAAAGAAAATTTTTTAGTATAGTTTGATTGATAAATTTTTTAAACTTGAAATTTTTAGTATAATTTTTACAATGAGTTTTTTATGCATGTTGATAACGATGAAATTTTCAATGAGTTTTGTCAAAAAAAATTTTCAGTGAATTTTATTAAATTGAATCTTTGATTTAATTTTGGGTCTCGTTACACAGTAGTCATTAATAATAATAATAATAATAATAATAATAATAATAATAATGATAATAGTAATAATAAAAATAATAATAATAGTGTGGGGTCCGTAGTGGTTCTTATGACCTTGACCCCGATCATATAATGCTATGCGACTGCCACTGGTTACCCATGGCTGAGCAACGTTGGTACTGTAACCAATGGTTCTGTGACCGTCAAAGGTGAGCTTTGTTTCCAAAACTGCTAAGACCCGGTCTACAGTTTTTTTGCTCATCAAAAGCATGTTAAAAAATAAATAATCATGAAATAATTTGCATTTTATTAATATTTTTTTTATTATCGAATTATGACAGCAGAAAATTTCGTCCTTCGGTCGTCGCGCTGCCATTAATTTCAGGGGCATTTTCGTCTCGGAGAAAAACATATCCTAGAATTCGAGTCTTATGCAGTACTTGGCCCTCACATTAATTGATTAAGAAAATACTAATAACTAATTATAATTTTCCTTCTCGACATGATGATTTCCTTTCCATTGTTACTGATTCAGGTCTTTCATTCCGCGGTCGGCCATTGACATTTTCATTCAGATGTTTTCGGTTAAGATGCATTCTGGTAGATTTGAGTGGAATGAATTTATCACACCAGTAGCGTATATATATATATATATATATATATATATATATCTGTTGGGTTGTACAATGCCACTTCGTCGATTTATGTGTGGTGTAGTATTGAAATCGGCATGTCACTCCTATGTGATCAAGTTGGTGCACACTACTAATTCATTGATTTTTTCCTTTCCTTATTGCGATCGCGTGATCTTAATGGTCGATTCTTGTCAGCTATTATTTATTCTAATCTTAAGAAAATTATTGATCAGATTTTACCAGAATTGCTAATTCATTCGATTAACTTATTTGGATTCATATTCCGACAAATCCAGTACGCACTTTCAACTGTAAATTTTTGGTATAATTTGTGTAAGCATTTGGTGTAATTTATTGATTTTGTAGATTCCACGTACTCTCGATAGAATTAGATTGTCTCTACCTGGATTCATGATATACTCCTCAAATACACTCTCTCGGTAACGTGGATGAATGGCTTGTTTCCTACTCGACTCCAACTACAGGGTGAATTCTGTTAGTGCGGTAATGCGACGATTTAATGCGAGGGTGACTAAAAACAACTCAATATTTGTTGACCTAATTGGACGTTTATTGTCTTTGTTGTATATTGTATTCTAATTTTTATGAATGGATGTTCCGGCCTCGTAGTTATCCATTTGACTCAAAATTGTTTTTATTAATTATGATGGAACAAACGACATCTATTATTATGAATTCATGGGTGGTTGTGATTTATAAAGTTAGCATTAGGATCTCATCTCCGATGGTATCGGCAAAGTGGCGTTACACTGGATGATTCGGGGTCTATCTTTATGACTCAAGTTTTGTGAATTAATTATTTATCGAATTACCATATTACTACTCTATGGGGTTTAAGTTTTGCATTACTTTTCTAATTACAGGCATTCTGTCATGCATATTAATTTTTTTAATAGTTAATAAAAATCATATTCTGTGCCTCGAAACTCTGGCGTTCTAATTACTGGTAATCTACATTTTATTTTTATGTTGGACTTTAATATTAACGGTGAGTTTTAACTTTCTGCTGATTAGGGCGCATCACCAAAAAAAATTCGTTTATTGAGCTGTCTGCTATTTAGCTTTGTTCCACTGACCAAAATAAGCAATAGTATGCAAAAGAAACAATGTTGCATAATATTTAGAGGTCCCCTGGCCCATGAGATTTTCTGTTATTATATTTACCTTATATTATTATTAACCTTAACAATTTATATAATCAGTTTTGCATATTAGCTGCAGAAGAACATGGCGAACAAATGTCATAGGAGCTAACAGAACCATGTACAACATCATCAGAAGGCAAGTCTATTGCTGATCACAGCAGATCATCAGAACTGCCGACGACGCATCCTCTCTCTGTGTCGGTGTCTTCAGACTGCAAGAATAAACCGCCAACTCGTCGGGCTGCCGAAGTATATGGTATAGGTCCTGCAATATGTATTGATGATGTAACAATTACTGGTATTCGCCTACCAACATGCATGCAAGTTCTACGTTGTATGATGTACCACTGCAATGTAGCATCACACAGTCAACGCCCAGGATCTACAGGTGCTCAATCTCGATTTACAACGGCAAAGAGGGTGTTGAAACAAGTAACCAAGTTCTATGAGAAAGCCAATATCCCAATGGTGTCAGAACGCAGAGCCTGTGAGAAAATAGTTAAACTCCTTGATGATAACAACAAACTTTTTTCAATCGACAAAACTCGCCGTGACACTCCGGCAACACAGTGCAACCTCGAAGCAATGGAGACCTTGTTAGCCTCAGCATTCAGCTGTGGCCACCAAACGTAGCAAGTTTGGTGTGAAATGCCGAGGATCTGGCATTCCTCGAGTCAATGAAAGGTGACAGAACTGCCAGCTTTGGTGCCTTTGACAAATCGCTTGCCCTGAAAATATCCAAATGCCATTTACGAGATGCCGCAACATCAGAGCGACTAAAGCGTTCGCGCAAAGATATCGAAGCATCAACATCAACTGTGTCTTCTCAAAGCCTTGAATGATGACAGCAGTGGCAGTGGTGGCAGTAATGAAGAAGAGGATGTGACAGAGAAGGCCCTGACTTCTGAAGATGATTTAGAAGCTAAAGCTGCCTCACAAGAGAGAACACAGTCACAGCAAAGAAAGCCGACTGGTACAATGGCCTTCATACCACCTGATGTGCTAAGCCGACCAAATCTGGTATCACTGGCAACAAGGCTTAAAATGACACCAACACAGCAAACTGCTTTCACACATGGATTGCTTACAGAGTCCGGTGGTGATGTAACTAGAGTTGCAACCTCATATGCAACAGCTGATCGCTCTCGTCGTAGGGTTGTGGGTGAAATAGCCACGGACATTCACACCAACTGGGAACCGCCCAAACTCTGCACGCTTCATTGGGATGGAAAGCAGACGCCGACTCTACAAAATCAGCATGTGATGGAAGACCGCATGACTGCAGTTGTTGGCGATGCTTCACAGCTGAAGCTGTTGGGAGTGCCCAGTTATTACAAAGCCTCAGATAAGTCATGCGAAGAAATCATTGCTGAGTTAACAATGAAGCTGATGACCGAGTGGCATTGTGCGGACCTAATCGTCATTATGACATTTGACACAACCAGCTCGAATACAGGCCATTTGACTGCTGCTTGCATTGCCATACAGGACAAATTGCAACGTGCAGTCCTGTGGTCAGGCTGTCGCCATCACATTGGTGAAGTGGTCCTCTCTCATGTTTTTGAAGATTTGAAGATTGAAGCATCAAGGTCACCAGATGTGACATTGTTCACCAGGTTGCGAACTAACTGGGACTTGGTGCCACATGATTCCAGTTAAATCCGACCATTTTGCCCAGCTGATCATAACACTGAAGCACAACAACTGTTAGCAGAAATGAAGGATGAGGTGATTGCTGTTGCAACTGGAAATATCGATTTTTTGCGAGATGATTATCACAAGTTCACTGAGCTTGCACCTCTTTATCTGTCTGCCAAGGCTGATGTGGTGACACTCCAAAGACCAGGAGCACTGCACAAGGCACGCTGAATGGCCAAGTTGATCTATAGTATCAAGATAGCACTTTGTGAGAATCAGATTGGCGAACTGCCACCAGGCACAATTACGACACGTCACCAAGTGAGCAAGATACGTGTATTTGTCACATTTGTCACTCACGTGTATATTGTATGGTGGTTGACCTGTAAGAAAACTGCAGATGCTCCATGGAATGACCTCCAGCTGTACAAACACCTTCTGGAATATGAAGCCATAGACAGGTTAATCTCACAATCAGCCGTTCGGGCATTCCAGCGACATCTGTGGTATTTAACAACTGAGATGGTCCCACTAGCGCTGTTCAACGATTGCACGCCACGATCTGAACGAGAAGCACTGGCTGGTGCCTTGCTAAAGATAAAACCATCAATTGAACTTCAAGCGCCATTGAATCGGTTTGGTAACGGTTGGGGGAAACCAAAATTCCCCACATTCATCAATGCGTCTACGCGCCTGTGTGATTTGGTTGGAGAAGATTCATGGTTTACAATATACCGCTTGCAGTTGGATTCAAGCTTTCTGGACCTTCCTGTCAGTGAATGGAATAATTCGGAAGCATACATGAACAGTGCTAAAAATGTGGCAGCAGTTAATGTCGTCAATGATTGTGCAGAAAGAGGCGTCAAGCTATCATCAGATTTTGTTGATACTGCTCGTTCGGATGAACATTTCCAGAATGTACTTCAGGTCGTTGAGAAAGACCGTCAAGAGCATCCAGATCTTCGTCGACAGATAAAATTCAAAAATGAAAAACTGTAATTATATTGACAATCGTATTTGTGACTGTTCAGGACTACACAGTACACATGTAATTGCATTGATCTAATAATGATATTTAATATTTATCCGTGATTTTAGTCGTGCGTTGAATTCCACAAGTTATTCGTCAAATTAACTTATATCTTATCTCACTACTTTGATTCGTTCCTACTTTATCCATACTAATTTTCTGACGTATGGGATATATTATATTATTACGAGAATATTACGAGTGGCCACTGGACTACTCGGAGTTTGAGATTTTAAACCGATGTAAATCTTATAGTTTAGGTCGATTTTTTGGGAGATAGGTAATGATGGAATACCCAAAAGACTACTCCCTCCTCAACCCATCTTCTCCTATAGAGGATAGTATTGACGTTTGGGTTTCTGCGTTCTCACATCGGAACCTTCACGGGCATAAGCTATTGGCGGATGAACCGCACTTACAAAGCTTGATTGGGGTGTGTTGATTTTAATTACTTGTGGTGGTGTATCGGCTGTGGGCCGAAAAATTTCGACAAATAAAACATTGTATTTTGAAGCATTTTATTCATAGTATAACCTGCATATCATAATTTGACATAGAATTGGCATCATCCTTGGCATACAATTGAAATTATTGACATACGTAATAACATTTCCCCATGAACACGCCAAAACAGAGCTCACTTGAGGTTGTTTGTGCGTTGCGTGGAGAAAGTTTTTCGAAAAATCGTCCACTTACAAAGTAAAATCGTAGGCTTAGTCCTTAAAACGAGTTTTTTGGTTCAAAAACTGATGATATTCTGGGAAAATGAATCGGTATATATACTTTTTCTGTGACCCTAACCTTGCTTGTAAATTTTAATGCAGTAAAAAAAATTTGACCTTGTAGTTATTTGTGTAATCTAATTATAATTTTATTATTTTCATGATTTAATTTGACAATTTGTCTCTTTAATTATTAATTGAATATTTCCGATTAAAATTATTTAATTTTTCTTCTACTTTTCATGAACTCTTATTCTTTTAATTAAATTGTCAATTTTCGGTCAAGTTTTGGTGTTTTCTTGTTATTTCTGTGTTTATTTCGTGCGGATCTTGTTGCATCTTGTTATTATTTTAATTTATTTTTATGTTTTCTATTTTCTATTTTAATTATTTCTTTCTCGTATTTTAAAGTGGTTATTTGATGTTTTATGGGTCTGATTTTTAAATCTGCATGTTATGTTTGCGTGTTATTACCGATTCATTTAAAATAAACTCTAGGCTTTTTATTCGAGAAAATATTTTTAGGCTTTTTAATCAAAGAAATATTTCTATTCTTTTTTATCGATAGGCGATTCAATCTAATTTTTATCTTAGGCTTTTTATCGAAAGTCAAAAATATCCCCTGAATATAATGTGATTGAAAATATTTTGTGGATGAAAAAAATTTATTCAAAAAATATATTTCAAAAAATTTGGGCCAAAAATTTGAATTTAAAAAATTGTGCGAAAAAATTGAAAAAATATTTTAAATTAATTATTATGTCATTGCACAATCAACAAAAATAGCGCAATGATGTAATTTAATTCATCGTGAACCCCCCCCCCCATTTTATTATGCAATGGTGTGTTGCTCCAGAAAGCTACTAACTACATACTTGAGGGTCTAGTAGTGTGTAACGACGGGCTCGAACGTCAAATCATCAGATCCTATAGGGGCAGTGGGAAGATTTGGGACTAGTCTTTTGGTTAGCTCCCTTTTAGCCATCTCCCGAAAATTCGAGCTAAAATTCTAACAACATATCGGCTAAACTTGTTACACCGAGTAGTCCAGTGAGCACTCATAAAATCATAATATTGACACATATTCCGTAAGATCAAATTAGAGGGAAAGGTAAGTGGGAACTTAAAATCAATGCAGCTTTTTTAAATATAGCTTTTAAAAATAAAGCTTTTAAACTTGATCTTAAATAAAGTTAAAACGAGAATCATAAAAAGCCAGCTAGGACTAAATTCACCTAAAATTAATAAAATAAGTCATTAATTAGATTGTAGACTAAACTCAATAAGATTAAAATTTTATCAGGTCAACAGTGATAAAATGCTCGGAGCACTATTATTATAGCACCAATGATATTATTATTGACATAGAGTTCTTGTGACGATTAATATTATTAGTGTCCTTAATATCGGTATTATGAAATTTTCCGTAACTTTGATTTTACGGACTATCATCTATACTATTGTATATCATTACCCTATCATCACCCCTTATTGTCGTTAGTGTTATTTATCTTAAGTACTGTATTATTTACTATATCGTGACTCGATGAAACTGTTATTAAACCTAGTATCAGCGACACTAACAATAATGACCGAAATAACGATGAGAACACCGACAATACATACCCCATCTTTAAAAGTGACAAGTAACGAATCAATAAAATAGTAATAATAAAGATATTAGGAATGACAAACATGATAATATTAATGGTTTATATTAATCGTAAACTTTAGAAAATAATAACGAAGTCTAAGATAAGACCAAAAATAGGAATTATAATCACATATGTTTTCCATAATGAAGTCACCATCATAAACTTAAGAAGGATAAATCCTGGTCATCCATCTCCAGACTATTCCACATCAGTAGGGGAAATTTGACAACACCCAGATCCTAGAATGATGAAAATATATTATTTAAATAACCATATTTGAATAAAATTATCATTTCATAGTTATTAATAAAATTAATCGACAAAAACATATTTTGGATAATTTTGTACAGAAAATAAAAACAAATTAAAACAATATTTTATTTAAAGAAAATTAAATTTCTAATAGCATACATTGTACAATACAATAAAAATATTTTTATCATTTGTTTCATTTTTCTTTGATTTTGTTGATATTTTATCGTTTTTTCAGCTAAATCTAACAATTTTAGTTATTGTATGTTTTCATTGATCCGTGAAATTACAATGAGTAAAGTACACCTATGTTTCTTGTGAATTGTAGTGTTTATATTCAAATTCTGTGATAAATCAATGAACTTTGACTGTATCGATGCATCAGATACTAAAATGTTAAAGGGTTACTAAATTGTTTAAAAAGGATATGATCTCATCATTTGAACACTAGACCGTTTAGCAATTTAATGGTAATTGTTTCTTGATTCATTGACTTGATTATCATATTTATCATGAATTTATACAACTTTGACATATATAAAGCAATAACTCGTACATGATTAACAAAACCTTATTCATTCATGGATCTGAACTTCACTAAGCATATAAAGTATTCTAATCAAGTTATGTATTTGTTGTACTCCCATTGTTCCCACTAAAATAACTTGTTAATATCATCAGTTGTAACAACCTAATAACTGTACCCCAGTATCAGAACTATTTCTGAGATATTTTTATCTGTAGAATATGTCATACATAATAATTTAAATTAATATTATTATTATTGTTGTTATTATTGTTATTTTTATTGTTGATTTTTATTATGATTATTATTATTATAAATATTATTATTGTAAAATATTTTGTTGAAATAATTTATAAATTTATTACAGTATATTATTAAGTTGTTGCAATACTTTATTATTTTGTAACAAATTACTTAAAAATGTATTACCTTAGTTGTAATTAACTAAAATATTTTATTATTTGTTGAAATTCGATAAAATATGTTGTAATGTTTCACTACTTTGGTGCAATATTTTATTAAGATGTTACAATATTTTTATTACATTGTAACAATTTCAATAAAACTTTATTATTTTGCTGAGTTTACTTAAATATTTTATTATTATTTTGATACAATTCGATAAACTTTGTTGTATTGTTTTATTAATTTGTAACAAAATATACTTAAAACATAAAATTTTATTAACCTGTTGTAATTTGATGAAATTCATTGTAATATTTTAATAAGTTGTTACTTAAAATTTTTATTACTTTGAACAAAATGCTTAATGATGTTTTTCATTGTTATTGTTATTGTTAACTAAAATATTTTCTTATTATTTTAATATTTTTATTATAATATTTTATAAAATTTATTGATTCAAGTAATTAAAATATATAATTATTGGGTGTATACTCACAATAAATGATTTACAATATAAAATCATTGATTTACAAATTCGATTGAATCAACAACTAATTTACAACATTGTTGCTATAATCATAAATATTTCTATCATTGAGATATAGTAAAGTATTTATTTAACAATGATAAAGTAGTTATTCTGGATTTAAAAACAATCAAATACGAGTTCTTTGTTGAAGATATCATAATTTATATTAAATCAGTTATTAAAGACATTGAATTTTGTAAGTTATTCTTAAACTAAAGTTACAATATAATTGCTTAATACTGAATGATTCTGATTGGTCAACATTTTGTATCAAAATAAGTGTATATAACAGACAGTTATTTCATTTAACTTATAATTTAAAATGTCAATTTTATCCTCAAACGGAATATTTTGATTGTTTTATAATCGTTTTAAAATAATCTTTCTTATAGATAAGTTAATGCGAATCCTTATTGATAAGATGGATGAACTAAATCCGGCAATCATGAAAGATCTCATCTATTAGGCACTGGAAATAATTCCATATAGAATAATGATCTCAACTAGAATAAACATCAATATTGTTCTAAGAAACCACTTGGAATCATTGGATAATGAGCTTACTCCCGTCAACATTCCATCTGTATGCCCATATAGCTGCGATGGGTGTGTTGACAGACAAAGGAATTACAACACATGAATATTAAGAAATGAGTTACGAAGATTTCTCTTTTCCTCAATTATAGATGTTTAATAAATGTTTAGTTTACAAAAAATTCTTTGATTTTATTGATTTTATTTGTAAATTCTGATTGTACACTTATTTGTAAGCTTAACTTGTGATAGGACAATTATTTCATTTAATAATTTTACTTTTATTTTATTTTGCTAATAGGTTATTATTATTTAATAAAGTTTAATAACTTACAAAGCATTACATTAAATTTGAAATATAAGTGCATGAATCACAACGAAAGGTCACAGTAAAGGTCACACACACTGATTTGCAATAGAAATGCAAGAAATTGATTTGTTACATATTTGTTTTAATTACTATATAATAAATAATTAATGTATATTAATCATTTTTTGAAAATGAGTGCCGATAAAAATGTTTTTGTAGATAAATTCAGTAGTTTATCGAAAGAAACAAGTCCAATAAGGAAACTTAATGACGAAACAAAGAAGACGAAATCTGTCAAGAAAGATGTTGAGATCCAACCATTACAAATATTTCACAATCTTGACGAATGTCAAAATTCGCGCGGGAAAAATCGATTGAAAAAAATTTTAAAATCAATTATTTAAACAAAATATTTAAAAAAAGAGGGGGGTCTTCGGAAAAATTTTGAAAATGCAAGGGGGAACCCTTAGCTTTTTCCAAAATACCAAGTATCTGGAATGCACATTACTGCCTTCTAATAAAAATAATTCGATGAGTGGATAAGCAAATAGAGAAATAAATAACCGCTGCGATACCACTATATATACGATTTCTAACTTAAGAAAATTCAGTTATGTCTACAACGTCTAAGGGAAACGAATCTTCAAATGACAATGGGTGTATGAGAGAAGGTCTGATCAGGGATCGATCCAAGAGTCACCGTACAACTATCAAACTGGACCCGGATTTCGACTACGCTCCGGATAATGGGATCTTGTTCGAACTGGACGACAACGTGCTATCAAGAATGGAGGCTCCTACTCAACTAATTCTGCCAAACCGACTAATACAACCGGCGCTGCTAAAGCGACTGGGTAATCACCAGCAAGGTGATGATGCTTATGCTTGGCGTAACCCACAAGGCCAATCAATTTGCTGGGCGCCGCTGAACTGAAACAAAACTTTACAAATGGTTACATCGACAACGTTGCTTAGCTACGGGAACCCTTGGTTGCGGTTGAACGTTGTATGCCTGGGTTCCAAGGTCGTGAACCACTAACCCACCAATAATCTTATTTTCTTGATCTCTAATTAAATCCGTTTCCGATAACTCTATATGCAGTGTTCCTTTTTCGTGAATGTCTCTGCAATCTTCATTTTGATTCACGTCCAACGACTCATCCAGTAAATTAGTTTCGTTTGTAAAAAGTTTTTCCAATGTTGGAATGCTTATTAATAATGTATTTTCTTTGTTTTTTCTTCCTCTAATTTTCGACACGCATGGTCATACATCTTTTCACTCTGTGAATGCATTTTTATGGTAGTTCCTATAAATAAAAAAACACCAATTTAATTGATTACACAATGCACTTTAAAAAACAAAAATTTTAACTTCAACGCAATATCAATATTTTATTATTAGTATAATACTCCCAAATTAATTTTAATCCCAAAATTAAAATAGCTGTTTTCGAATAATCACAAACTATATTTAAAAATCTACAGATAATTAGAATGTGGACTTGTTACGTTCAGCTTTTAATATAATATACATAGTTCAAAATAGAAATGTGAAATACAACATTTCAAAAACAAAATATTCCTTGCATTGTTTAAATATTATATTTCTATATTTGAATGTTAATTCAATTTTTAGTTATTTTATTAACATAATATAATATTTCACGAAAAGATTTTATTTTCCAATTGGCTGAAGAGCTAAGAAGTAAATATAGAGAAGTCGAAAACACTTCCATTCCAATGACAGAAATTCATGCTACTGACGCACGGAAGAATTATCAAGTTCAACAATCATGCAAAAGAAACAGATGTACAAACCATTGTGCTAAATGTAATAGAAATGTCTGCGGAAAATGTGTTTCAAAAATGGTTTTCATAAATTTTTTGATCATAAACATTTCATTTAAAATGATTTGGAACTATTTTCTTTGCAAAAAACCTCAATTTTCTTGTACGAGTCAAATTGGCTCATTTCAGTAAAAATAGGCATATAATCACATCCGTAAATCTAGTGTTAATGTTTAGAACGTCTTAGATAAATTATCAAACTTTTTGCACACTCAAATGGATGGTGCGCCAGGGCCTAGCCCTTTAAGCCCAATGGATGAGGTTTAGAATATTAAACTAAAGATTTGAGAATTCCAAAAACTTATAACTGCGAATTCCGTTTTTATTTTCTTACAAATTTGAAATCCTTAGGTTAATTGATATTTAATAGCGGTAACACGAGAAAATTACAAATGCTATTATACTGCAGCTTAAAGATACTATAACTCAAGATATATAAACAAGCTTCATTATATTAAGTATTTTAAATCACATATGAAAATAAGATGAATTTGAAATTTTAGCATAATATATAAAAGTAAATCGGCAATGATAAAATTTGAATTTATTAAATTTGCTTCATTGGCAAGATTTTTTCAGCTAATTGGAATTCACAGCCAGTCGATTCAACTATATCCTGAATATCTACACCTTCAGCTACTTCTGTTAATGTGAGGCCCTTTTCAGGATCTACTTCAAATACACCCTAAAATTAAATTAAATGAAATCATAATTTTATTAAAACCTTTTCAGTTACGATCATATTTACACACTGTGATCCAGTGAGTGGGAGAGTGCACTGATTTACAATTTTTGGAGTTCCATCCTAATATAGTATTAAAAAGAACCGGAAATAATAATTAATTATACAGATGCACTATGCTCCATTGTTATTATAACTTTTGTTCCGAAACTTGAAACTAAATCCATGGCTCCACCCATTCCTTTGATCATTTTGCCCTATGAACAATTGAATAATTCATAAATTAAATTCAACAGAAAAATGAAGTATGAAAATAAGTTTTGAGGTTTCCTTTGACACAAGAACTGTAATTTTAAGTTTTGCTCCATTTTCAACTATCAAACGTATAAAATTTGTAATAAGACATACGCCATCAACATAACCAAACTTTTTGGGACTAACACACACTTTGCAAGACAAAATTTTGTAACACTCCCTCAAAAGAATAACTTTCCCCATTCAAGCCATCTGCTGTTTTCGAGACAAATACCACTTTGTGATACATTAATCAGCATTGCACAAATCCATCTAAAAACGGGCTGGACTGAACAAATTTGGTAATAGTTGTGCAATATACTCATCTGCTGTGTAATTGTAAAATCACAAAAATTATTACTTTTAATAATTACTTTTGGGTATCCACCGAACCCATGACAGTTTGAAAGTTCTTTATTGTCTATTAAATCGTTACCACTCCCATAAAAGGTTTCAGTGCCCATTTTGAGAACCACTAAATCAATCAAGCAGTAAAACGCGATTGCAGAACGCTCAGAAATTAAAACTTTATTATAAAAATGTTGTATAATATCAGCAATGCAATTCGTAAAGTTCTGAGTGTTTTCCGCGAAATCATAAGTCTGCATTCATTTTAATAGAAATTTAAAGTTATTCATTGAAAACAATTGAATAGAAATTCGCCATCAATAGGAATAGTCACAAATAAATCAAGTACACCAACTTGGCATCGTTCGCAATAATTAAACATTCCAGACGTTCATTTTGGATTTACGACTGTATAAAATGTAATAGGTTCAAGAAATAAGTTAATAAATGTTTTTTGGTGGTGTCGAATATTCCACGGTAAAATTGTCTCGAAATCTGAGTAAATCACGAATGGCGGGGTTATCATTTTTCCATAATTTAGAAATTTTAGATATTTATATGAGGGTAATTTATATATGGTGGTATATATTTGATTCTTTAAGTATAACGCTGCATGAATATCGTACGCTTCTTGGTGCTTAAACCTATTATGACAATTTTGGCACCAGTTCACTCTAATCCATGTATTAAATGAGCTTTTGGGGTAACTATTCATAATTTTTTGAAAATCAAAAACTGCGATGTAATGGAAATTAGAACCGTCTTTTAATAGCAATAAGTAAATTGGTTCACTATTAATAACCTTAGATCGGTGAATTGTGTCTAATTGGAGATGATGAGGCACATTATATATATATTATATATATATATATATCATCAGTCTCCTTACGTTTAGCCGATAACGCACTGTACGTTAAAACATTAATCGACAAATTTAACTCACTATTTCTCCTCTCGAAGATAGGAATATCACATAACTTCATGGGGCAATCAGACTCAGGGTCAAAATTAATCTCGTCTAAATATTTAGTATATAGCTAGCGCTATTTCTATTTCTGCAGATGACATTGCGTTTTGAAGGGTCAATACACTAGATAACACATATCATCACTGTTTCTAACGTTCACTATCGCTTTTTTATCAAATAAAGCCTCAGGTGTGGGGATGTAGCTATGACCCACTAGCCTATTAATAATAGGACTTGAAATTTTGTAATTTCTAAATTTTAAGGTTTTTTCAAAATTTCATTTTCAGCGACGATACAGATTTCAACTTGGCTATGTATACAACCAAGTATCGAATATGGCAACAGAAAACCCAAAAACAATTCAAGAAGTGCCGATTTATCCAAAAAGTGTCACTGTTTCGTGTTGTGTTTGGACCATATTTAATCGAAGATGAACATGATTAGTTTCAGTCGATGAAAATCTATATTGTGAGATGATTAAAACTTTTTTTGTCATGATTCACTACTCTCGTTTAATCGCTAAAGATGTTATCATATATTAACTATCTTGTTCAATCTTAATGTTTTTAAGAGCTTTTTAACAAGAAAACTGAATAAAATGTAATTATTTTTAAATAGAATGTGGTTAATGAATTATTATTAGATAAATCTACGAAATTGAAAAAAATTATTATTTTATTATTGTATGTGGCTATTTATGCATACATATGTTGAGTTATTATTTGCAGCTGTTTGGCAGGAACTGTTTCTCTGACTCCACGTACTCCTAAAAGACCACAGAAGTGACTTGTCAGGCCTTCGAACACTATTATGAAATTTTCCCCTCATAATTGGCTTTATATCTCCTATCAACTTTAGCGCAAGGTCGTTCTTGACTTTTGTCCAGTTGTTGACAGTTGTTTTCTTGTCTATTTGCCGTCATACTTCTCTAGAGGCTCCTTTCAGATATTAGCGGAAATCTCTGCACCAACATGTTATCAAAAACAAATAATGATGAACCATTATGTAGTTTCTTCGAACTTAAAAATGAAATAGAACAAACTGCTTGTTGAATACTTATTAAATTATGAAAATTGAATGCTAACTGTTTATCATATTTCGGAACTTTTTGAAAATTTGAATGATCTTATTTTAAATTTACGACTAAAAAAACGAAAAAGAAAAAAGGAAAACGACTAACATTTTTAAGTTAGAAAATAAAATTTCTAACTTATTAAATGAAAATAGACTGATAAAGATGTAAGATATGTCCAAGTCTCAAAGATCTAATCAACACATTTCACTTATTTTCATTAAGACTATATTTCAAAAAAATATATTTTCCCATGTAACATATTTTCGCCAGACTATCATATAAAAGTTCAAATAAATGTCTATCGATCAAATCGAAAACCGATCAAATGTCAATAAAAACCACCTAATGCATCCAAATTTCATGAAATTAAACTTTTATACGAGACCTGGCCAACCAAAATTATATTGTGGGCTACTTGGAACGCATATATAATTTATATGTAAATTTATGTTGGTGAAAGTATAAAACATAATAAATCATAAAAAATTAACAATAGAGCAGTTAAACATATATATGATTATTAATAATTATATAGTCTAACTTCCTACAACGCCATAGATACGTTCTCAGAAAAGGCCACGTTGTAGGAAATCGCGTATACATTCACTTTACAATGAATATGTAGAAAATGATTCTGAATTTAAGCAGTATTTTTGCTTTTTCAATTAAAACTTAGATAGACATTAAGATTTTTACAATTATAAATCATCGAACAAATTATATTACAAATGAAATTAAATTTACGTTAACAATTAAACAACAAATGATTTCAAAAAATTTCGTTGCGAATATTTACTTAAATTCATCTTTATCACTGCTAACTATGAGTGGATTAGGCCGAAAACGTTTTCGCATTATTTTCAAATCCGATTCTAAACTAGATTTTTGTCATGAAATTCATAGCATTTTGGTAATGATCGATTTTAAAAAACTTGTTATCAAAAATGGCTTGCTCTTTTTTGTCAGATTTTTATGAATTTCTTCATAAGCAGACAAACAATTTTGCAAATTTCTTTTAAATTTTTCTGCTCTCTCTGGATGTAGATCTTTTTCTAAAAAATATTTTTCCGTGATCTGTTTTGTTCTGACTTGAAAAACAACTAAGACACCAATGGGTCGTAAATAATTTTGTTTGCCGAATCAAGAACTTTTTATAGCTTTGAAACGTGTTGTAGGAAAAAATAATCGCGTTGAAAAAAACAATTTCGCATTCTTTGAACTGTATTTTTACTGTATTCAAAGCAATCAATAAAAACTTATATTTAATCAGTGAGATATTTTTTTCTCTTTAACTTACTAAGCCTTTTCGAGTAGACCTCAATACTTGTGTTTGCACATCGTAGTTAAATTATCGCATAAAATCGTGTGACGTCATTTATGGATGGCCCCTAATACAAACTTTCTATATTTATTCTTTATAAGTATTAAAATAAGTTTAAGTCACAGATTCCCGTGATCGCAACCTCTAGTTCAAACTAATAAACCAAAGATTTCCTGACAATAAAAAATAATTCGTCATTTGAATTCTATTAATATTTAATTTTTCCAAAAAATATAATTTTATAAAATAAAATATAATTTTTCGTTAAATCTTGCTTATTATTCCTCCAGTAATAAATAAAAAATTATTAACATAAACATAAATATTTTTACCGGAATCAACCAATTTGCAAGATCGCCATTCTTAGAAACCTCCATGGCGCCCAAAACCGTGATGTCAAGATGACCTCTACAACACATGACAGTTAGTCAATAAAATCGTTTATTGTTTATATAACAAATTTGGATTTAATTATTTGAAAATATATCCTACAATTAAATATCATACTTTACTATATTTTGTACAACGATTTTGTACATTATTTTGGTCATTTCATTAATTGATATTATTATCGGGGTAATTTTTGGTTTTAGTGTCGGAAATTAATAAACATTTAAATCAAAACAGGTAATATTAAAAACATTAAATTATCCATAATTGAGAGTCAATGTGATTATGAACGCTGTAGATAAGTCTGAATCCCTAAAATAACAACGATATGTAAATTGAATTGAAAAAGAGCACATCTCGAAATGTCTCTTCGACTTGCTTTCAGCCCGAATTCACATTTTAAATGTTCTGTGGAATTCTGCATAGTTCGAGTTAATGAAGTGTTGATGAACCACGACTGATTGTTAATAGATTTCACCTGCTAAGTCGAAACTAGCGGACGTTTTTGACTAATTCAATGCCAGTAGAATCAGATTCTCCAATTTCAACTATATTTGATCCTGGTCATTTTCAGTGTCCTCAGGTAGGAATTTGATCTAATGAGAACGAAATATCTCGAACAGACTTTCGAAAACCAAACCCATCAGATGTAAAATTATTCCCTGTGTATATCAGCTTATTGTAAACGGTTGTTGACAGCCTCCGCAATCCAGTGATTTTGAGTAAGAGCCTTTATTTACTTTATTGTAAAGCAGAAAATATTACTGATCAAGTGTTAATGTCACCAGTTCCAAATCGATTCTTTCACCGTCCTGATTTCTTAATATTATAGCATTAGGTAGCACAATACAAATATTATTTCGCTGTTTGCCGTAATTTTCTTTATTAAAATTATTAATTGCCAACGCAAAAATCCAAAGATTGCCATTATGGGTTAATTTTTTTCCTAAAAATTATATGACAGGCGATTTTAAAATTTACTTTTGTTTCCTGATGACGATTTTTCACTGTAAACCGTTACCGAAACAATTGTTTACACCTGAAGAATTTGTTGGATAAATCTAAACCTTTCATGAGACTCAATAGCTGATTACTACAGATATTATAAAGAATTCAATTATTACATCATGAAATAAGACAAAATCTTAAGAGTATATTTTATCTATTGTTAACAGGAGATTAATTTGATATGGAAGTGATTTTTCTAGCTCAATTGATAATAATCCGATGAATAAGAAAATGTTAATTGAGGCTGGTTAAGACTGCTAGAAGAGCATTTGGTCCATAGAAAGTGGTTTGGAGTATGATCTGTAGTATAATTCAAATATGGATTTTTCTAAGCAAAACTTAGCTAACCATAATAATATAATAAGCAATAGAAATTTTACATTAAATCATTGTATTCATTAAAAACTATATAATTAAACATTTATTTAATTTTAAAATAACAATTTAATATTTTGTATCATAATACATTGAGCAATCAAAAATTAATTTGATTTCAAATACATTTCATAAATTTTATTAACGGCCTTTTTCAGAATTTTTAAACTATTTTCTAAGAAAATATTCGATTGTTAAACGTTCAATTTAAAATTATTCACTAAAAATCAAATTACGTTATCAAATTTTATGCTAGATTAAATAAATGTTTAATTTATTGCTTTTAAACATTTAATAACAAAATGAGGTAAATCCAACCCTCTAATCATAGCAAAACTATTATCAGAAGAAAAATATGATCCTCCGGGTCTTATCGTGACAGTTTCTTTGCCAGCATTAATGAGATCAGCATCTATTTCGCTTTCTTTTGGATATTGCCCAATACCTAATATTCCATTTTCACTTTGTAATGTAACTATCATATCATTGGGAATATAATTTGCTAATTGCATAGGCATTCCAATGCCTACATTAACATACATTCCATTTTTTAATTCAAGAGCAACTCTCCGCATAATTCGTTCGCGTTCTTTTGCTCTTTTACTATAAAATGGTTGCTAAAAGTTATAAAACAGTAAAAATATACATTTTAATTGGGTCTGTCTCTTGTTTCCCAGTTCTCTCTGTGTAAACTTTCTTTTCGATTCTCTTTTCAAATTTTTCTCCTACTAGGATTCGATCAACATAAATTCCAGGAACGTGAACGTGATCCGGATCTATTTCACCAATTTCAATCAGCTGTTCTACCTCTACAATGGTAATATTGGCAGCTTTGCACATTGTTTCATTAAAATTTCTAGCGCTTTTCCTTAAAACAATTTTTTTATACAAAACTTAAAAATTTAAGAATTAAGGAAAATTTCACTGATTCCGGTTCGGTCAATAGATTCTAGATATCCCCCCTGATAGACTCTTCCCTACTTTCTCATCTAAACCCAGGAGTTCAAATCCTTTGGTAACCATTTAGAATCCTACGTATTGCTCAAAATATTTTTTAATTTATATAAGACAAAAACAATATATTTATGTATAAATTTTTTTTAATATAATCCCTTTACTTGGTCTTTCACAGGGTTCGAATTCAATGTACTCATTATAGGAGGAAATAATTTTACCACATAGCCATCGTGTCTATTAAATTATTTTTAAAATAATTAGAAAAAAGCTTAGCATACTCTCGAAAAGTGATCCACCTATTCCTATTGGGTCCATGGACTTCTAACCCGTTTTTTAAAAAACAAGTATCGTATTTGATTTATTTTGTTTAAGTTTGTTTTGTTAACAAATGTTACATACAAATTACAAAATAGAAATCTTAAAGTTTTACTATAAATAAATTTTTATCAAAAAATGCCAGGTTAATTATATTCAAATTTTTTATGATTTTCCTATTACCGGATTCTGTCGAAAATAGCGCTAGATCTAAGTTTCGAAAAAAGACCAATTGTTTTAATAATTTAAAAGTGAATTTTTGAAAAAAGTTAAGAATCAAAATACTTCAGAAGCTTATTACATCATCTGAATTATTTTCTTTAATATAAACGTAATATTTTATCTTTAGCAACTTAAAATTATGGTCAATTTTATTTAACTGGGATAGTTCAAGAACATACTGAAAGATTTTATTCTATCGTTCCTCTTTCCCACCAGGGTCTTTTACGGTATCCTGATTTTGTATATTCTTTATTGCTATTTAAGCCTTATTCTTCCACTCATCTTCATAATTGATTTAAAATCGGAATTTACATCAAGCGGTTGGAGGTAAACTGTTCTTGGTGGTAAAGTAATCAATTAAAATTTCATTTAATGCAATAAATCAAGAAATTATGCGTCTTTGTGTAAGCCAAAACTGTCAAGCAAAATCATCCCATTGCTCAAATTAATAAATAATCCTGTAAGTTAGATATCAAAACCACATATTTTTTGAAATTCTTTTAGTCGTCTTATAACCTAAGTTTTATTCAATTTTTCATATGAAATCACAAAAACCATGAGCTTTATTTTGTTATTTCCAATATGGCTTGTTTTTTCAATTTTAAATGATATTATCCTCATTGGCATCTTATCAATATTTTATATTTCCTTCATTTTAAAAACATTTTCAATATTATTTTTTACACTGTAATGCTTCATTTATTATACTTAATCCAAAATTGTCTTTTTGATATATTCAGCGCTTATGTTGTCTTCTTGACTGATGCAAGTTATCTTTCTTATTGAAAACCTATTTTTGTATTTCGCATTAAAATCATTATTTTTTTCTCATCTCAAACTGAAAAGCCTTTTCTCTTTGAATTCTGAAAGAAACTATTTTATAATTAACCATTCAAACACCTTTGACGTTATCTCTGGATATTGAAATACTGCTCTTTATTAACTAGTAGTTTATATTCATTTACCCCAGCTCTTCAGACGATTTCTATAAAGCATTTATTTTTTCTGTTACAGTATAAAAAATTTGTATAAACTGTGTGTTATAAAGCCAATAAATTTTTAAATAAAACAAATTTAATGTCATACGATAATTCCAGAATTATCATATTGAAAATTATTCTTAAATTTTAAAATATATCCGCAATCAACGTTCCCTTTAAGCTGCGAGCATGCACAATCGTGCATAAAAATAATTTGTTGCTCACAGCATTCCATGCTGCGCGCATAAGAAAATTGCTGGCAAATTTTTTTATAAATTAATGACCGTTTTATTTAAAATAATTTTTAATATCGATCCAAGTAGGCTTATTTTTACATTGCTATTGCTTTTATAAAGCAATATATTTAGTATATTTGGAACATCAACCGAATAAAGTTAATATTTTTTTTACGAATTTTATACTGTGTTGTGCAGAGGAATTGTAAATGGTATATCCGTTATTATTTATTTTTGTTGATTTTTTTTAAATACATTCAATCCCAGCTTCAACGATGTCAAAAAGAAACTCCTCAAGTCAACCAGCGTCAACATCCAAGAAATTATGTCCAAATTTCAAACCTGCTTGGCTTTTGCAACTTGTTAAGATTAAAATACCAACTTCACGTGAACTCAACCATGTGAAACTAGATTATATATTCGAATTAAATTAAGAAGTACAATTAAGTGCAAATTTTGTACCGAAGCGAAAGTAGATGGAGATTTTTCCATTGGGAAAAAGTGGGATGATTGGAAATTGGATTATCTGAAACGTCACCTAAATCACAAAACACAGATTGAAGCGGTTGAAATTCTGACAGCTCGTAGATGTGGTGGATTAGTTCGACTGATTACTGAGACTCCTAAAGACCGTGAGGTACAAATTAGAAAATGCTGGAAGACAAAAGGCAAATCCAAAAATGGTTAAAGTTTTAATTGACAACGTAATTTTGGCAATAAAATTGAACACTTCAATGAATTCTGTTCAGGAAATAAATAGCCACGTATCAAAATATGTTCAAATTCCTGAAAGTTGGCGTAGCAAAAATTATGCCTTTGAATTCGTGGAATACATAAACCAAGTGGTTCAGAATGAAGATTTTGATGCTATTAGAAAATCACAATATCATTGCTTAATAGTTGATAAGAGCACAGATATTTTTCTTCATAAAATGCTTATAATTTACATAAAATTCAGAACAAACTTTGATTACAAAACCTCTTTTGCAACTATGATTCAGTTAAGTGCTTGCGACGCTTTATCAGTTGTGGCAGCTATCAAAAAATTCTACTCTGATTTTAAGTTGGATATGAATAAATTGGTAATGATGACATCGGATGGAGCTGGGGTTATGCTGCGTGGTTATAATGGAGTAGCAACGATACTACAACAAGATATTCCGTATTTATCAGCTCAGCATTGTGTGGCACACAGAGAAGACCTTGGAATTGACGATGCATGGGGGGAATAGCTTTAAGGAAAAATCTACAGACTTTGTTAAGAACGGTGTACACATAATGTTCAGTAGATCATCTGTGGAAAAAAGGCAAATTTCAAGATTTAGCTGCAGTAATGGAATGCGATGTTTTGAGTTTTAAACCTTTCAATGAGGGTAAGGTGGTTTTCACGGCACATTGCAGTGATTCCATTTATTTGAAATTATGATGTTTTGATTGAGTATTGCAAAGGTGAAGTTGAAAATTCTAATGATCCAGTCTCTAAATATTGTGTTAAGTCTCTTACTAATTCTTTGAACCGATTAGCTTTAACAGTGCTAAATGATATTTTAACTGAATTAGTTAAAAATGAGCAAATTTTTTCAAAAAAGCGTGCTTTCTCCTATGGAAGCTCATCAATACGTAAAATCCATTATTAAAGATTCGGAGCTAGGATCTTGGAGAAACTATTTTTTGGAGCGAGGAAGCAATGAAACTTCTCAACACAAACGATAATACTGCTAAAATTATTGAATTTATCACAAAGCTTTGTGATATTTCCAGAAGAAATGAAAGACTGGACTGCATTTAATAATATAGGAATCGCAAACAGCAACAAATTTTAATTTTGGAAACAAAAACTTGCTGAATCTTCTTAATAAATACTGGAAAATTATTCCAAATTATAGTGAAGAAGTGAAGAAGCAAATTCTAAGCCAATATTCGAATTTTAAATTTTTATACCAAATTAAATTTAACTCTATCGTCGTAATCAGTTTGGCGGATATGGTAGACCTTGCCAATAAGGAGTTTCAAGAGCTTTCTTCTTTAATAGACATTTCTGCAACCTCTCAAGCATCCAGTGCAGATTGCGAACGTGGGTTTAGTCAAATGAATGTCATTAAAACAAAGGCCAGAAACAAATTGGAAGCATTTCATTTGGACCATCTCATGCGTATCAAATTATTTTTAAAGCGTGGAAAAGAAATTGATGTACAAAAAGTTGTCAATCTTTGGAAAAATAATAAAGATCGACGTGGTAATTAATCTAAAATGTAATTTCTTTTTCTAATAAAAAAATTCTTATAAAAATAAAGTCTTAATTTACCAAAACAAAATTTTCTCTTGCGCACAATGTGATTACTTTTCAAAATAAGGGCACAGGAAGTTAATTTTTCGCGCAGCGTGAAAAAAAATAAGAGGGAACGTTGGTTACGATTACCAACTTTGGCAACTAGCAGTCTGGTTAATCTAGTGAAATGGGGGCCGTTGGATAGTATAGCTAGCCAACAAGCAAGAAATTTCTTCCGCGATCCTCGTTCCCGACAAACAAATCAGCTCAGATCAAAAAGCTATAATAAAAACAAAAAGGGAGCGATACTCAGTTTTAAAACCGAAATTAATTTACTTTTCAAAGATATGACCACAGAAGAATATCTATTACAGAACAAAAACTATCACTGTGGTGTACGTGTAATCCAATTCATGATTGACTTTCTTTAGAATCTTAACAACAAAAATTTCACTACACAGGATTCAAGAAAAATAAGAGAACATCTCACAGGAGCCATTTTAAGATGTCTTTTAGGTTATTAAATATAATTTATTTTTCAATGAAATACTGTATTTAAAAAATATATTTATGTCAGGATTTGAACACACTGTGAGTGATAATAATATCTGAGTGATCTCTAATATATACTACTAGTCATTATAAAGGTAATTTGTACTACTAACACTTTCATTATTCAGACAAAGAGAGAATAAAATAATAGAGACAAAAAGAGAAAATAATAAATGTTCTAAAATCGTTTAAAAAGCGAATTTTTTCGGATAAAAATTGACATTTTTTCTTATTAGTATAGTAAACAGAACGAATTAGAAGTTCATTCGATCTTCTACGTTTTTAACTTGAAAAATCAAATACATTTGTCTACCTTTTACCCATAATTTAAAGCTTATATATCCAGATATACAAACACATACTTTAATTTTTATATATTAGATTAAGACAACCATTGTAGCATAATCAAGATTTTAATGTAATGAAATATAATTAAAATGAGAAATGATTTAAACCTCAAAACCTCTAAAGTTGAAAAAATTAGGTTGATTGTAATTTTTACAAAAAATAAATTCATAAAAAGTTCTATCATCAATTTAATATCCTTTTAAATTTATAGCATAACAATTCTACAAGTGAATTTATAAAATACCTGAAAATAATATTGCCTGCTTTATCTGCTTTCCAAGCCTTTATCAGTGCAAAATCTCCCTTAATAGCAGTTTCCAGCACATAATCTCTTCCATTTATATTTCTGGACTGTAAAACAAACTTCCAATATGAAAATCACAAATTTATTTGAAATATGAAAGCAAAAGTCTACAGGACAATATAATATACACGCACATTGTATATTATATATAATTACATAAATACCACGTATTTATATAACTCTTAAAAATAGAATTATATGCGTCTTCCTTATTCCAAAAAGGGAATTAGGATAAATATAAAATTAGTTTTTAAATGTTTTTTCTGAATTATTTAATAATATTACAGTAAGGTCGATGGGACTTAAAAATTTCCTAAAGAAAAAAATAGGGACGTAGAATATAATTTTTCGACATTGTTTAATTATACTTATATTTTTTCAAAAACTAATTTTAAATGTGAATGAAACTATTAAGCTTTCACCGTGTTTAAAATTTATCGGTAAAATAGTAAAAAGTTTACAATTTACCGGTTATATCGGTAAAAAGTGGTGAATTTATAAAAAATATAAATAAAATAATTTAATAATGAGTTATGTTCAATAAAAAATTCAGAAAAAACGAGAAAATAAATATTAAAATTTTTGATAAAAAATGTACTTTAAGAAACAATGTATCAAGAAGGCCATCATTTACTCAGAACCTTATTTTTATTAAAAATAATTCATCAGCCGAAAATTTACTATCGGATCCAACACTTGTTTAAGGAATCGCTTTCGAAGCTTGATATAGATTTGTGGTTCTATTTCCTATTGCTTTATTGGCCTGGACTCATCATGTGAGTTGTTTTTATTTTTATGCCGAAGAATTATTGCCACTTCTACCTCATCTTAAGGTAACAGCTTTCCTTATTTTTTGTTGTTATTATCTGTGTTGATATATGTTTTCCACAGAATAAATTTCCATAGATAACTTTTTTGTTGATAATTGTAACATTTTTCATACATTGCTAATCGAATGAATTAACTTTTAACTACCGTGTGAAAACTCAATCCATACAATATTGTCAGTTTTGAAATTACATCTTCAATTGATTTCTTTTTTGGGTATAAGTATACAATAGTGGGGCCACTTTTATAATATTTTATAATATATTTAATATTTAAATTAAAAATAAATTAATTTATTGATATATTTATACTATTATTTACCAACCATGAAATTGAATAAAGTATATGATCTGACACGTGATACATTCAATCTAATTCACCTTTTTCAAGAAGTGGCTCTTTTGTGTCCTATTCCTACATGTATAAAATGTCAGCATATAATGAACCTCGTGAAAGATGGATCAAATAAGAGAAAAATATAATTTTGGAACATAAATTAAATCTTTACTCGATTTATATTACATTTTCATTTTACTAAAATATAAATATCAATAAAATAATTTATTTTAATTTAAATATTTTTATTAATAAAAGTGGTCTCCTTATTGTATACTTATACCATTTTCCCTTCTTTTTGTTTAATTTTCCATTTGCTTTACATGCCAGTGATGGAACCTGTAAACTGGATTTCAATGTCACATAATGGAAGCACTAATGCCTCTCATTGTGTTCTTTCTAAAATATTTCCATAACTCATTTTAATTTGGGGTCAAATTTTCGAATTTCACTTTGGTTTAAAAAATCATAATTTTGACAAATAAAATTAAATAAACCTAATAATGACCATAATTAATAAAAATCAATTTGTTCGAATTTAAATTAATATTTACAGATAAATGTTAAAAATAATTTATGAATCTTCTGCTAAATAATCGATAAAACAACCTTAATTTCGATGTATCCAAAGTTAGTGCTGTTGGGGTTATAATAAAGCATGAATAAAAATAATAAAATTATCAAAATCAATTAAAATTAAAATTTTCAAAAAAGTAAAGTCAATATTTTTCGGGGGAAAAGTGGTAACCGATGGCAAATTTGATTTTTGAAGACGAATAAAATACTATTAGATTGAGATAAAGTACATTGAAGGGTCGGGAGCCGAAAAACTAATTAATTAATTAAATTATTTACCGATGAACTCATTAATCAAGGGCTGCCGAGCTGAACGTCAGTTTAATGGGTTTCCCGACATTAGTAAAATGGGCAATAAATTGTCCAAACGGGAAAAATTGTTATCTTAGCAGTAATCCAAATTAATGGGAACACAAAAATTATAAAATGAACAACAAAATAATTTGCCAGTTGGTCGAAGAGAAAATCTAACGAGTTGGAGAAACGAGTGTAAAGCCGTAAACAGATAAAGAAGTTAATCAGATTGCATTGATTTATTTCGTGATACCCTTAGGGTGTGTACGAGAAGTAAACAATTGTATATCGTGGTGAATATTTGTCAATAAAGATTTCTTTGTTGGGATTTTGTCTTACTGATTATTGAACACGAGTCGGACCGAGAGACCTATTCATAAACGAATATTTAATATCCCAAAGGTGCTAAAAATGTAAAGTAGAATATTTCATTATTACCATTGACCGGAAATAAATCATACTTTAAAAAAACGAGGCAATACTAGTATAGTTGCATAAATAATTTGTCGGCTTTTTTAGAGATTACAAGGTCTGTTGCTCGAATGAGTTTCATACATGATAATATGATATTGACATCAGACGAAATTCGTTATGCAGATATAGCTCTTATAAATTTGTATTGAGTGGTTGGTTAAACAAGGATTTCTCTTGCTACTTTGCATTCACTGTAATGAGGTCTAGAGTGTCAGGTTCTATTGATAAATATCGTTGGTATTGTTCAAATTGTAAGCTACGTCGTTCAATTCACTTGCTCTCTTTATTCTTTCGTAGTCCTTTATCCTTACACCAATGCATATGTATTCCGTATTTATGGGACTATAATTACCATGTTGTATTATGAAATATGAACTAAATATATCAAAACAAAGTGTTACAGGTTGAATTAGTTTTATTCTTGAAATTGTATAAATTGGTGTTAAAGCTATGGTCAATTCGGGTGAATTAACGAAAGACTATTTTCCAAAGGAAGAGGAAATAGATTAATCCGTTTCTGGGAAACGCAAATGTCATCGTGATAGGCAAGTTCCTACGAAATAAGTTTTTAACGTGGTTATCAAAACTCTTGCGGAAATTGTACCTGACAGAATAGCTATAACACTTCTATCCTTAATAGAGAAATGTACTGCTCCCTGGCCTAGAATAATATCTAATACATAGCAATCCAACAATATTGTTAATGGAATATCTGGTGGAATCTATTTTCATGGCATTTATGTTCATCGAGGATACGTTATGCATCCGGATAATGCAACTATTCATATGAAAAATGTAGAACCGTTCTTGTATTATGCAAAAAAAATTAAAACAGTGAAAGGAATGGAGTTGCACGTTATTTCCCAAGCATTCTTTGTTGAATTTGTGAGGATATTTAGCATAGTTATCAACGGACATAAAATTAGGTTTTAAAATGTTTAAAATATTAATAAATTATAATATTCAAATGTTTAAATTATTATTAAATTATTTAATTTTATTTATAAATAAAAATAAGAACATTATAAGAACTTTTTTTGTTTTTCACCTCTGATTTCTTTATAAGTAACATAATATTTTCTACAAAATTTGACTATGAATCAGATTTTGTAGAGATAAATAAGAACGTTATTATAAAATTATATTATAAAATTATATTTTAAATTATTATTTTAAATGAGTTTAAATTTTAAAATAAAAATAAATGCCGTTGTTAATTTTGTTTAAATACTCGGAAATATGAAAGATATAATTTTGATATGAATAAATTTTGACCTTTGAATGAATACAAATTTTAAATTAAACGAAGATGTTTTCATAGCATCTAACAAAATTAGTAAACTATCTAGGCAAATTTAGTTTTCTCGCTCCTTATTTAAAATAAATTCGCTATTTGAAATTTAAGTCCTCACAAAATTTAGGTTACAAAATTTTTTATTTATGGTCATCCGTTGGAATTTTACTGATTTATTTTAACATAAATTACAATAATTTAATATATTATTGTAAAAAATAGTAATCAAAATCATGTCCACAAATGAGGTAACGTGCCTATTAAGGGGGGTCATAAAAATGTGACAACTTGTGACGAAAGGGAGGTGTTTTAAGAAATTTGACGTGATTATTTTTTATTATTTACATTTTGTTACTCCCACCGCCATATTTTAGATTTTAATAATTCTGATAACTGAAGGCATCGGTATATTTAATATTAAGTTGGGGGTTTAAATATTATAATATTTAACTCTTTGTGACAACGGAGAGCATGTCCAAATTAGGCTAAAATTGCGTGGAGTCGTTTATGGACATCCTATATGAAAATAAATAAAATGGATAATTCTTAATGATAAATCATTTTAGGACTTCAAATGACAAAAATGAGAATTGGGTGAATTATTGGGGATTTGCTGTATTTCTAAAGAATTGCAAATAAAATCGAGTATTATCCATTAATAAGATAGTGTCAACATTTACGATCAAATTATTTCAATAAAATCCTAAAGTCTATTCAATTGTCATACATTTTCAAGAAAATATCACATTAAATAATACATTTTTATATACCTAAACGTATGCTTTCAACTGTATATTTGAACGATATTAAAACTTGAAAAACAAATTTCGGAATTTCCTTTTAGAACTTTATAGTTGAAAAAATTTTTTAGACATTTTAAAAATTCAAAATATAATCAATAATTCATGTAGGTTTCTAATGTATAGTAAAAATAAATTATTTATTGTGAAACATTATTCTAATTATAAATTAAAATCACTTTAATATAATTATTTATAAACATTTATATACCTCTTTTGGATCACTAGTCATTTGGACTTCACCTTTTGTGTCATATTTTATTGGGGTTCCACCCAAATGAATTAAAGTATTAAACGCAGTTGATGTAAAAAATGCAGGTATTCCTGCTCCACCGGCTCGAATACGTTCTGCTAATGTTCCTTGTGGTACGAATTCGACTTCCAACTCACCTTTTAAATATTGCCTAGCAAATTCATTATTTTCTCCAACATATGATGATATCATCCTTTTAATCTAGTTTCGTAATATTATAATCAATTGAGTATCACAGCATATTTCAATACCTGTCTAGAGTTCAACAGAAGACCTAATCCACAGTCAATAAGACCAGCATTGTTACTAACTATTGTCAAATCTCTAATTCTGCTTTGATTCAGACCCCCTATCAAATTCTCTGGTATCCCGCATATACCAAAACCTAGATATAATAAAGTTTTACCTTTACTTTCACAAATATTACCTCCGACCAAAAGAGTGCTGCCGTTTGGAATATCTTTAATAGCTTCCTCTGCATTGGTATAAACTGGTTTAAAAGAATTGACAACCGAGACTGACAGATTTCGGATAATCTAGAATATTTAAAATTAAAATTATTAGGAAGATTAATATTACAATACCGAAATCTTTAAATTTGATCCACTTGGAATCAGATATTTGATGCCTTTAATCATTTTCAAAAAAGTAATGTAGTTAAACAATACTGATTAATGATAACTTAATTATTTATTTATGTTGCTTAAATAATAAAATAATTCATAATTTTTTTTAATTACAAATTAATAAATTTTTTCACTAAATATGATGAGAAAAAACCGAAAATGCATGTTATAAAATTATAAAAGTTCTCTAAAGTTAGAAAGAGTTTTTACACAAATAGAGCAAACATCCTAATGTGGGCATATAGGTACTCGGTATGCATGACCTTGACCCCAATCATAAATTTTCTTCTACCTACCACTGGTTACCCGTTGCTAGGCAACGTTGGTACTGTAACCAATGGTTCTGTGACCGTCAAAGGTGAGCTTTGTTTCCAGAATTGCTAAGACCGGGTCTACAGCTGGTTCAGCGAGCTACCGATAGAAGGTCTGTGCTCGTCTTATCTTTTTTCGGCCCCTTACTCACTTGATTTTACATCGCCTTGTTTTTACTCCTCAGAGAATTTTTCTACTATATTTACATTGTGAGATCGAAATGACTAACAAAGAAGATTTTATTCAATCATTTACTACACTATTAAATTGACTTCTGTCCTAATTGCTGTCTACATTGTTTCTGCCTTCTCTTCCCTGCTCGTCCTGGCCTTGCGCGGGACTTTGGCTGAAATGGTAGTTGCGCCGGATTTGTCGCACTCTGGTATGCTACCTGGCCTGGGGCAAACACCAGTGGGTAGGTAACGGCCTGTCCCTCCTGACCCACCGCAACGGCTACTTCCAGCCACCGTATCTGTATCTTCTGGACTTGGTTCAGAGCTCTTTCTTCCTGCCAGCCCTTCTGTGCCGCATCGAGCTTCTGGTAGAGTCTCTTCACTCTGGCCAGCTCGGACCAAGTGACTCTCACTTTCTGCATCTCGCGACTGAGATGAAAACATTGTTGGTGCAGGTTTGCGTTTTCATTCCGTAGATTCTTTAATTCTTTAATTATTTTCTGCATAAAGTCATCCATGGTTTCACCTTAATAACAAAATATTCGTCGGATCAATTTCGGAAACAAATTTAACACGCTAAGACAACACAAAAAAAATATATAAAATAAATATGTAATAAGCAGAGACTTTAATTCCTTACCCATTATCGACCTCCGTATTGCCTATTCTGGAAAATTTAGTTCATGTTTCACTCTTCAGTTTCCCGGTACCAGTTTAACTAATGGTAATAAAACAAAAAAATATCTGCTAACATAACAAGTTTATTAAAGATACAGTTGAACAGCTGTTTTCCCATGAGACGTCGGCGTGAGTACGCGTGCTCCTCGACGCCCCTATCCTCCAGGATGTCTCGGATGTCAGGTTGGAGGAGGCTTTTTGGGACTACCAAGTAAACTGGCGCGTCACTCCCGAAGAGAGCCGGGTCTCGATGATCGAAGGCCACTCTGTAAGCCGGTAGATAGCCGTCTGAGCTAGGGATACGCCCGTTGGCGATATCTTTGTTGATCCTGGCGAGATGTTCCTTCTGCCGCTTCACCAACAATCTGTACCGCCACTCGAGTTGCTCCAACCTGTGAAGCTCGACTTCTGCCTTTTGTCGGATCTTTCGGGCGGGATTTCTGCCCGGCTCCCTCTTGATAAGGATGCTAGGGAGCTCCACATCAGTTGAGTATTAATTGTTACTCCATTTCGGCCACTCGGGGGTCGCATAAGTCGATATCGTGTAGCCTCTGTCCCATAGGGCCTGACGGTACCTTCCGGCGAATCTTGTCGGCACTGTTAATTTGGTGCGATCGGCATCATCGCAGCTGTTGTCTGTGGTCCCTGTTATAGTACATCAATAGTCGAAAATAAATTATTTTCTCTACAGCAGTTGGACTAATGGATTCAATAAAAGGTTGTTCGTGGAGTGTAGTTCTAATTAATGTCACGGGTTAGGATTGGACCTGTCAACTTGCTATTGCTAGATAAATCATGACAGCATCCCGATCAAGCTCTTTTTCTCTAATGGGTTCGGCATATTTCAGGCGATTCACACAATCCATTCTCTTGAAGGGTAAATATTCTTATCCACACAGCATAGTTAATTCCGATGACCTCTGGGTAATTAAATGGAGAAAAAGAGAATATTCGGAGAATTCTTATCACTCCCGGGTCACCCTATTTGTATCACTTTGGGAAAAATACTAAATTCTCGACTGCAAGGATATATGAAATCGCATTGAAACAATCTGATCTGGTTGGTGGGAGGAGATCTGTTTTTAAACTCGTAATGGGAATTGAAAAATTGAAGTGTAGTGAGGATGACTCATTAGGATGATCGTGTTTTCCTAGCTCAATATTAGCTTGTCCAAATTAAGTGAACGTCGTGCCGTGGAACTGGTCTTATCTTGACTCGACAATGCAACCTTGGGTTATGTTCGTCAATGGCCAGTATTCGAAGGGATTTCTTGATCCCCTAACTACTATATATAGTGTTGGGTCAGTACAAGGTTTTGTTTAAATGGATTGGAAACAGCACGCAAACACAACATGCAAAGTTTAAAATCGGACCCATAAACATCAAATAACCACCTCAAAATGCGAGAATATATACTGTTGGGCCAGTACAAGGTTTTGTTTAAATGGATTGGAAACAGCACGCAAACACAACATGCAAAGTTTAAAATCGGACCCATAAACATCAAATAACCACCTCAAAATGCGAGAAAACACATAATTAAAATATAAAATGGGAAAACACAAAAGTAAATTAAAATATTAACAAATGCACGAAGATCTGCACGAATTGACATAGAAATAGCATAATAACAAAAGATTTGACCAAAAATCGACAATTTACGGAAAAAGAAAAGAGTTCATGAATAAATTGAACAAAAAAATAATTTTAGTCAGAAATGATTAAAATTAAAAGTTAATGAATAAATTGTCAGATAAATCGAGAAAATAACAAAAATTAGAAATAAGTTAGACACATAATATCAAGGTCAAATTTTGTTATATCGCATGAAAATTAACACGCAAGGTTAGGGTCACAGAACAGGTATATATACCAATCCATTTTCACAGAATTTTAACCAATTTTCAATCAATTTTCAATCAGTGAACAGATTTCTTTTCACCAGAACGATTTTATTCAAAGGAGCAACTCTCGATAATTGTTATTTACACCGCGAAATCAAGTAACTTAATGTAAGCTCTACTAGCTCGTATGTGTGGGAACCTTTGTCGTATGTTGGAATGCATGAACCGAACTAATGAATAAACTATGATGCAATTGTTTTGAAAATATATGTATAATGAAAGAGAATTTTTAATATGTCGAAATTTTTCTGGCCACAGCCACACAACACGCAAGATAGTAAACTGAAACATAACTAGTCACACTGTGTAAGTGCGGTTTCTCCGCCTATAGTGTGTGCCCGTGAGAGTTCCGTCGTGTGTAACGACGGTCTCGAACGTAAATATTATACTCGCTATAGGGGCGGTGGGAAGATCGAGAACTAGTCTTTTGGCTGGCTCTCTTTCACCCATCTCCCGAAAATTCGACCTAAATATTAATTCTATACATCTGCAAAAATGATCACACCGAGTAGTTCAGTGGGCACTCGTAAAATCTAATATAAACACATTTATCTTAGGATCAAATTGAGAGGATCGGGAGGTGGGAACTCGATATCGATGTGATGAACGTAAAACCTGATAAAATGATTAAAGAAAGTGAATCGACTGACTAAAGAAAGTAAATCTAATAATTAAAGAAAGTAAATTGAATGATTAAAGAAAGTAAATCTAATAGTTAAAGAAAGTAAATTGAATGATTAAAGAAAGTAAATCTAATAGTTAAAGAAAGTAAATCTAATGATTAAAGAAAGTAAATCAGATGATATGATTAATCAAAGTAAAGCTAATGTTTAAAGAGAGTAAATCCAATAAAATAATTAAAGAAAGTCTAATAATTAAAGAAAGTAAATCTAATGATTAAAGAAAGTAAATCGGATGATATGATTAATGAAAGTAAAGCTAATGTTTAAAGAGAGTAAATCCAATAAAATAATTAAAGAAAGTCTAATAATTAAAGAAAGTAAATCTAATTGAGATGATTAAAGAAAGTAAACTTAACAACCGATTTAAGGAAGTAAACCCGATAAATGAATTAACGAAAGTGAATCCGATAAAATGAATACAGAAAGTAAATCTGATCAAATGGTTAACGCAAGTTAAACCTAACATAGAGATGAAAGGTATTAAATCTAACGAGATTAACTAAGTAAAATAAATCTAGCTAATTTAACTAACTCAACGAAAATGATCAAAGATATTAAATGTAACAAAAATTTAAAACCAACCGAATGATTTAACATGTTAGAACTGACAAACGAATTTAACTGAGTTGACCCAGACGAGAACTGCTAAACGTGATGCATAGTAATCAGGATGTGAGATAAAACAGTAGAGTTGAGGGATAAGGATAGACAGATTGAACCTAACCAGATGCGACTAAAAGTAAACTAAAGGTGATGATGGAAGAATACAAATGACCAAGTCAACTAGATAACATTAGTGTGAGGTTAAGGGTTTTGACCACCTCGACCCCAGATGTAAAATGTTTCGTGCCCAATGGTTACCCGTTACTGCGCAACGTTGGTAATGTAACCATGGGTTTTGAGGTCGCCAAAGGTGAGCGCCACGGAGGAACTACTCTGGCCCGACCTCAAGCTGGATTCAACACACCACCGTTGGAAGGTCGGTGTGTGTTTTATTTGCTCTGGTCCCATCTTTGTTAGTTTGGTCAACTTATTATAGATTAACTCCTGAACTGACGTTAATTATTGTTAAAGTACCATTTTGAGTGACTATCAGAATACAGAGAAATGACTAAACGACACAACTATGTATTTAAAAGGGCGACAACTACATGCTGGGTTATACTCGAGAAGCGCGGCGCTTGGCCCGCTCCTTCCTTCCTGGGTTTCGGCTTAGTCGTTGGACCCTTTGTTGCATCTCTATACGCCAGTTGAGCAGGAGCGAAGATGAGGGGATACGTTACTGCCGCTCCTTCTTGGCAGGCTGATACGGCCACCTCCAGACCTCTTATTTGAGTTTTCAGGCTCTGGTTGACCTGCTTCTCCTCTGACAAGCCCTTTTGTGCCACCACTATCTTCTGGTAGAGCGTCTTCACCTTCTTCGGCTCTACCCAAGTGGCTTTGATTTGCTGGATTTCCCTTGATAGCTGCACGATTTGTTCGTAGAAACTTTTGTTAATTCTACGTGCATGATCCAACTCACGTTGTAGTACTTTCAGTGGTTCCATATCTATAAAAGGGGCGATTAAATCGGATTTATTCGTTTTAATTTGGCTAAGTAATCATAATAATCAGTCAAGGGTTCCTACAGGTATTATTGTCAAATAAAAATAATTTTAGAACAAACAAGTATACGAATTTAACTAGAACATTTATTTTGAACTCGCCTAACTAAGCATTCGTGATCAGTTAATATGTTCCATAGACAACCACTAGTCGTGACGATGATTTCGGCGATACCTGCAGGCATCCCTTTACGGGGCCGGTCGAGCGTAAGGAAGCTCGCGATGCTCTTCGTCTGGCTTCTGGGTCCTTCTCATATGCCGGGGAAGGATCTTCTGGGGAACGACCACGTTGATGGCCGTAGAACGGATGTTCAACCTTTCGTCGTCGAGATTGTACGACGTGTTGTACGGCGGGGCGTACCCATATGTACTGGCGATCTGGCCCGCGGCAATGTCGTCGTTCACATTGGCGAGGTAGAGTCTTGCACGATCCACTTGCTCGTTGGTTTGTCTCTGATGTTCCTCAAGCCACGCGATGAGGAACTCAGCTTGGCCACGGATCTCCCTGGCCGGGTTTCGACCCGGCTCCCGCTTTATCGCGACGAACGGGAGCTCGACATCTTCCGTTTGTTGTAGGCTACCGGCTCTGGCCTCTCTGACTTGGGATACAGTGAATCCGGTATCCCACATTGCCTGACGGCAACGGTTTACCGCGTGCTCGGGAAAACGCACTGTGATCCGGGATTCATCAATCCACGAATCGTCTAAAAGAAACTAATTTTTAAAATTCCTTATCCTATGTACGTTCTAAGAAGAAGAAATTATTTTCTATTCACTGTATTTTCGTTGAAAAAGTTAAGACATTGTCCAAGAAAATCAAGATTGTTTGTAGGGTTTATTAAACGTATGATTATTTTTATTGCATTAATTTGTAATACGATATTTGTAATTTAATTCATTTTTTGGACTCTTCTAATTATAAACTAATTTAAAGTACGTAACTAAATTAACAATGTAAGTGTGAAATAATTTAACTAATAACTAAAACAAACCTGAACTAAATATTAATAGTATGATGATGTTTAGTGTATTTTCCTCTGGACTAATAAATATAATATTCCTTGCATTAAAACCTCTTAAGTTTCGTTTAAGTTAGCTAGTTAGTTAATTTTCCATATCCTAGGTAACAGAATTACTGTCCTCAAGGCCGAGTGAAAATTCAAGCCTACCATGGATTACTTGGTAATTAATCTTTATGGAAATTACTAATCGTAAGTAGACTATTGATAATCAAAAATCATATTTTCTTAATTTAATTATAGGGTTACTCTCTAAATGTATTTCATATGGGTTGTCATTCACGAAGGTTATTTAATTAGGTTGGAATTTTGTTTTATAAAGAAAACAATGTTTAAAAATTCTTAATTCAATCAACTGGGATCATTAAATTTAATAATAGAAAAAATATTTGGCTATTTTAATGATAACGAATCTAATAATTATCAATTGCAAGTTGTAATGCTTTTTTATTTCGCGATTAAATATATTTACGTCAGATTTGGAGTTCCTAAAACTATCTAAGATTCTTTGAATACACAGAATGCTAAACCTTTGTTTTCGTTATTTCGTCGTAACCAATAATAATATAGTGTAGTCGTACTCCAATAATTTTGTGTACAATATTGTGCTGGTTTATCCTTTAACCTTCCTTAAGTAAATGAAATTCAGAATACTTTGTAACTTTGTAAGGATATTCTATTTTCCAAATCATTTTAATCAAAATATAGTCGTAAATCTATCCTTTCACATTATCTAATAAAAAAAATAATAAAAAAAATAGTTAAATAAAATAATAAAAAAAATTAAATACTCATATAAATTATTTACAGTATGAGGCTAACGTACATTATGGCTATCGGTTTTTAACGCAAACTGGTTAAATTAACACAAAAATTTAAATAAAAAATTTCTATTTGCTAAAAGAGATTCACAAAAAATAAATCGAAGTATTTCAACTTATTTTAGATGTTGAGTTTAATTTAGTGATAACCTGGAATCTGGGTAAATACATCGAAACAATGGGATACTTCATCGTTTGAAAGGATTTGGATTTCGGCGTTCCAACAATTATCTCCAAAAAGAAATATTTTGAATCGTTCTAACCCTCGGGTCGTCTTTCTATGGCTAACGGATCACGCCATTAAAAAATCCCAGCGTAAGGTTAGGATGATCGGCTATAGTAGTTGTAAATGGATTTGATATCGTACATTTTCTCGAACCGGTTCCAATGTGTATAATCTCTAAGGGTTGGAGTTTTGGTGCAACAAAGGTTAATCGAGAAAAAGAACATGGGTCTTCAGTCATCAAATTTTATATTTTCTAAATCGTTATTTGTTATCGGCATTCCTAACTCAGAAGGCATCATTGGGATTGGTACTGCGGGCTTCCTATCTAGGGCTCATACAGGTTAACAGTAAAATATGGGAAGAAAAATTTACCTAACGATCGAGATCTTGGATTCAAAACTATGTCATCTTCCGGGATCCTGGCCGTCGTGTTCTCATTTGCTTGGTTCGAATGGCGATACATTTTCAAATTTTTTTAAAATTCAACTGTTAGTCTAGACCTATCGATATTCCTTATATAGGTCGGGGTGTCAAAATAAATGGGTGTGACTACAAGCAATGAGCTAGCTAATTTCGGCCTACGCAGTGAGTGTGCGTGGATATTGCTACAGAAATCCTCTGCATTGTGCGTGTGGGTGACATCCAAATGGTGTGCACCTATCAAGTTCAGTTGTGCAGTGTTAGGCATGCGAGATTATCCATATCGATTCATTCAGAGATAAAAGTCAAGTCAGATGTATATAGTAGGCTTTCGATTTGCACTGGTTCTATCTTATTAATCCATTTTATAATTTTAGATTCGCTCGAACTTTATCGACAAATTATTCTGGTTAAATCGTTATAATCATAAGTACTATTCGAAGGCTAGATTCTGCAAATTTTTAACTTTTGATTATTTCAGCGCTTCAATTTCTAGTGGGAAAATGTTGGTGAAAGAAAATACTTCTTGGCACTTCTCAAGTTTTGGGTGGAATTATTTTGTTAAATAAATATTTTCAAGTCGTTATTTGTGGTTGATTTAATAGATGTAGTGAATTTAGGGATGTGAAAAGGCAGGGTATATTATTTTATTTCTCTTTTTTATTCTATGCGAGGAGATGTTTGCTGGTAATTACTAGTAAGAGACTTGATATATATTCATCTCGGTGACTTCCTATAATAAGATTATCATTTGCGTGAAGATCAGTAGTATCAACGTCTGACTTATCCCTATTCGGTGGACATGGATTTCACCATAAGATTCTTGTCACGTCATAAAGATATGGTTCCCTACCTTGCTAAGGATCATTTTATCGCCGATGTCAACAGAAGGTTGCCTCCCAGTGTTTAGTTACTTATTTGGGTTTTAGGTTGTCGGAGATTATTACGATTGATGAGGGCGCGATTCGGGGTTTTTATCAAAAATCTTGGCGTTCGGAGTTTGATTGGGAATTTATATTGTTCGGAAATCGTGGTAAATATTTATTCCCAATCCTTAATTACATTTCCAATTTTTTATCGAGAGAATTAACGTTGATCTGAAGTAGCTTAGTAAAAAAAAACTAATGTTATTTATCCCTTACTTTGAATAGGTTTTATTACCGTTAAATGTTGTATCGAAAAACTATAACGCCCACCTTATCTATTCATTACTATTACGAAATTTTATGAATTTTTCTATCGTCATTTTAGGCGTCTATATTAATTTTTCTCTTACATAATTTTGTTGACCTTAAGCTATTTAATTTTTATTGATTTTTAAACGTTATATCGAGAGTTCTTAGTTATTAATTTCTTTTTACCTTTTCCCTTCGCATCTTTATCTAATTTCAAACATTATATTGGGAGTTACAACAATTACCAGATTTAATTTAAGAAATTTTATTGCCCTTAAAACAGTTTATCCGAAGTTTACAATAGCTACATTATTTTATTCGTTACTTTAAGCGATTATATTGATTTTAGACATTATACCAGAAGTTTATAACAACGATTTCATCTTATTAGTTCCCCGTGACCTTCCATTTGAATTGACCTTAGGCGCCTTGTGTTCATATTATAATTAATGAGTGCCCACTGGACTACTCGTGTGATAATTTTGAGCCGTATGTGAACATAGTTTAGGTCGAGTTTATAGGAATTAGGAGACGACGAAACAGTCAACAAACTAGTTCCCTTTCTCCCTTTTCCCCTATACGGAATGATATTGACGTTACAGGTCCTGCGTTCTCACGCCGGAGCCTTCACGGGCACGAATCGTTGGCGATGATACACGCACTTACACGATTACGAATTGTATGTTTGATTTTACAATCTTGCAGTATGTTTCGGCTGTGGGCCGGAAAAATTTTGTGATTCTATTTAAATAATTTATTGAAATATAAGTTACCCAATAATTACATTCATCATAATAAGAACACACCGCTCTCCCCACGCCGACACCCAAGCAGAGCTCAATCGAGATTGCGAGGATGCGACGTGGAGAGAGTTTCGAGCAATACTCTCACTCACATCAAATTAGAGATTTTCACTGATAATACTGATTCCGGTTAGAAATAGTTTCAAGTTTTGTAAAAACTGATTAAAATTATGTGAAAATGAATCGGTATATATACCTACTGTACGACCCTAACCTTGCGTGTTCTTTTTGATTTAGTAAAACAAAATTTGACCTTGTAATTTTCCGGTATATTCTAATCTTTAATTTTATTTTTTAAAATTTTATTTGACAATTTTTCTTTTGCATTTTTTAATTGAATTATTTCTAATTCAAATTCTTTGATTTTTATTTCATTTTCATGAAATTTCGCATTTTTTGTTAAATTGTCAAATTTCGGTCAAATTGCTAGGTTTTCATGTTATGTTTATGTTTATTTCGTGCGGATCTTGTTGCACTTTGTTATTCTTTTAATTTATTTTTGTGTTTTATAATTTTATATTTAATTGATCTCTTTCTCGAATTTTGGTAGGGTTAATTGGTGTTTTAATTGGTTTGAGTTTAAATCTGCATGTTATGTTTGCATGTGTGTTACCGATTTATTTAAACATTTACAAGGCCGTCTGTGTTCTGGCCCAACATTAGGAACGATTGGATGTGACTGAATACAATGTGTAATTGGAATAAAAATTAACAAACACTTGGAGTGATTGCAACTGACAAACCTATACGTAATTAAAAGCAACTTAAGGAACAGTGACGAGTTAAAATTGACGGTAGCTAAAATGAATCGACAAGTAATTGAGCATAACGAAGGGAAACGAGATACGGCTAAGTAACTAAACATAATAGTTGATATAGTAGGATTTAGCTAAGTATGCCAAAGTAACTGATCCTGATAACATAACTTTAAGTATAAGCTCAGATATGACGCTCGATACTAATCACCAACATGCTCTAAACTCCAAAAATAGCTCCAGAAGAAGTGAGGAACGACCACGCATAATCATAAATCATTAGGGTAAATAGAGAAACCCCAGTAACGTAATACCAGCTCAAAGACACCCGTAAATGGAACTACTAACATCATAATGCACAGAAATGATAAATTCGAAAAATCAAACAAAAAGAGGAAATAAAAACTAATCATTAAATTAAGTATGTATTTTTCCATAAATTATCGGCCAACCTCGGGGCAGTAGAAATCGCCATGTCCACTCGAATACTGCGCAGGATCTTGACCCAGATTGATGGAGATCTAAGTACTGATCGATAGAGACGAGTTCCCAATCAGCACCGAATTGTCAAAGGCTCCACGTTCACGAGCTTGTTAGGATAGGAAATGATTGCAATCTGGTTGAGCTGATGATATGAGAGACGCTATAGAACCGGAGCTACGTACGCAAAAAATCTGTCAACGTCAGAGAAGACACGAAATTTAAATTATTTCAACAAATGATCATAATGTGAGGAAAGCCCGTAAAAATCCCGTAATTTCACTTGACAGATTTATAATAGGAAGTTTCCAAATCAACTGGAAAATCGACCCTAAAATAATAAAATCCAGAAGAGTAATATGAAATATCACTACCGAACCGTGAATGGCAATGTGAGATAATGAAATATGACCAAATCAACTCATTCACGCGAAATACAGATTACAATAGAATATTTGTCCAACTGTTCATTATCTCTAGCCAAGCGAGAAACCTGGAAAGACTAAAAATATTATTCAAAATTAAATGTTATAATTTTCTCTTAATACAATTAATTAGAAATATTAGGCACTTATTGGAAGTTAAATTACGATAATAAAATAATTTCACTAACCCAGCGAGGCACCCACTGGTAATTCTAATATAAAATCAAACATGAACTAGCAAACCACATCTTAAATCATGTCCGCTCCACGACAGACATCTTCCGCCATTAACCATAAAATGCAGGAAGGAACAAGCAACGAGCGTCAAGACCGGGTAACTATACGGGATACCGACATGCGAGATGAGTTTCGACCAGGTATTACTTCATTTAAAAAGCTTAAGTCTTCCACTTAATGATCAACCGCAAATTAAACTCCAACCCAACCAACACTGACCCATAAGCTCACCTTAGGTTGCCTATCTTCACTACATAAACGCAATGATTTATTCTTCCATTTAAAATATGATTATAACATTTATTTTAGATTATACAAATTCGCATGGAGGATGGAGTGACGACTCCAGGTTGACCCTACAAGTCCCTAGTAGCTCTGCCGCTCGGTATAGACAGGCGCTATGGGACCAGGGGTACGAACTAGCTACTTACGGAGGACCCAATTGGCCGCGTCGACACAACGACCGGGGTGACGGAATTGAACTGCCAAGCGTGGCTGTTAAACGGGAACCGGGCCGGAATCCGGCACGAGAAGCACGCCAACGAGCCGAATACAGCGCTATGAAGATGGAGGAGATGGAGAAAAAATATCATCAAAAGGCGGTGATGGCCAGACAGAGATTGGCACAAATCAATCAGGATATTGCAAATGGAGTTATCCCTAGCACCGATGGAGCTCCACCTGACTACGGGGTCTCGTTTGAGCTCGACGACCCAAGGCTCCAACAAATGGCCGCTCCGACAACTCTGATCTTACCGGAAGGACTACTTCACCCGACACTTCGTCACAGACTCGGACCAAGGCCACGAGACGAACATGCCTATACTCACCAGCATCCAAAATGGGATTTTACAAGCCGAGATCGTCGAAACACGGATTTCACAGACTGAACAACATCCTAGACTTGACTACACTTTTCTATTGGGAATAAATAAATGTTAGCGGTTCAACTGTCTTGTCTTGTATCATTACGTGAAAATAAATTCTGAAAGATCTTAGTTACCACGAGAGTAAAGACCCTCACCACTTAACCAATACTCCAGATAAATGAATAAGTCGTAAGCGAGACTCACTGGGAATAAAACTAACCAAACCAATGAAGCCCACCAGAATATGTTGAATACAGACAAAAGAAATTAATAAATATGTTGATAGCAACCATGATAATAATTATCTCTTAAAATGATTTTTTAATTTAGAAATGAAGGCGATGAAAATTCTGAATCAGGAATTGAAGGAGCTCCGGTGTGAGAACGCTCATCTCCATCAACAACTTTTTCAGCAAAGTCGCGAGCTTCAAATGGTAAAAGCCACCTGGGCGGAACCTGAAAAAATGAAAAGTATATATCAACGCCTGATTGCGGCCCATCAAGGTTGAAGAGACGAGAAGTCCTTGAATCAGGCACAACGAACACAGATAAAGGGATTAGAGGTTGCCCTGTGAGCGTGCAAGGATGGTAGTGCGGTCACGTACCCCCTTGTTTTCGCACCGGCACAGCTGGCTTATCGCGACCAAGACAAGCAGAAATCGTCCAACAAGCGATCCCATCCGCATGCTAGGCCAGGCCGAACTGAACGCTTGCGCCGACGTGCCCAAGGTGAAAGTAAAGAAGTGATCAACTGAAATTCGAGGAACGAAATGATTAATAAACTGATATTCAAATAAAACAAAATTGTGTTTTTCTTCCTTCTATTTGATTTGTTTCTGTATAGCGAGCAAGGTGTGCGAATAAAATGAGAAAGAGGAATATTAAAGGACCTGAAAGATAAGACGGACACTACAAAGAAAAAAATCTGCAGATGATATATCTAAAGCAATTAATAATATATTTAAAAATGGGTATCCAGACAACTTGCAAACCGATTTAGGTATTATTATTATTATTATTATTATTATTATTATTATTATTATTATTATTAATTATTATTATTATTATTATTATAATTATTATTATTATTATAATTATTATAATTATTATTATTATTATTATTATTATTATTATTATTATTATTATTATAATTATAATTATTATAATTATTATAATTATTATAATTATTATAATTATTATAATTATTATTATTATTATTATTATTATTATTATTATTATTATTATTATTATTATAGGCAAGGAGTTTTACAATAGTAAAGTTAAGCAAATCCTGGATCGTCTCAAAATACATCATTACACTGTATATTCTCAATACAAAGCTGCTGATGTTGATATATTTAACCGGACATTCAGGGATAGATTGGACAAATATTTAATGCACCAAGGTAATAAAATATGGATAAATGTATTACTGAAAATACTTGCTAGTTATAATAATTCAATACATCAAGGACTGAATGGTTAAAGACCTACCGAGCAATAGTTGCCCACTAATCCATTTGGAAAATCAAGCGAGTAAATTTATGGTTGATCTTCAAAATCCTATTTACTTACTTGAAAATTCGGAAGTTTCTTTGCAAGACTTTGCATTTATGTACAATGCATTCTCATTTTATAGTCAATGTAAAATCTATTACAAGAAGCGTGTTCCCAAAACATGTAGTGGTATTTTCTCAATCAATAATATTGATCGATATTGTCATATTCTGAATCAAATTTAAGATGAAAATAGTGGCATGTTTTTCAAAGATGAATTGAATGTTAGTTGTGATTATAGTCCATTTACAATAATAATATTGGTGATGCCAAGCGAATGGGTAGTGAAAAGCTTAACATTGTTGTTCCTGGTACTGAATACCTATTAAGTTTCAAAACTTTTATTGATGTCGGGCCTATTGTCATTTATCATTAATAATATCACAAATGGTTCAATATAAATGCCTTGTTCTCTAAATTCTTGTCCAAATTTCCGAATAACAGCCTTTATTGTTTCTCCAAAACCAGTTTCATAACTCAAATAAGGTCTAATACAGTCCAAAAGTTTTAATTTTTCTTCTACGTCAAATTCTGAATTTAAAATCATATCTAATTTATCATTAACCTCAACTGTATTTCCATTGATCAATAATTTTATTCAATCCCTTTAGTTTCATCGAAATCATTTTTAACGGTTTCTTTAGTTTTAATTATATTCAGGATTTTTATTTCGTTTTCTACTCCAGGGAATATTAAACAATCGATCAAATAATCATCATCCTCTAGCCTTTGCTCCATAAATTCAAGTTCTATTTTCCAACATTAACCTCCCTTTGCAACTCATTTACTTTTTCATACCCTCCAATTTGGCAAAACGACGTTGTGTTGTCTAGTCCAATTACTTTAACAATTATAGGATCTAGCCATTTATGCTCTCACAGCGATTGCCATAATAGTCTCATTATGTCTTTAAATACATTTTTTTTGTTTACTTTATAATACTTGACACAAAATTTTATAACAGTTATGGTTTTTCTCAAACTCAAAGGCATTTTAACCAATTTTTCTCTGACTTCAATCAACCTCTGAGAATTCGCCTCTGGATCTGCACCTGCCGCCGAACTTTGTCAATGAATACTGTGCTTACTTCACTTTGTAAATCATCGCAAATTTTAATTCTTGGTTTATTGTCCGATTCGGGTTCACTACCGGATACTTCTCCCCCGTTTACCATATGAGTATCAGCTTCATCATCTGATTCAAATTTTGATAACAGCCTATTCAATTTCTGATTAAGGATTTCCACATCGCTTTTAATTTTTTCTCTAAAATTGTCTCGTTGAACGAAGGCTACATTGCTGGAAGATTGGCTTTCATCTTGAAATCTTATTGTTTTCTTTAATATTGATCTTCGAAATTTATTCGAATTTTTTGGGCAAGATCTCCCCATATGCCCATAACCTTAGCATACATGACATTGAATTTGTCCATTTATATTAACGTTATCACGTTATGGTGACGCAGAAGTGGATGTTGACCTTGATTTTGTGAAACAATTCCTTGAAATATGCCCTCTTTTCCCACAGTGATAACATTGAACATCATCAACATTAGCCTTTTTATCAAGCGCTATTCTTCGATAATTATTTTCTATTTCATTTCTCTGCCAGTTAGAAACTACTCTCCTTGAGGTTTTGCTGTCATAATTTCTAAACCAACATTGATTGGTATAATGCCCTAATATTTTACAATTTTCACATTGGATGAGACTTATTCTTTCATTACTTTGCATTTTACCGCTTGATCTGTTTATACTATTCTCATTTCTCCAACTTGGCGATGGACTTCTTGATTGCTAGAGTGTATTTACTGTCTTCCTACTGCTCCACGGTGGGGTAATCGATCTTTCTCTTTTAAACGGAAGTATTGCAAATGCATGAGGTTTCTCTTTTGTACTTTTTAAGTTTAATTCAATTTTCATTGCCTTTTTAACAAGATCATTGAAATTATCCTAATCTACGCAAAACAATGCTATTTTTATTTCTTTGTTTACTTCAGAGAGAAACTGATCTTGTGCCAGTTCTTGCACCTGTTTCGCTAGACCTGGTTGTTTTGAGTCGTCCTCGAATGATTTACTTGCTAAGGTTGATAAATGGTAGGCAAATTCGCTCACTGTTTCATTTGGATTTTGAACTCGACTATAAAACTTTTGACGCATTAGTCTCTTTATATCTCCTCCAATGAGTTTAGCTGCTAGCGAATCTTTTAACTTGGCCCAATCATTGCCAACCGCTTTCTTGTCAATTTGCTGCCACACCTCTCTCGCTGCTCCATTTAGATATAAAGGTAGCCTTTGAATCATAATTGCTTGGGACCATCCATATGCTGTCGAATACATGTAGTAGTCACTCATAAAATCAACAAAAATAACTGGATCGCCTCCACATTGTTCAACTGGTAATCTTTGACAACTGGCAAAATCATTACTTTCTTTAGCGATTGAAACCGGCAAGTCTTCACTACTCATTACAAGTTCTTTTTTACTTTTGCTTCGTAAATAATAGCTATTCACTTTAATAAATTTCCTCAAATCACACAATCTGAATTTCGATTTTATTAACACAATTAATATTTTACCTCTGCTTCAAGCTTCAATACAAAGTTTTCAGAATCCTCAATTTACCTCTAATCTGGTTAAAATAATGTTTCTTTTCAATCACTTATCAACGACCTTGATCACGTCGGGCTCACCAAATATGTTGGGGTTGTCGGTGAATTCGAATAGAAATTATTGTCGATCTGACTCCAAGCGTGCTTTAAACAACAGTAACGAACTTCAAACAATATAAACTTTATTGATTAATACACTTTATCTCCACTTTAAAATGACACAACGAATTATCAATCAATCACAATTAGTGCTTATTGCGACCCTTCTGGAAGAATAACACTTTTCGGATCAATTGGCTTTACAATCACCTGACTACTGCGGTGGGTTTCTGGGATCGGTAACTTTGATTTAGTTTCTTTGCTTTGCTTTGACCTTGCTTAATTTCTGTTTCAAATTTCTCTTTAATTTCTTTTTGTCTTTCTTTGTCTACTGTAATTCTTTGTCTCCTGCAAATTTCTTGTCTCTAGCAATTTTTGTCTTTCGTAGTCTTTGTCTTTCGCAAGTTTTTTCTTATTTTTGTGTGTCACGATTTCAATTGCGCTTTCCTTTTTATACTCCATCATTCAATAACACTTACTGATGTCGAATAGAATTTCTGATATCTTTTAACGCTAATTCTTTTTGGGCCTCCATTATCACTGACATCTGTCCAAATAACTAATTTTTGGAGATGCCCTTTCCCGGATTTTCAAACAATATTTCTTCTCTTATCTTGAAAAGGCTTTCGAGATAATGTGCGAATTTTGCTTTTGTTTTTGTTTTCCAAAATTTGCACTTGTTAATTATAAATGACCTTCTTTAATTTAATTGTCTGTTTTTATTGATTTTCTCTCATTCCTTTCTCGTTGTTCAACATTTCTTTTTCATTCTCTTTTTATTAAGCTCCAGAACCACATCTTACTCACTTCTCATTGTTTCCCCCAATCATTTTACATTATTTTATTCCATTATTTAGGTATCCTCAATATAATATTCATTATTGGACATCACTAATACAAATAAAATGTGCAAACTTAAATAATAATCTAATCTTAAATAAATAAAATTCTATTTTCTAATCAAATCTTAAATAAATAAAAAATTTTTAAAATAACGTAAGAGAAAAATAATCATCCTATTTATGAGGAAACCTTAAAATAAAATTAAAATAAAAATAATATTTATTTGATAAAAAATACATAGAAAACTTTGGTATAAAATTTAGAACTTAATTTTGAACCGTAAAATTTAGTTAATTCAGGATAGCGGGATATCTTTTGGCATCCTTGGCAAGTCGCCCTAACTTATTTATATTCATTTTATATATATTAAGTCAGTGAAGAATGGTGAATCGATATTCGGTTCCCTCAGTTAAGTTTGAGGGATGTTGTATGTGTCAATTTATTGTTTTCCACTCATCAATGTCTGCTAGGACAGGCCAGGCCTTGTTTGCACTGATATCGAAAGTAGGACTTCGTTATATTCAGGAATATCGTCAGAGTTATTATGTACTTAAGAAGGGAAATTGAATTTTTATTTAACTCCTGTCGATTATTATATCATCAAGCGTACGACTAGTGATAGAAATTTAAGTCAACCAAATTATAAAGTAGGGTTAGATCTCGTACATTGTTTGATAATCATCATGATGGAAAATTAAAATAAAATGATACATTTTGTATAGATTTGTGAGATGATAATAAGAACAGTGATAACTGTGGAAACCATAGGAAAGTAAATATGAGTTGTCGGACTAAAATAAGTACATTATAATAATGCATTCATTTCAATTTACCTAAGGATAATATTTGTATGAAATTAGGAATTTTTCATAAAATAAGGGCGAAACACTGCCCAAATTTTTGAAAGAGACATTAATAAATAAAGAGTAACAATGAAACATTAATACATGAATTGTATAAATGGATGAGTAAGGACAAGGGTATAGAAAAAAGAGAAGTAAGAGCTTTCATCGACAGCCAGGAACCCGTAAGTGAAAATATCATGAGAAGTAGTTCTAGAAATGGATCTCACTTGCTCATGAATTTTCAGCTGCTATATACATTACCAAGATGAGCTTGCTCATTGGTATAGTGGTAAGATTAAAATTGTGGGGCATATGGGTGATGTAAATTTCATGCGGCTCTTGGTGCATCTTTGTATATATTTTAATTTACTTTTATGTTCTTTGATTTTGAATATGCATTGCTGTGTTTGTATGTTATTTCCGATTCACTTAAACAAAACTCAGTCTTGACCCAACACATTTATTTTCAAAAAAATAATTATTTGACTTTTAAAAATCGATTTCAAAGTTGTTGTAATTGTAATCTGTGTTTGAGGCAGAGACATTTAATGTTTTTTTGATTATAATCAATAATTATCGTATTTTTTTATTATATATCATATTTATTCGTCATGGCTGGATAAATTGAAAATAAAATTTGAAAATGAAAATAGAAGTACCAGAATGAAATGAAAAATTTGTACTTTTTTATTCATTTGTGGTCATACAATTATAATTTTAAAATTATACAACCTATAAGACACTAATGAAACAAAAACATAGCGAAAATGATAAACTTACTGTTGGTGAACGGAAATTATTAAAAAATCAATAATTATAATGTAATTTTAAACAATAACATACCTATCAATATAAATTTAATTAAAAATTACACCACCTTAAAATTGAACATCAAAATCTATTTATTCTACCTGTCAAGTATTTATCGGTCAATCATGTTAATTCATTAAAATATATTGCCTACTTTACTTTTTTGTATTTCCTTACATTTTGTTCTAATCAATGAGTTTTTTTAGGAATCTACCATTAATTTTTAATGTAATGATATTTGGGTATTTATTATACAAAATAAGATCAGCTGGCATATCATAAAACAGCCATGCTTATCCTGGCGTATATAGCACATGCTAATGAATACTAAAAATACTAAAAGAGAAATAATCTACAGATATTTCAAAGTCAACAATTTTTTAAAATTTATATCTAAAATCCGTTCGTTGTTAGTCAATGAAATTTTCCGGTTTCTTAGGTTTATGGATAATAACTTGAACAATGTAGTTGGGATGGATTTCATATTTTCTGATAAGTACATCCTTTCTCATCGCCTTTCCATCAAAATACCACCGCTGAGTCAATTGAGGAATGTCACAATGCTTTTCTAACTGAGACATCAGATGTCCGACTGTGTCATTACATTCAACATGCAAAGAAAAACTTCGCAGATCAGACAAACGAACTGTTATTGGAGTAAAATGTTCACCATTGCCTGTTGGTAATTCATTATCACGTTTTTCTGCCTCTGTTTTTAGATTCGTAGGAAGACTAAGAACATAATTAGGAATTTCAAATTTATATCCAAGTTCATTGTAACATTCAGTCAAATTACCTAAATTTTAATGCAAAATAAATTTCTATATAATAAATTATTAACTTTAAATTTATAAAAAGAATTTTGTTTTAACTGAATAAAAAAAATTGTGAATATCAATAAAACATCGATATCATTACTGATTCATAGTCAAAAAAATTCTTTATTGTAAATTGACATTATTTAAAATTATAAGTAATTATTGATTTTACAAAACTGAGAGAAGTAAATACAGCATATATAGGGTGTGACGGCACTTGGCTTCGATACAATAAGAAATCTTAAACTCAATAATATTTTTACCGACTAAATTCTCATTTCATTAAGTTTTATTGAAAAATATTTCAAATGTAAATAAATAATTTTTAAAATAAAAATTATTATTAAATAAATTTCAACAGGTTTCTGTGATTATCAGGTAGGATGGTAAAAACGATTTTTTATTTAAGATTATTTACACAAGCTTTTATAAATTATATAAAAAACACAGCAGCTATCTAAAAATCTTAAAGAAAACTTGTATAAATTTTTAAATATTTTTTTTATAAATTTAATTAATAAATTGTTGGTGTACTGGGTGTTACCAGTTTGTTTAAAACCCGTGCCAAGTTTTCTCAAATTCATTTTTCTTGATCGAAATGCTTCCTTTCTTATGGTCTATACTGTCACCCAGACACCCACAATTTTAATCCTACCACTATATACCCATGAGCAGAAGAGTTCCAATTCTGGAACTATTCCTCGCGGTATCTTCTCTTACGGATCCTAGATTGCCAATGGAACGCCTTACGTCAATCAGTTCTCGTTATTATTACGATTCCATTCATCTTAAATTAATCGCAAAATACTCATATCCACTTTGCGTTCCATAAATACATGTGCAAAAACAAGGAAAACGTTCATATTCATCGAAGATTATTAATTTAAATTGAGAAAATTTTATATTAATACGACGAATAAAAAGAATTACATTGGATCACACTATATTTCTCAGCAGGCCTTTTTAATTTACTTTTATATATCTAAAACCAACAATCTGCATTCGCATTCATTCACATTCATTACCAACTACCCAGTTTGTCCCATATCTTCAGAAAACAATTCTTTTTCAAACAAAAATTTTAATGTAGTACCACAATGCACACAATTTGTCTAGACATTTACACCTTGTTTATAATTTTATACAATCATACATATATACATAAAATGCAGTGGTTTCCAACCTTTTTGTACCGGCGCCCCCCTTTAAAAAACAAATTATTGCGTCCCGTTAGTTTATCTAAAAATCAAATTTCATAAATACTCAACTGATATTATAATTTATTTAATGGGCTACAAAATAATATACAATATTATGTAAAAATAATTACATCAATATTTTCTTTTAAATTAAATATCAGTCTTAATTGGGATAATTTTTAAATGTAGAATTAAAAACTAATTTTTCGTATCTACATCAATGCTGTGTGGCAGAATTATGGAGGCAGTCATTGATCTTGGACATTCCGTGTTTGCAAAGGTTTTCAAGAATTTGGTCATTGGAGGTCTATGTCCTATATCATCACTCGCCCAAATTTTCATGATCTCGATTTTTTGATTAATTTGAAATTTCAATCTTTTGACGCAAAGAAGCTCCGCAGACTTTTTAATATGCAGATGTATTATGTCCGTCTTTGGCATATTTTCTTTGAAATATCTTTTTGGGTTGAGTCTAAGTGAAATATCTAAGTGTTGAGACAACATGTTCCCGGTCAAACAAAGGCCGCGATTCTGAATACCATCCCACTCCACCACGTAGCAGACAGACCCAAATCAACGCAGGCCACCACAACTAAAGATCAGCTATCGGATGCGCATTTTATATGGAACGCTATAACCTTGAGGACGTCCCATCAGTACCACCAGAGTAAGAATCGTAGTCGACGGGAGCGACGCAGAGCAGAACAAGCTGCGCTCCTGGCCAACTTGGCGTGTTTGGTGACCACGCTCACGGGAAGAAAGGCGTCTATCGCCAGCTTATCGGTCTCCCCGACATCCTCAACAATTCATCCCCCAGCAAAATGAGAAAGAGGTCAAACCCCATCTTACCACCAAATGGATCGTCCCAACTCTGACTGCTCCGAGTCTCCAGCAGATGAATACCATCACTAAAGACGGTAGCCCAGTAGTGATGTGGGTAGATAAGTCCGACGAGGAAGTGCCCCACAAGTCCGCTCTCCAATCCGACAACCTAAGAAGCGAAGATACTTCCCAACTGATATCGATACATGATAGGCATCTTAACGCTTTAATGCAGTGGTTTCCAACCTGTGGGGCGCGCCCCCCAGAGAGCGCGAGACTGTTGCAAGGAGGCATGCAGCTGTTTCCAAAATATCGTTTTCGAATACAAACTAAAAAAGTCGAATAGGTGTCAAAAAAATGAATCAGCAGTATACGTAATCCACAATCCTCGCCGCAAATTTTTCGGGTACAAATGCTAAAACATCCCATCCATACTCTTCTTGGAACGAAATATCTCGTTTTCGCGTTTGGAGCCGAGCACCGGTGGGGCGTGGAATCAAAAGATAAGCACTCACAACATACCGGGTATTATCGTGCTTACTCGAGCCAAACTTCAGTAAACAGAAGCATCTCATTGTTTCTGTTTTGTATGAACAGAATTAGTTCGTTAATAGTGCTTGCGATAACCACGTTGATATATAGAATGAAACACTTCGCGTTGGTAACTTCTAAATAAATTAACATTGAGGTAAATTTCATAACTGTTATAATAGTACCTTATTAACCAGGAAATGTTAATTTAATGCACGAGCGCAAAGTGCCAGGGTTATAAACATCCGAAACAATAAAATAACATCCTGGACGATGTTAATATACTATTTTTTCACTACTAGCGCTTTTTTTACTTTCTCGTAAATTTACCAGTAACCGTTTTAATTGAGTAATATGAATATTGTTATTGGAAAAATTCACGTTTATGTAAGAAGAGCGCAAGTTATTTTTATGTTGTTTATATTACAGTAATTTAATTTTTTTTTACAAATCACAGTCGAGTTAGCATCTTTTCCAAATCTTAAGTTCAAACCATCAAAATCTGGATACTTATCCATCAACAATGTTAACTCGGAAATCTTTAAACTTCGCCTTTATAATGAAGAGGTACCTACGATATCAGATGAAAACAAGTACAAGTATCTTGTCGTTGACTTCTCTTACAAACGCAATCAAAATATCGATTGGCGACTGGAATCTGCACTTGCACTTAGCAGCTCTTTTTTTAAATCTTACCTACATCCGGCACAGAAGCTTAATGCCTACAAAACCTTCATCCACTCAAAACTTATCTTCTCTCTGCGAAATTGCGTAATTGGTCACAGGATTCTTGACTCCGATCGAAAACGTGTAACGCAAGGTCGTGAAAAGCAACTTGGCTTTGACCAGAAGATCAAAGGACTTTTTATGCAATCAACAACTTCTTTCCATATGCACATTGCAAGCTAGGTGGACTCCGAATTACTGCAACCTTGGATGAGTACCTAATACAAAGCATGACGGGAATAACCAGGCTTTTCCACTCTTCCAACCTCAGCTTCAGAAATATGCTGATAACTGAATTAGCACATGCTAGAGGTGGAAAATGCTTAGAAGCAGGACTCAAATGGCTTAACTGCGAAGTAGACAACAGTTTTACCAATACTTCTTTCTTTAAAAAATTCCACAAATCAGCACTTGCTCTTAAACGGAAATTTTCTATTTGCATTAAACTTCACTTCGTAGATGACAACTTTTCACTTGAAATGCCCAACAATAAACGCACTTTTTATATAGATATCCATAACTTGAACACTCTTTCTAAAGAACTTCACGTCTTTGTGGGTATTTACTATGCAGAGCAATGGTGTCAAATGCACGTGCAGGACACATTGCAGATGCGGTTGGGGATAGCATTACGGCTAAATACCTCATAACTAATGACATTCTTAACGATGCACAATACAGCTTCTTGATACATGCAAGGAACAATCTTCTTAAACTTAACTTTACTCCTTATCGTCTTAAATATAATATCGGCGCAAAATGCAGATTGTGTCACCAAGACGAGGAGACTCAGACCCATGTGTTCAATCACTGTCCTGCCAAGCCTAACGCTAGAAGAATTAAACATGAAAATGTATTAATAAGCGTAGTTACCTTCTTAGAGAAAATTTGGTTTGAGATTGATTTGGAAAAATCACTCAAATATATCTCAATACCAACAAAGTTAAAACCTGACATGGTAATCAGGTCTAAAAAGAACAAAGATATACCTGTTTTTGACTTGAAAATACCATATGACTCAGGGGAAAACTTTTAAAAGCGCGAGAACGTAACTACGGAAAATACAAAGATCTAGATTTAGAAATTGGACATGCCTTCAGGAAGAAAGAAACAATATCTGCTTTGGTGATTGGATGCCTGGGAACACGGGATAAAAAGAAAAACCAAGCTCTCTCCAAGATTATATTAACTAAGGCTGAAATCCAATCTCTTGCACGGATAGCATGCCCAAATGCAGTAATCGCATGCTATCACATCTACCGTGAGCACATCTCTTATACAAAAAGTGCCATGGCCCTTCCTTTCAGCCTGACCTGAGTTTAGAATGCTGGTAATTACATCGGCGTTGCAGACTTGTGTATGTAATCTAAAAAACAGTAGAAATAGATGCTGAGCCCAGGTCGCATAGTTTAGCCGAAAGGCGCTTTAGGTAAATTTAAAAAAACAATTATGAAAAAAAAGAAGGGGACCTTAACGAGTGGGACAATAAACCTTCTACGGTAGTCCATGAACCAACGGAGGGTTAAGGCATTAGCAGTTCTTGTATAGGAACTCACCTTTTGTTAACCTTCCACCCATTAGTGTACAGTACCAAAGTCACTTGTGACGGGTGCCTAATGGTAATAATTGTTATGCATGTACTGTGTGGGGTTTGTAGCCATTCCCTAGACACTCATATAAAATTCTTCCCCACAAGTACTCAGCATAAGGACGTGAGTCGATCTAAATATTTCGTGAATAAACCGAGAAAAGATGGCAGAGAAAAAATAGGATTACTAAATAAAACCAACCCAACCATCCATAATGAACCAAATGGTATTTAGAATAACAATAAAGTTATCGGATAAGTTGATAGGATGTAAAAAATAAATGAGAAATAAAAGTAAGAATCAGGACCATTTCGTGAATATATTAGAAGTAAAATATAAAATAACGAATAAGACTAAACGGTTTTTTTTCGACGAAACAAATTAGAAATTCATACCAACGTAGTAAGGATCGGAGTCCTCACTGATGACCCCAGAGGAAATTTCCCCACAACCCTAATAACAAACGAGTAATGAAATAATTAAATTAATAAAGCCAATCGATTTATCAACGACATTGGTTGAAGAATGGATTTGAATATAACCAAATAGCTCATACAAATCAATTGAATGATCGAATCTCCGATCCGAATAAAGTTTCCGATAAACCAGCAAAGTTTGAAACTAAATGAATTCCAGATAAATCCAATTAATGCAACACGCTTTACTGCCGAGGGAAGAATAAACTTGCAATTCCAAGTGCAAGATGACTCATCAAGTTTCTTTAAATAAATACAATTTTCCCGAAAATCTCAATGGCGAAAAGGTCAACTGAATTCGGAAAAGAAAATTCAACTGGAAGAAATCAATTCACAAAAATTAAAAGTTAAATGCAGAGTGTGCCTGCCGCTCTCTCTCTTCATATATATGGTGGGTTTCTGGGTGTTGATATTTTGAAACTATATGGTTGTTACCCAGACAACCCCATACAAATATATTTCGCTTACCACTCGGTAACCGTTGCTAAGCAACGTTGGAAATGTGTTCGAGTGGGTGAATTCTCCGCAAAAACTGAGTGATATTGCTAATGCTATAATTGACCGAACGATCCATGGGTCTAACGAGCTGCCGATAGAAGGCCTGTGCTCGATTTCTAGGTCCCATTGTTCTCCTATCTCCTTCATGGTTACTCTATACTCTCATATCATTTATCTTTATGTCCATTCGCTTAGTCCTTCTTTTAGTTGTCCGTATTGATGATTTTTCTATGGCCTGTAAACCTTTTGTTACGTTAAAAATCCACGCAGTATCTCTCTTACCCTTATCCATATTATAACTACTATCTTCCTTATTATTGATACTATTATATGTATTATTCTAATCCATTATCACTACTATTGCTATTATTATTATTATAATTACCATTATTCTTACTATTATTAAGTTTTTAGTAGGCATTCGTCCTTGTTCTTCAGCTTTATAAAAATATTTTACTTATAAAGATTTAGCCGTAATTCATCCTTATTTTTCAGTTTTCGATTGATTCGGAAAATTTGAGCAGCCTTCCGCCCTTATTTTACGGTCTTATCCGAATATTCTATCAATTATTGAGCCGTATTCTACTTTTACTTTGCTATTTTTGCTATAAGTATTTTAATTTATTCGGAAAATTTGAGCATCGTTCCGCCCTTATTTTCCGTTTCAATTCAACATAATTTATTTAATTCTTCATATTATTTAAAACATTATTTTTCATGATTTTAGTCATTCGGATTAATCTTTTTCCGATGGCTATTTATTTTCACTGTTGCAACGATTTCGCAATTTTCCCCACTACCCTCTCTCTCTCTTTGTCCTTAAGATCTATGTATGTTCATGTTATATTTGATGAGTGCCCACCGGACTACTCGGTGTTAGTTATTTTTAGCCGATTGTTATTAAAAAGTTTATGTTGATTTTATCGAAAATTGAGTGCAAGAAAGTTGAGCCAAAAGACCCACCCTCGAGCTGATCCCTTTCGCTATTTAGGTTCAATGATTTGACGTTCGGGTTCCTGCGTTACCCACGCCAGAATCTTCGCGGGCACGAACTATTGCGTACTTACACCATTTGATAGTTATGTGTAATATTACTTCCTTGCATTATGTTTTGGCTGTGCGCCGAAAAAAATGAATAAATAAGTTTACCATAGGAGTTGAATAAAAGCCTCGATGCACAAAAATTGTTGGCTTTAAATTTTTATTTGGCATACTACATCGTCCATAAAATCATTTGGTCAAATACGACAATTGGAATTCATAAAATCGCCGTGAACTATTCATTAATTCATAATGAGCATTTAATCAATTCATCTGACATTAGTTCACAATCGATAGTCATACGCTAGCTGTGAGCCGTCGTGCTCAGGCAAAACACTTACTACGGCTCTCAGCTTGTTGTACACACCAACTAAATTTTTAAGTAAGATTGACCAAGTAAGATTTAAAATCAATACTGAAAAATAAGCTTAAAATCTGTCAAAACACATCAGTATATATACCTATAATTTGACTTTAACCTTGCGTGTTATTTTTATTGCGATTAAACAAAATTTGACCTTGAAATTATTGGTGTTATCTAAATTTAATTTTTATTAATTTCTTAATTTAAATTGGCAATTTATTTTTAACATTTTTAATTAAATTTATTCAGCCAAAAATATTTTATTTTAACTCTTTTAATCCATTAATTTTTACTTTTATATAACTTGTCGTTTTTCGGTCAAATTTTTCTTGTTATTATGTTATTTTTTATGTAAATTTTGTGCGGTTCTTGATGCATTTTGTATTTATTTTACTTTTATGTTTTTTGATTTTATATTTATATTCTCTCAAATTTTAGAGTGTTTAGTTGATGTTGTATATTGTATTTTAAGTTATCTTGGTGGTGGGTTTTCGTGCTGTATTACTGATGTATTCAAACAATTTTCAAGGCCGTTTGTGTTCTGGCCAACATATATATATAGAATCAATGAACAACATCAATAATATTTACAACCAATGACTAGTAATCGCGGAATATCAGTGTCGAAATGCCCTTCTACTTCTTCAAGGATGGATTTAGACCACGGAATACCAACACACCGTCAAAGCCAAGTGGCTTGAGGCCACAACCAGACGATAATTCAAAGATACCGGGACGATAAATTCAAAGATAATTCCCTAATTCCCATGACTATTTAACTAATATTATATGCATCAAATTACAATGGAAAATCCGTGGTCAACCAAAAAACCCTAGATTCGCAAAATCCGAGATCAACCGGCCACGTGACGGAACAGAATAATGAGGTCTACTAAAGGACATGCCATCGAAATATACTTGTTGAAAAAAAATTTAATAAATATCTAAAATGAGTTGAAGGTCAATATAAATCATGAGTTTCGTTTTTCTTTTAAGTATCAGCAAAGACAAAGACCTCGAAATGACTCGACTGTCAGGCTATGTGAGTAGACTGTGGACCTCACCAAGTTATAACTACCGAATTTTAAAATGATGTTTCAAATAACTTTCTCTGGTATTTACTAAACGACATGTGCATGAAAATACTGCAACTTATCTAATTCAATACTAGTTAATACCTGTGCTCCGGAAAACACAGATGAGGGGAAATAATGATATCACATTTATGGTTTTCGAGTAACAAGAGCACTAAGGAGGTACTCTCTAAACGGATGAGGATAGTCATGAACGAATCGTAACAATAACGACTTAAGGCCGTGATATTATTAATGATGAAAAACTGAATGGCGGAGTTTGTGAATAATTCATTAAAATCATGTACTCAATTCTCAACATAAATGGATGATAACATACGATACACTAGACTACTTATCTCTATTCAATAGGCAATACGTCACTCATGGACGGATCTTGGGATGACGAGACCCGGATCACCATTCGATTCCCAACTAGGAATTCTGCTCGATGCCGACAAGCCTTATGGGACGCATGGTACACGGTATCACCGACCCGAGGATCCAATTGGTCGGATTACTCCACGGACAGAAATGATGAATTCGAATTACCTTGCGTCACCATTAAGCCCGGCAGAAGGCTGAATTCCCGTTTGCCAAACTTGTAGAACTTCAGCGCCAAACCCAATGGCAGATCATTATGGCACGCCGACATCTTCACTGAATAAAGGCAGATATAGCAGCCGGATGGATCCCTAGTATCGACGGGTAGGCTGCTGATTATGGAGTATCATACGAGTTAAATGACCCGGCTCTGAACGATATTTAACTCATCCTAACCTCGGCTCTAGATACCGCACTGGGACGACGAGCATGCATACTCAAGTTGTTCCACTCCAGAAGGCTTCAATTTCAAATATTATGATAAGAAAAGAAGAGGAAGAAGATTCTAGGATATCGTGCATAAAAGTATAATCAATTTTGTAGTAAAAATAGATTTTAGTGTGATAAACTTGTGGTATTAATTAATAAATTTTGGATGTTAGTTGACCGAAAAATCAGAATACGATAACAATATAGACTGTTTGAGCGTCACCGCAAACCGTTGAGAAGTAAACAAGTCAACATATTAGGCTACATTACATCGATAACATAACAGCGAGCCGAATAAAATTAATTGCAACAAATAACGATATATGAACCAATTGTCTTCAAATAACAATGATCGAAATTTATAACCTGTTTAAACTCCGTTATGATTATATATATGGATACACTCCGAGTTCTAGGGAAAGAACTAGTCAACTCCCGACGAGAAAACGTGGACTTACATGCCCAACTACTACAAATGAGCCGGGAAATGCAAAAAATCAAAACGTCGTGGGTAAAACCGTAGCGAGCTAAACTGACCTATTAGCGGCTGACCGCCGCCCAATGTGGGTGGGCGAAAGAAAAACAGATGGTTCAAAACCAGCGAACGGAAATCCGGAGTTGGAGGTAGCACTGTCGGCTTGCCAAGAAGGCAACGCGGTGACCTACCCCATTAATATTTGCTCCAGTGCAAAAAGCCTATCGTGAATCTAAAACCACAATCTAGCAGTCAATACGCAAACGGTCTCATCCCGGATTTGGAAAAGCGGAGAGCAAAGCGAAGCTTACAAAAACTAACAGAAAATAGTCTAGAATTACGGACTAATGAAACGAAAATTTGCTTAGCATTGTTATATTAAAAAATAAAATCTTCGATTGTCTAATGAATCTCTTAAGAAATGTTTTATACCAAATTAATAATGTTCTATATCACGAAATAGAGTAACTAGCTGGAAAAGGAGTGATGTAGTAGTCAAACTAGTACATAAGGGACCAGAATAGTAAACCGCGCACAGACCTTCTATCGGTAGCACGTTGATTCCAATACGAGATACATTTTTATGCATATCAATAATAAATTCTTTTCTTTTAATTTTTGGTATCCAAATTTTATTTTTATCCAACTTTTAAATCAAAACTGTTGGTTCTATATATTCAAAGAACATTTATTTTGACGATAATAATCTGAATAATAAATATTTACGTATACTTAGATATATAATAATTTAATATAAAATTTGGTCCTAGTATTTGTCAATGAATATCGAGTGTTCTTTCAGAATTAGGCGATTTAATTAGATTGTTTGGGTAGGTTTGTGTCTCATTTAAAAATAAATATTTATCGAATTTGATCTTTAAATATAAATTGAATATTATGCATCCAGAACCAAAACTCCGTTAACACATCCTGTATTTTATCAGTATAATTTATCAGATAATTTAAAATACTAAAGCGTCGCGAACATCCATATTTAACAATACCATTATCAAAATTGGCACTTATTCAGTTTATCCACCCCTCGTTGGAATTGATAGGTGACTTTTTTTAAAAATCAAGTATTGGTTATAATCGAAATTTATTTTCTACATTCTTTTAATGATCAGTGGTAAAAACTGCACTGTGAGACCTCGGCGTATTTTAAGTAAATGCAATTGAGTTCCGCAAATACAGGACAGACTGTTTGAAGCAAACCAGGGTCTTGAGAAAATGTTACTTTTGTTATTTTGGGGATCACATCCATACAAGTTCCGAAAAATTTATTTATTAAATTGATTTATCATAACAATGAGAGGGTGTGGTGTAAGCTGCATAAGTAACCAAAAATTTTCAAGTTCAAGAAATAGTTATTGTTAGTTTTATAAAGAGGCAAGATGAATGTCAAGAATAATTTAGAAAAAGAAATTTAAATTAGATAATATCAATATTTTAATACGAACTTTAATTTAGAATATGGTTCATAATCATCTAATTATATCATACTGATAAATACGTTCAAGTATAATATCCAAAGATAGCCCACCATAAATGAGTAATTACTCAAGATTACCATAAAATGACATGTTCCTTTTATTCCATTTACATGTGACAGTTCACCTAAACCTAAGAACGACAGTGGACAAAAATGCAAAAATTTTATTTTACAAAAATAATTTGAAATGTTTTTGAAGGTTTCAAAGCTAAACGTAATTGTATCCATGTAAATGTATTTGCAGATTTTTAAATTTTTAAACAATATTCGTAAAAATTTAATTAAAAATTATTTTACTTTGCTTACCATTTGGTATTGTAATTCCTGCATACAATAAAAGCTCCTGCGCTTTTTCATATCTTTTATTTTGGATGTGTTCAGCACACAATTTTAATGCATCCCAAGTTTCTTTATAACCTTCATATGCATAAGCAGTTTCCCAAAATTCTTTTCTCATTTTTTCAATATCTGATAAAGTGAGAGGTTCTACACTTTTCCAACTAATATTGTTAAAAGTACCATAAAAAGACCTGTCTAACGACATGAATTAACAAATAATCTAAAATTTAGTATCTTATAAAATTTATCTAAATAATATTTTTTATTAAAATTAATGTACAATTACAGTAAAGCCTGTATAATAATAAAAGTTAAATATTTTGAAAAATTTATTTATAAAAATTTCAATTACACAAAAATACTTCATTCAATAATTAAAATTAATTTAAAAATCGGAATATTAAAATTAACTTTGACACAATAATTACTAAAAATTAATAAAAATATTTTGAAATAAAATTCTTCGTAATTTGAAGGATATTTAATTCTATTAATAAATAATATTATTAATTTATATTAAATACTTTCTAAAAATGTTTGAAACTATATCAGGAAAAAGTATTCCTAATGGATAAAATAAACAAATTATTTTGACAAAACAAATTATACTTTAACTAGCAATGTTTTAATTTTAAAAGGTTTTTTATTGATTAAACTGATCCAAAATTGAAATATAGAAAAGAAAAATATTACAATCAATATTAAATATCAATAAAATAGATATCGTTTCCTAGAAAGTGAAAAGTATAGTGATAGATGAAGAATGAAACAATCGATTTATATCTTACCGGAATTTTTTGATGATCTTTCCCACTAGAAAATAAATACAATAATTACGATTTTGCTCTGGATTTGTGATGTTAGTGCTGAGTACCTGATTTTAAAAAGAAATTGCTGGGCACTTATGGGTCATAAAATATTAAACCTGCCTAAGGATCACTACTTCCCACCCAGTTCCTACATAAGAGATTTTAACCGCTACTCACCCGTCAAAATTGACGTCGGTACTGTGAACTAGTGGGTGGAAGGTTAGCAAAATGTGAGCTCCTTTACAAGAACTGCTAATGCCCTAACCTTCCTCGGGTTCACGAGCTGTCATAGAAGACTTCGTGCTCTACTCTATCGGTCCTCCTCTCGCCTGTTCATCTCATTAATAATTAACTTGATAACTCAACTATCCCGGCATCCCGATCTTCAACTGCTTTAACTCATTTTAAACGCTAATATCAAAATTAACACTAATAAATTATTATTCAAATCTATCAACAATCACAACATTCAATAATCTATCATGAGATCAAAGTTAATGAACGCGTGAGATTTAGAACCCGTTTGCGTCAAGGATATGCCCTATCAAACGAGCTTTATGCAGCTTAAATAACCTCTCACGCTCATTTTTGCTAGACCGATTTCTCTTTCTATTTCTTTTCGGCGCTTCTACTAGCGAGCGTGAGGGTCCTGGGGTAAGGATCTTTACTCCAATGTCCTTCTCTGTCACGTTTTGAATCACTATGGCTTCCTGCTCTGCCGATAGTGTCACTCCACTCTGCACCAGGCCTGTGCGAATTTCGTCTCTCAACTTGAGATCTTTGATCTCCTTCTCCAGCACCTGGGCCTTCTCTTCTGCTTGCCGCAGGGCTTCATCTTTCTGAATTAACTTTTTCTTCAATATCTCTATCTCTGCCCTCAGGTTTGATGCGGCTTCTGAACGTAGCCAGGTTTGTTCCATATGACGGCATTTCCGTAACATGGCTTCCGCCCTCTGACTCTGATTTAGAACCTCCCTATGATATTTGGAGATATCCTTGAGAAATTTTTCGATGATTCTTCTGTTTGATTCCACTGAAAGAATAAATTTTAATATCCCTATCTTTATTAACGATTGATTTAAATTATGTATCATGATATTAAGATATTCATATATTTCTAAGACAACACTCTTCTCAGGGTCAAATTATACTATCTGGATGAGGGAAGGGATGGGCACGCACATTTTATCTGTCCTATACATCCAGGAAAAGCATCTACAACAGTGCTCATAGACGTGGCCCCGGCCGACGTACTATGCCCACTGCTGGGGACACTCTGGGTCCTCTTAATCCCACAATGTTTCACAGAGTCAACATGTTATCAAAAAATCCTAGAAATGTAATCGTCAAACTTTGAAAACCTTGGATCTAAAATTCGTGTCCATATAATCAAATAATAATAATAATAACAATAATATTAATAACTATTAAAAGATAACGCCAATAAAAAACCTTTCGTACGATATATTTTGATAGCACAGCTATCATCTTCAGGTACTCAAAACCAACTAAAAATATTATGAATTAACATTTAATTTAAACAAATTAATTTTTATTAATTTAAGTTTTTTAGATGGATTATTAAAACCGTTAATGCGATCAGAGTTTGAATGTAAGGATAGCTTAGAGTTTGTTTCTTGTATTGCAAAGCTACAAAAACGAAGTATGAATGATGTTATGGTTTCGTTTGATGTTTGTAGTTTGTTTACGAATGTGCCACTGGTTGAAACGATTGACTTATGCTGTGCGTTGTGGAATGAAAATGATTCGGAACATCACATTTTGGATAGAAGGGCATTTCGAAAACTTCTTGAATTTGCTACTTCAAATGTCAATTTTCTTTTCAATGATGAATGGTATCAACAAATAGATGGAGTCGCTATGGGTTCTTCTTTAGCATCAACGATGGCATCAATATTTTTGGCTAGTTTGGAAAAGAAAATTGCTTCTTTCCAATTTGAAAAACCTTTTGTCTATAAAAGGTATGTGGATGATATTTTTCTTATATTTGAAAACCAGAAACATGTAGAACCGTTTTTGCATTTTATGAACAGTTTACATAAAAACATTGTATTCACATGTGAAACGGAGAGAAAGTCATCAATTGCGTTTTTGGATTTGTTAATTCAACGCAAAGATAAACAGTATGAGACAGAGATTTATAGAAAACCAACTGATACTGGTCTTTATACTTCTCCAGAAAGCTTTTGTGAATTTAAGTATAAGAGAAATATGGTGAAAGGATTGATTTATCGTTCATGGTCTTTATCTTCTACTTTTGCTAATTCGGTAAAAAGTGTTGATAAATTGGTTGAGTTGTTGATAAAGAATGGATATTCTAAATCATTTTTATTGTTGATGATAAAAGAAACTGTTGATAAATTGATTAAAAATCCTAAGGATCCATGTTGTGGAAAGTCTGAATGTAATTTGTCGGATGGGTGTGAATTGAGTGTTGATCTGGGTGATGGTAAAAATGGATATAAAAAAATTGAGCCTAAATATGTGTTAGTATTGCCGTACTCTGAAGGCTTTACAAATTATAAGAGGAAGTATGGTAAACTGATAGGAAATTTAGAGTATAAGATCGTCTTTAATTCGTGTAAGGTACGCAATATGTTTATTAATAAATCAAAAACTCCGTTTGGATTGTGTTCTGATCTCGTTTATCAATTTACATGTAATGGGTGTAATGCCACATACATTGGAGAGACTTCCCGTCATCTCTGTACTCGAGTTTTAGAGCATTGTCGATCGAAGGGTTTGATCAATATTAGTGAACACAATAGAGGCTGTAAAAGTGATATAGGAATGTCTGATTTTCGAATTTTGTTGAGAAGTTATAATAGTTATTGGGAACGAGTGATATGTGATGCATTGCTGATACGGTAATTGGATCCAAAGATTAATGTGCAGAGTGCTGTGACTACGAATGTTTTGAATGTTTTTAAATAGTTTACGTATGTTAAATCATGTTTGTTTTTTTTAATATTATTAAAATAATTGAAAATTTTAAATTACATTAATTTTTAAAAATTAGAATATAAGTAAAAAAAAATTTAAAATTTAAAATTAATTTAAAATATATTTTTAAAAATATATATTTATTAAAAACTTAAATTAATAAAAAATAATTTGTTTAAATTAAATGTTAATTCATAATATTTTTAGTTGGTTTTGAGTACCTGAAGATGATAGCTGTGCTATCGAAATATATCGTACGAAAGGTTTTTTATTGGCGTTATCTTTTAATTAAATCGTTGCCAAATTTTTTTAATTATTTATTTATTAATAACTATAATAATTAGTTTAAGATTCATTATATCTACATTGCTAACAAAAATAATAATAATAAAAAAAAATTTCATTTTAAAAATTTTTGAAAGTTTATTCTTAATTTTTACTTAAAAATCAAAAATTTTAAATTATTAAAGTTTAACAATAAAATTATTTAATTTAAATTACTATATAGTAATTTATAAAAATTTAATTTATAAAATGAAATTACTTTTGCTATAAACAATATATCTTATTTTATACTACAGGCTATGATCCTGATCCTTAAAACTCAATGGTTTCGGAGAAATTTAGTTATATATCATTTTATCTATATAGGTTCTATCCTGCTTGCTGCTTATTACCATGGCAACGGGTTAAACAATTGGTAAATTCTGTAATATCGATTTTAGATACTTTTTAACTAATATTTTTTATATCTCAGGTATCTCAAGAACCCCCAGAACAATTGTGGCTGCCTCCATTGCGCTGACGTCTTCAGTGAGGTAAATTTGTTCTTTTCTTAATATTTTTAACTTTAAATTGTAGGAATTATCGTTCATATCACCGCACACAATTCGGAACTTTCTATACCGGAATATTTGTCATATTTTAATGTTATTTTTTGAAATAAAAATTTCATCAACGGTATTATGTTATATTCATTACTTTTCGTCCTTCTTTAGAATTTTTAAAGAAAAAACCTTTTATAAAAATTTTCAATAACTTAATAATAACGAGTATAGTAATATTACAATAATCATTATAATATTAACAGCGATAATAATAATAGTTAATGGCATTAAAGAATCAATAATAATAAAATCTTGATGTAATAATAGAGTGATAATAATAATAGTAATAGTGTTAGCGGTAATAATGATGTTGCTATTAATATTATTAACCACTTGCGCTATGATTTAATTTTCGGTAGCTGGACCGCGCTCTACTATATATGTAAAGTATCGTAAAGCATCGAATAATGACGTTACGCCTGTCAGCCGACGTTGCACACACGTCGTTTTTGTTTTTGCGACAAATGCTACCGACGTGGTATACACGTCACTTACGGTTTTGAAAAAAATCATCAAGGCGTGCCTGGCACGTCAATATAGCGCAAGTGGTTAACAATAATAATAAGGGATGAATAATAATAATGTTACGTTAATAATAATAATAATATTAATAATAATATTAATAATAATATTAATAATAATAATAATAATAATAATAATAATAATAATAATAATAATAATAATAATAATAATAATAATAATAACAGTAATAATATTAATATTAGACTTAGATTAGTGATGGATTAATAATAATGATACTATATTAATAATAATATTAATAATATTCCTGACGGCGATAACAACAATAATAATAATATTACTAATAATAATAATACTAATAATAATAATATTAATAATAATAATAATAATTGTAATAATAATACTATTAATAATAATAGTAATAATAATAATAATAATATTCATAATAAGAACAACAAATATTCATAATAATAATAATAATAAATGACTAACAATAATAATACTATATAGTGACAATAATAATAATAATAATAATAATAATAATAATAATAATAATAATAATAATAATAATAATAATAATAAATTTTGTAATAATAATAATAATAATTTTGACTGAACCATAATAATGATGATAATGGTGGGCTATTGGGTTTCATTGTTTGTTTGAATTAGCCTGTGGTTGCCCCAGTAACGCCATACAAAATGTTACTTCAACTACCACTCGGCACCCGTTGCTAGGCAACGTTGGAAATGTGTTCGAGTGGGTGGATTGTCAGCAAAAATTGAGCACTATTACTAATACTGCAATTGCCCGGACAACCCACGGGTTCAACGAGCTGTGTGGAAATTCGAAATTCATGCTGACCAATAGGAGAAGGACACTATTTTTCCGACGACATAATGAGAGTATTCACGACCTTCCGATGATCATTCCATTTTTAATTATATCGAGAATATACTAATCTTGATTTTAATCACAATTATAATTTTTAAAGAAAAATGTAGTTCATCTGTCAAGTCAATTATTCAAGATGGTTTTTGTCCAATAGCTGTTCGGCTTTGCGGCGGGCACGTTCTTTGCGTCCCGGTCGACGACTGCTGGATGGGACGGTTGGAGAATCTTTGGCCGGTGTAGGGTCGTGGGTCTGAGTCTGGTAGGGTAACTGGGATGGGGCGAAAATGAGCGGGTAAGTTACCGCTTGCCCCTCTCGACTTGCTGCCAGGGCGACTTCCAGCCCTCGGATTTGAGTCCGGAGACTCTGGTTTAACTGACGCTCTTCTGCCCAGCCCCTTTGAGCCGCTGTTAGGCGTTGGTAGATGGATTTTAGTCTGGCTGGGTCTACACAGGTAGATTTTACTTGCTGTACTTCCTTGGTGAGCTGTATGATTTGTCCGTAGAGTGATTGATTATTCTGCTGTGCTCGGGATAGTTCCTGTTGCAATAATCGAGTAGGGTCCATAGCTAATACAAACAAAATTAAGTATAGAAATTCATGTTAAGGGCATAATCACACCATATTAGTGTTAATTTAAACAAAATTCATGTAATAAGAAGAAGAATTTTATCGAGTAGAAACAACTAACAACCCGTTTACAAATTTTATTTTTAATGTTGATATAAGAGTAGCAGGAAATCACAAGTTACTAATTTAATATTGATTAATTTAAAACAAATGGGATTGTCACAACTGTTAGGGGAATTGGCTCGCCACCCACTCTTCAGGTGTGAAGCCAGAAATTGCCATCGTCGGCCTTTTAGTATTGCGGGTCTGGGCCGCGTTGTTTGGTGGGGTCTGTTGGGGGTACCAGTAAGAGTTGGCGATTCGACCCGCCAGCAAATCTTCTTCTACATTTGCCAAATGCTGGCGAGCTCGGGCCACCTGCGAATTCAGGTCTCGTTGTTGCGAGACTAGGTTTTCTAATTGCTGCCGGGCCTGCTGATATATTTCTTCCGACGGGCTCCATTGAGTAGATGTGCCTACTCCCAGATTATCCCGGTCGAGGAATTTCGACGGCGGGAAATCCGGACATCGTTCTTGGCGGTATTGGGCCCAAGCCCATCTCCAGCGATCTGCGAGGGAAATTGTGGAATTGATAGCTAAAATTAAACATTGTCAATAAGGTATCTACTTACGGGAAAGCCTCAGCAACGTATTTGTTATTTAACTTGTAGTTTTGGTTAACAGTATTTGACACGAATTATGATTGCAGATTGATGTTGGAAATAATTCCCTTGAAATATTTTTCAGGTATTTAGCGTCATAGTGTCTCTTCCTTTATTATTACGGTTTTGGAAAAACGTATTCCATGATTAAACACATTATAGATTAGGAAGATGTCACATCATATTGTCTTATCATAGATACCATTAAGACTCTTATTAGTTAGATCTTTTCTTTAAATATTGATTCATCAATCCTCTAGGGGTTCGGAATCTAGATTGTGGAAATATTTAATATGCAACTCCTCCAATATTAATAATTTTTGTTTTAATCCAATAGGTTTATCAGTAAGTAATAGGTATATGAACTAGAGATACTATATTAGAGAACTAATTCCAATGCTGGTTCACCATATACATCTGCTAATGCATTTGCAAATTAGATCTTGAAATCAATATTTTAATCTACAATTTATGAGTCAGATTTGTAAATATTAAGAGACAAATATCAACTATCGCTTTCCTCAATGAGACTCAGAACCTTTAACTACAGGAACTATTCCTTCTAACCGTAATTCAACGACATATTATTGACATTGATATGAAACCGTCCAGGTTGATAACACTATATGCTAGAATCCAAACTATCTTATGAATGGTATCTTATGATTTAAACGGTTTAATAAAATTAACATTGGTTGTAAAAAGGAAAATTAAAATCATTTATCAAGATTAACAAGATACATCGCAATTATAATCATCTAACTATCATTAAAGACGATAAATATTGTAAAGTTCAAAATAAGTTACCACTATTTACGGCGACCAATTTTCTCGGCCCTTCTCCCTCCAAGAACATTCCTGGTTTTTTAGTTGTCTCCTCTGAATGTGATGTAAATTCCATTATGCAGATTTTCCTGATTAGATTTATTGATTCGTTTCAGCCAATTCACCGGATGCTGAAATTATCAGATTATTAATGGTAAGCCAATTCTGATTCTTCATATTGTTGACCCTATTCACAGTTAGAATATACATCCTGTCGAAATTGTCGGTTTCCGATCATTGCGAGGTGAAATGGCCAATGGTCGATTATTGATTTTCGGCGATTGTCGACCATTCGACATTCCGTGATTTAGTACGTTTTCTGCTTTATGTATCAGTTTTTAATGTTATTAATTCTCTTTAGATATTGTTAAGTATCTCTGTTTGGTTTGCCGAGGGTGATTCTACAACGGGTTCGCAAATGGTTGGTATTCTAATTTATGATTTTTAATTTCGCACAAATTTAAGGTCGTCATAGGAATTCGGGATTTACTCCTTATCGTCTATTGGACTAATCATTTTAATGGAATTTTATTACATCTCGATGACGTTATTTACTCTTTAGCAGATGATGGAACAATCATTTTTGAATGGAATAAATTTTATTACTTTTCGACGACGTTCAATTATTTTATTCAATTCTCATTCTTATGAAATGGTTCAGGAAAATGTATTTTATCGTACTTTGATTTGGATTTAGATTATGGTGCTGAAATTATGGGGTGCAATCATTGGATTTTTCCTTCGATTTACTTAAGTAAACTTATGGTTTCTCTTTTCTTGAATTCATATTAATTATTAATTAGAATTTAATCATTGAATTACCTGGCGGCCACGCGTCGTCTTGATTTAATATTTTACGTTATTAAGGGTTTTAATGCTGATCGCAAGTCTCCAACCTTAGGGTTCCATCAATTTAATTCATTTACAAATTTAATTTATCAACGATTCTATTTTTTTTACTCTATAACAACGATTTCGGGTTAATTCAGTTTTAATCGATGAATTTGTATTAATTTAAATTTTAAGCAACAAGTTTATTCTATTTTATCTTTAAGCAACGAATTAATTTATCTTTAATCAATGAATTTACATTATTTTATCTTTAATCAACAAATTAATTTATTTTTAATCAACGAATTTATATTATTTTATCTTTAATCAACAAATCTATATTATTTTATCTTTAATCAACAAATTAATTTGATTTTAATCAACGAATTTATATTATTTTATCTTTAATCAACAAATTTATATTATTTATCTCTAATCAACAATTGATTTATTTTTAATCAACGAATTTATATTATTTTATACTGTTTTATCTTTAACCAACAAATTAATTTATTCCCCGTACCCTTGCCCTTTAATAAGCCTTAGGCGCATATTGTGTTTATATTATATTTAATGAGTGCCCACTGGACTACTCGGTGTGATGAATTTGAGCCATGTGTAAGATAATTTAGGTCGATTTTACAGAGATGAGAAACGAGGGAGCAGCCAAAAGACCTCTTCCTTATTTCTCATTTCTTCTATATGGAATAATATTGACGTTACGACCTCTGCGTTCCGCACGCTGGGTCTTCACGGGTACATATCATTGGCGATTTTCCACGCGCTTACACGAATCTGCACTATGTATATTTTACTAACTTGCAAGATGTGTTGGCTGTGGGCCGGAAAAATTTCGACAGTTTAATTTAGTTTATTAAATATATAAAACAAGTTTAAATATTATAAATATTTATTAACATATTAAAGACAAAATACAAAATTACTTGACCAAAAAATTAATTCACAAAGGCATAAAATTGCATCTCTCCCCACGCCGACATCCAAGCAGAGCTCTACCGAGGTTGCGAGGATGTGACGTGGAGAGAGAGCTCCAAAATAAACTATTTCTCACCTAAAATCTAAAGAATTGATTTGACAATAGATTTAAAATAACTAAGATTCAAAATCAATTAAAATGATTCAAATGGTTTTCGTTTGAAAAACGGTGTGTTTTTAATGTGAAAATGAATCGGTATTTATACCTATTTTCTGTCCCTAACCTCGCGTGTTAAGTTTGATGTAGTAAAACAAAATTCGACCTTGTTATTTTCTAGTGTATTCTAATCTTTAATTTTATTATTTTTCAATTTATTTTAATAATTTTTTATTTAGAATTTTTATTGAATTATTTCTAATTCAAATTTTTTGATTTAAGTTTCATTTTCATGAACTTTTATTAATTTATTAATTTCGGTCGAATTTGTTGGGTTTTCATGTTATATTTGTATTTGTATCGTGCGGATCTTGTTGCATTTTGTTATTATTTTAATTTATTTTTATGTTTATTATTTTATATTTAATTCTCTTTTTCCTCATATTTGGTAGGGTTTAATTGGTGTTTTAATAGGTTTTATTTTAAATTTGCTTGTTATGTTTGCATGTGTGTTACCGATCCATTTAAACATTTTCCAAGGCCATATGTGTTCTGGCCCAACAATAATAATATTGATAATCATTTTTTGATCTGTGGGGTCGTAGAATTTAATTTTGTAAAATGTATGGTATTGTGTCGTCACCGAAATAATATGGTCTAAGTAGTTGGATCAACGTGGGATTTCGAGTCTATAGTCGATTTTGGTTAATTAGAGTATTACAATCAAAAATATTGATAAGATACGATCAATGACATTCGAAAATTCTGATGCAAGCCTAATTAAACATATATTCCTGATTCAAGCCGATTTTTGTCAAATATGGTTCGTTGTGGTCAGATATGTCAACTTTCTCAAATTTTTCGATTAGTGTTGCAATTCGATTCTATCTAGGCTAGATAGTGACGTTTGGTACTAAAGTGTGTTCTGCCGTGGAATTTTCGGTTATTTCTACTAAATACTACTCTACGTATGTTTTTCGTGATATTTGTAAATCTTTATATTTAACCTTTCCCAGGACCTCAACACTACTCTTTCGAGTGTTGGGCGATAGGATTTAGGAAGGGGAAAATACTGAGCGGCTCCAGCTACTGCCTTCATCACAGCTTCCCCGCTAACATACCGGTTCGATCCGGGGTAACGAAAAAAAAGTTTTAATTTTTCTCTCTTGCGTGCGTGTTAGTCTATAGTGAGTATCCGCAACGCAATAAAAATAAAATAATTTAAATTTAATTCCTCATGATGGAGGTTCAAAAATAAGGATATTATAATCGAATTATCGTAGTATAAAAAGTTTTGAAATAATAAAAAAAAATTATTTTAAACTAAACGTTATTAAAGTAAACCCGGTTATAAAAATTAAGTAATATTTCCCAAAAGCAAAACACATAAAATAATAACATTATAAATAATATCAAACAAAAAAAAATACTTTCTTTCCTTTCGTTCCAAAAATATGCACAAAATATAAAACGGTTTTCAAATTCACGTAAAATGAAAATAGTTTTCAATAATGGGTTTTAATAATAATAGAACTAAGAAGGAGTAGCGAAATAATTCTGAGAAAATTCTGAAAATAATTCTGAGATTTGTCTATCCAGCATTGCCTTATATATCACGATTGTTCGTATGTGTGTTTTGATACATTAAAACAAGGAATTTTCTAGAATATTCCAAAATTATAAAATTTTTATTCTTTTTGACTTAAAATTAAATTTTTACATTTTTATGTATCAAAATTTTTATTAAATTTTTTGTTTATTTTATTTTTCTTTAAATTCTCCATTTTTTCTAAATTTAAGTTCTCTGCTCAAAAACACACAGGCGTTATCGTGTTGGTTAAACAAAATCAGTTTTTGCCCAACAAAATGCTGGGTACTTTATGAAGAAAAAAAGGAATATTATTGTCGCTCCGACGTTCAAGGGAGTTCAACCATGTACGCGCAAAAGAAAACGTAACCAATTGGCACCCATCACAAGTGAAGTTGGAACTGTGCTCAAATGGCGGTCGCCAGTAAAAGGTTAGCCACATCTCAATAACTGCTAATACCCTGACGCATCAGGGGTTCACGCGCTACGGTAGAAGGTTTCGTGCTCTAATTTCTTCACTGTTGCCGTTTTGTTTGGCCAGGACTGGATTTTGTTTTAATGAATTGGAAATAGCACGCAAATACAACAATGCAGATTTAAAATCAGACCCATAAACGTCAAATAAACAACCTTAAAATATGAGAAAAACGCAATTAAATATAAAATCAAAAAACATAAAAATAAATCAAAATAATAACAGATATGTACAAAGATCAGCACAAAATTAACATAAAAATAACAAGATAACATAAAGATTTGACCGGAAAATGAACAATTCATAAAAGTTATCAAATAATGAATAAAATAGAATATGTTCAATAAGAAATATCCTATTAAAAAAGTAATTAAAATAAATTGTTCATTTAATATAGAAATTGACAAAATAAGAATTAGATACAATTAAAATCAAGGTAAAATTTTGTTTTAATGCATCAAGAAGAACACGTAAGGTTAGGGTCACAAATTATGTATATATACCAATTCATTTTCACAGAATTTCAACTAATGCACTTAGTGAGCAAAGTCATTTTTCTCGCAAGGACTATTCAGTAAAACTAGAGAAGCAACTATAGGTGTTAAATTTTTTCATAATACGAACTCAAGTATTTTTCTATGTAAGCACTGCTTGAGCATATATGGAAAGATAATTATTGCGTATGCTAATGAATGCTGGAAACAAAACGTTATGTACTGATTACGATTCAAAATACATGTTTAAATGAAAAGTATTATATGTGTAGAAATTTTTCCGGCCCACAGCCGAAACATACCACAAGTCAGTAAAATAAACGTAACAATTAGTGATATGTAAGTGCAAATTCATCCGCTAATATCTCTTGCCCGTGAAGATTCTGCCGTGTGTAACGCTGGAATCTAAACGTCGATTCTCACAACCTATAGGGGTAGATGGAAGATAGAGGAGCAGTTTTTTGGCTGTCCCTTCGTCATTCATCTCCCGAAAAATCTACCTAAATTGATTTCGACTCATCGGCTAAAAATAATCTACATCGAGTAGTCCAGTGGGCACTCATAAAATTTTATTATGTCTAACCTTAGGATCAAATAAAGAAGGTGCGTGTTAAATCAAGCGGAAAATCGTCGCAACGATAAAGTTAATTACCTAAAGTAAATAAATTAACAGCTTGAATAAATTAAATAAATTAGAACCACCTAATAACGATAAATTTATAGAATACTAGATTAGGAAATATTTAAATCAAAGAAACTAAAACTTCTCAATACTAAAAATTATTCGGTAGAAAATAAGTAGAGCATCAAGTAGAGTCAATAAAATGGCACTATTAAATAATAAATTGAATAAATAAAAATCTTAGCAAACCTGAAATCGTATAGTAGAGAAGAATAAAAATAATATCGATGGTGTTTATAAGTAGCTAGGGATAATAAATAATAATATTAAAGATAGAGAAATCCCAGGATAATAATCCATTAATTTAAAGAGTAATCGAGGAAAATAAGTAAAAATATAGGGATGCCCCGAAATGAGTATTACTGCCGGATTCTCTACTAAAAACACGATTGTATCAAGTTAAACTTAAATTAAATATCCTAAAATGTGTAAATAACACAATCCATCAAATAGGATAATCCATAGAATAAGTACTGAAATAAAGTATTTTCACCTAGTAAAGAAGTCTTCTAATGGACTCAGCTAATCGAATTCAAAATGCGACATCATAATAAATCCCTCCTTAACGTGCGTACGAAAATCAATTATAAACCCCAGTCACAATCAGTGCAAATCAGTCATGAGACAATTACCATCACCCACTTTAGAATAAAAATACTAAATTACCATTATACATGATTCAATAATCCATGATATAACAAAGCATAAAAAATTCACAACAATAATATTAGATATAAATTATAATATTTCCACGACGATAGATAAACGTCTCCGAAATGGCTCTATGCGGACAGCTTGAGAGATAAGCTGAAATAGAGAATAGTCATCTACTACCAAGATCAAATGAAGGGTTTGGGAAGACTCTTGACCGACTGACACCCTTTAGAAAGTTTAATAAACTTAATCAAATAACTAACTTACAACGAGTCGCCCAAATAGCAGAGTGTCGTCGAAACTCCTTTGCGAATCCACAATCGAAACATCGTTACGAACAGGTCTAATAAAAATCATTAAATCAAGTCGATGCGACATTCATAATACCAACGAAGATTTCCAACGAAATTTCCGAAATAATTGTAAAAACAAATAAAATCGAATAGTTAATGTTTTCAGAATCAGTATAGAGAAAATGACGATGCAATCACCAGAAACTGAATCAAGGCATCCAATAATGGTGAGTCATCTACAGCAGCCACATTCAGTACAACCGGATTAATTCTACCGATAAATAAATTCAGACATAATTTTAGATGTCAATTCATCAGCAAGGGAGAAAAATTATAAAGAAAAATCATCGATTTAATACCGATAAATATCATATCCCGCACCCATGAACTAAATAGCTATAAATAGCTGGCAATAGAGAAATCGATTATTTTCTCTTACAAAATGGACATGCCGACGAAGGACAAAAAGTAGGATGGAATCTTGATGACTCCAAGGACGAGCAACGATGACACGAAACGGATCAACTCCGATGGACAACGCAGAGTTGGACGGAAAGAAATATCCGAGGAATGGGATCATGCGAGGAAGTATAGAATTCCGTTTACAATTAGTTTTAATTAATTTTGTTCGAGAAAAATAAAGAGGTCGGCCGTAATTCAAGTACCCTCCAGGAATCTCGACACACGACTTATCCAAAACCTACAATGATGAAATGCCATCCAGATATAGATCAGCATTTATGATGCCACATGAAATTATGCCTATTAAATAAAATTGTTCAGGAGAAAAATTTGTTTTTTGTCTTTAACTCTATGCATTAATACGAGCCATTAATGTAGTTTCTATATGATGATCCCCCAGGTGAAGTTTGCTTACGAGATTCCTGAAATCAACTATACAAATGCTAACACTCACTTGAACAACCGCAATAGATTCCTGACAACACATCTAACGACGGAATAACGCGTCGACCAAGGCTACTAATGCATTTTGGACCAATGTTTTTGTATCATTACGATATTTCCAACAAACCATAAACAAAAGAATTCCCACCGAACATCGATGTATTACTCAACCCCGACGCAAAATGAAAAGTGAAATATAATTAATTCAATCTTAGCTAGGGATACGATAGAATTAGAATGTCCTCTATCATGAAATGAACTCTCAAATGTTCATAGAATATGTGTATGAGGTAGTGATAGTAAAATTTGTTAGTCCTCGTGTTATAACTAAAGTAGGAAATTTATTAATAAAAATTTACTCCAATCATATGACCCCTCAAATTCCTGATGCAAATTCCATAAGGATCTAATTTGAATTGTTTAATGAATTATTGAGTAAAAAAGAGGAATTTATTTATCAACCTAATGAACTACGTAATAGAGAAAAATAGCGCACCAATCACGATGCCTCAGTGGGCAAATCGAATGAAATCTCCAAACATTTCTCTTAAATTCACTTATTTATAATAATCATAATACATATTGATGATGTGATCGATGCTTAAGAACTACGGTCTGATTCCCGGCGAGGACAGCGGCACGGTGCAGGCAGGCGATGTGGGAAGCCAGTTATTCAATATCCCATACATCGCAATTAAGCCCGAGCCAGGGCGAAACCCTGCTCGAGAGGCTCGGCAAAGGGCCGAATTTACGCTGGCCAGGTTGGAAATTCCTATTTCACTTTTACAGCCTCTATTGTGCTCACTAATATTAGTCAAACCCTTCAATCGACAATGCTCTAGAACTCGAGTACAGAGATGACAGGAAGTCTCTCCAATGTATGTGGCATTACACCCATTACATGTAAATTGATAAACGAGATCAGAACACAATCCAACCGGAGTTTTTGATTTATTAATAAACATATTGTGTACCTTACACGAATTAGAGACGATCTTATATTCTAAATTTCCCATCTGTTTACTTAACTTCTTTTTATAATTTGTAAAACCTTCAGAGTACGGCAATACTAACACATATTTAGGCTCAATTTTTTTATATCCATTTTTACTATTATTTAGATCAACACTCAATTCACACTCATTTGACAAATTACATTCAGACTTTCCAAAACATGGATACTTAGGATTTTTAATCAATTTATCAACACTTTTTACTGAATTAGGAAAAGTAGAAGATAAAGACCATGAACGATAAATCAATCCTTTCACCATATTTCTCTTATACTTAAATTCACAAAAGCTTTCTGGAGAAGTATAAAGACCAGTATCATTTGATTTTCTATAAATCTCTGTCTCATAATGTTTATCTTTGCTTTGAATTACCAAATCTAAAAACGCAATTGATGACTTTCTCTCCGTTTCACATGTGAATACAATGTTTTTATGTAAACTGTTCATAAAATGCAAAAACGGTTCTACATGTTTCTGGTTTTCAAATATAAGAAAAATATCATCCACATACCTTTTATAGACAAAAGGTTTTACAAATTGGAAAGAAGCAATTTTCTTTTCCAAACTAGCCAAAAATATTGATGCCATCGTTGGTGCTAAAGAAGAACCCATAGCGACTCCATCTATTTGTTGAAACCATTCATTATTGAAAAGAAAATTGACATTTGAAGTAGCAAATTCAAGAAGTTTACGAAATGCCCTTCTATCCAAAATGTGATATTCAGAATCATTTTCATCCCACAACGCACAGCATAATAATGTTTAGTTTTGAAGGGAAAAAATAAATATTAATAATAATAAAGTTATATGAAAATATGACCATGAAAAATTTGATCCTGACTTCAAATATTGACCTTGACCTCAAAAAATTGACCTTAGAAGAAAAAAATCCCAGAGGGGGTACTGCACCAGAGGTCCCTGAGTGTGATGGCCCTTAACCATCTACTAAGGATCTTATGCAATTCTGTGTTCTGCATCACTTTACCAAGTTGTACTGGAATTTGCGAATGCAGTAATGCCAAGAAAATTGAATGGCTAAAGTGTAGGAAGATCCTCGAAGAGGGGGAGAATGATGAATATACTTATTAAAAAATTAGTTTAAATATTCTTATTGTAATTTAATAATTTTCGAGTAACTGAAAATATTAATACTGGAATTACCAGAGACCAAAACAATACTATACGAAATTAAAATAAACTAATCTTTATCGTAATTTTGTCATCTTTTGTTTAAATAAAAAACTTTGTAAAATAAAATATAATTAAAATACAATTCGATCAAATAGTGAATCAACAAATCATTTTAAGTTGTAGGATGTTTTTAACATTTAAAAGTACCCAATGAAAACTGTTTCTATTTATAGAATCCAATGAAAAGTTTATTATTTTTCTAAGAACTGAACTATTCATTGACTGGATACCAAATACTTTAGAAAATGGAAGATATTTGGTATTTCACTGATCAAAAAATATGCTTATCTGATGTATTTAATAATAAACCTGTTGGAGATTTTATTATCAGGCCAAGTACGACAGTTCCAAATGCATTTACTTTAGTTGTGAAAGAACGATTGTATTTTGTTCAAGTTCGAATTATTACAAATACTGATGGAGAATTTGCTCTAAAGCTACCATCATCAGAAATTGCTCGTTCATTAATAGTCTATTCTCCATTAAAATTGAAATCGAAGAATCTCCATACTTTAATTTGTAAATTGAAAAAATCTTTCAAGAATTCTATCAAACCAGCTGGAATTGTCGATGGAATAATAAATTCTGAAATTTGTCTCAACCATCCAATTCGATTGAGAATTTTATCATTGCAGCAATTTTTAACAGTATTTTATTAAGTTTTAACAATATTTTATTATGTGTAACAACTTTAAAAATGTATTAACTTTGTAGTAATCAAGTAAAATATATTATTATTTGTTCAAATTCGATAAAATATGTTGTAATGTTATATTACTTTGGTGCAATATTTTATTAAGCTGTTAAAATATTTTTATTACATTGAAACAATTTAAATAAAATTTTATTATTTTGCTGTAGTTTACTTAACCTGCCATTTACCAAGCCATTTTAGAACGTCGCATACCAAGCCGGTCATTTTGACAGACTTTACCTTTAAGTAATTAAAATATATAATTATTGTGTGTAAACCCGCCTTTGTCACGTAATATTCTTTTGCTCTGGAGTGCACACCTTATACTACATGCAAGTTTTTATAATTCTAATAATCAAATAGATGTCCAACCATTGCGAATGTATCATAACTATAAGATTTATTTGTCAGCGAATGAAATCCAATATGAATGCTTAAAGCAAGTGAAATTGATCAAGTTGCAGTATCATAGTTTCAATGCACAATTATCAAAAGAAGATTTTATTGCAATAAATAAAGTGCTAATGAAAATCAACAAAAATCTAAGTTACAATGAAAATATATTCATCAAAAATCGAATTGACAGTTTTTTCGATTCCTTTGAAGAAAGTGGATATAAAGATGGGAAAGATGGTTTATCAATATGGCAATACAAGTCTATGAAATGGATGAATAAGATGGCATATCGCCAATTTGGAAACCAGTCAGTTCTCAGCTTTCTCTACGATTTTAATATATGAATAAATGTGTTATTATTAACAAGTCTTTTGTTTTTTATGGTTTTTTTATGTACAGTGTTTTAAATATTCAAGTTATCAATTAAGTATCGTTAAAAAAAGCGTCAAAAATTACGTCTATAGTGTTGGGCAAAAACATATATTTTTGAATTGTTGTTTATCTGGCACGACATCTGATAAAATCAGGGCGCGCAAAATGCAAATGGACGAAAAATCATCAAAAATAGCCTACTTAGCACAAAATAATATAAAAAGTAGAAAACAGAGTAGAAAAATACAAAGAAAATACAAAAAATAAATAAAAACATTTAAAAAAAGCATAAAACGTTAAATTTTAGTAAAATTAACCTATTTCATAAAATTGGTTCCAAATTCATAGAAAACGCTTATATTCTATAAAATAAATATGAGAATTAAGCTTAAAATGTAATTAGAAACTTTAACAAAAAAGAATCATGAAAATCTGACAACCAGGGGAAAAGTGATGAAATATGGTAAAACGTGTAGGCGTTTTGTTTTTTTAGTTCTCATCAATTTATTTAGTATTAAACCAATATGAATGAAAAATAAAATAGGATAATTTTTCCTCGTATCGATCAAGTCCCAGGGAAGCTTCGCTTCTTTGGTACTTGACCTATACGAGATGCCTCGTGACCAATATTTTCCATCACTCAAGAACAGTATTGAAATATTAATAATGATTAATTATTGCATTTGATATTATTATTATTATTATAAGGCTTAACCATTATCATTAATTTTACAAATCACTATTTTTCAAAAACCTTTTTTAAAATCTGAATGTTATTTCATCCATCATTATTATTTATTTTATTGATTATCCTACAATCACATGCATACAATTGAGCAAAATTAATCTTCACCAAATAGTTAAAAGCTAGTACTTCGGTGTTGGAGGTACCCGTAGTGAATGGTAGTTCGCTGGATCAGATCTGCCCTCCAAGGACCTCAACGTCAGACCCTCTGTTGAGAGCGAAGGATCATGAGGAAGGCCTAAATACTATATAAAAACGAAAGAAAAAGATACGAACTAGAAACAGCCAGAAGAAAATATTAAATGAAGAAAAAATTGAATGACAAACTTTAACTAAAAGACAATTTAGGAACTGATTATATCGAAACAAGATAAAACTAATAAACAAAAGTGAAGTAAATTAATTCATAATCAAGGAAGAGTAGTAGGATGTGAGCCCTTCAGATACAACCCCCCCACTAGCTTACATAATTATTACGTAACATTTGACCTCTGCACGTGCTGTTGCTACCTGGAGATTGACCTTTGTCCACTAGTTGCTACCTAGTAATTGACCTTTGGTCAGTGACCTCATGATTACATCACTTGACCACTGGTCAGTGCACACTTATTATGTCACTGGTCACACTTATTAAGTCACTACTCGGAGACTAGTTACCTAACTGTTATTATGTCACGTAGTTGTGGACCAACACACCTACCTTCTAGAACCTTCCACACACCTACCTTCTAGAACCTTCCACACACCTACCTTCTAGAACCTTCCACACACCCACCAACTTCCACACACCTACCTTCTAGAACCTTCCACACACCAACCAACTTCCACACACCTACAATCTTAAACATTACACACACATACCAACCAACGATCCACACACACACCGATCCGTACCCATCAGTACCCATCCGCACCGATCCACACCGATCCACACACACACACCCATCCGCACCCATCCACACCCATCAGTACCCATCAGTACCCATCAGTACCCATCAGTACCCATCAGCACCCATCAGTACCCATCCGCACCGATCCGCACCGATCCGTACCGATCCGCACCGATCCGCCCCCAACACGCCTACAACTACGTCTACGACTAAGTCTACGACTAAGTCGTAGACTTAACAAAATCACTCATATAAAAATTTATTAATATAACAATTTTGAATTTTTCATATTGGACACAGCTCTACATGGAGCTTGCCGTTCTGAGACTCTCCAAAAGCAAAAGATCCAATTGAGTTTCGATATTTCATCTTATTGTTGAGGAACTCTTGACGCAGTTGCAATCGAATTTTCTCTAAATTGTCCTCGGCTCTGATTCCCTTTCATCGGCATTTTCATCCGGCATTGAATCTCCATTGGCTTTTGATGCAGCACCTTTGTAGTGGAAGCTGATCACAAATCTAAGACATCAAAGTAGATTCGGTCATTGGAATTCAGCATTTGATTATCGCTTTTTGACATCTGCCCAGATTTATTATTGATAATTGACATTGATTGTTGAGGTCCATTTCTTTATCGAATATTGAATCTTTATCTGCTTTTATTTCCATCCTTCAGAACTAAGTTTTCAGCAGATTTGGGAAAAATATCATCAGGCTTCTTCATTCTAGATTAATTTGCTACTAAGTGTAAACAGAGAGTTTAATTTTATGCAAAGTTAAACCTTTCCCTGGAAGAGGGTGGAATTCATTAATTAACACAATAAATCACATACACAAGTCAAATGGCAATTTTAACTCAAACATTAATTAAATCGAAATTTTTCAAGATTTACCAAAATACCCGTCTTGTGGTAGTGCCACCGTCTAGCAGAATGTGAAATATTGCTTAGCGCACAATCTTTTAATAAACCTTTCAGGTGAGTTCGATCAACTCCAATCTTTAAAAGTAATTCAGGAGTCTTTGGAGGAAAGGAACCTAAAGAGCCGATGATACATGTATCAAGCTCCACTTTGAAGTCAGGTTTGGCATCTTGTATTTGCATTTTCAACGAATCGTATTTTTGTAAATTAAGAAGATCTACTAGTGCAAAATTATTAATTGTATCACATGGACATTTCATGTCAACTAAAAATATTTTTTTCCGCACCATGTCAGTGATCATTAAATCTACTCGCTCTTTCGATTCCGGAACAAGTGAACATACATGATCAACAACAACAATCAAATTTGAATTTTTCGACAAGTGAGACGAAATCAGATCAAGACAATCATTGTGCCTCTCAGAACCAAGAGTCAAATGGATTTTACAAGATTGAATAATATGCGACATTGTTTCGTCTTCAGTGTGACATAATCGACACAGTCTTTTATTACCTTTATTATGTGGTTTTGCATTGATGGACAAAGTATTTGTACGAGCACGATGGATAAAGTGCCAAGCAAACTCAGAAATGTCACCTCGATAAATAGCTTTATTAATTTTTGGTGAAAGTTTAATGGCTGAGGCAATGAAATTTGAAGTGCAGCCTTTTTCCCATTTCGAAAGATACGAGTCACAGAGAGCCATGTGCAAGACTTTTGAAGTAGTTTTACGCAAATCAGGAGTAAGAATAAATGTCCCACGTTTTTCTGATGTAATGAAGAGTGAAGGTTGACCTTTGGTGACAATAAACATAATATTAATATCATGTTCTTTCTTAAAAAAAGCAATCGCAATTCTAGCTCGCTGAAAACGAGTTTTCTTACCAGAATGCCAAGGTTTTGGCTCTTTCCCATTGATCCAATCAAACGTTTCTTGCAAAGTCGGATTGATAATACCAAGTCGCGGACCAGCTACAAAGTTCAAAGAATCAAGGTTAACTTTTCTCGCAAATTTACAATTAGAAGTAAAAAGTCGGAAAAAGTGTGTTATTGTCTGTGTGTGGTATTCGTCAAGTAGGTCAACACAGTTTGCCCCTCCGTTTTCAGTTGAATTATAAAAATAACATACTTCAGAGTGGTTAGGCAAAGACATCATTTTCCTAAAACAATTTCTTAATTGGCTAGTGATGTTTACAGTCAGATTATTGTTGGCATTGGATTTTGCTAGTGCACTTGTTTTAATCTCTCGTGTTCTAAAAGGAAATACTAAACGAGAATGTAAAAAGATTTTGTACGCTTTCAGTTTTTGCCATCCAAGTAAGTCAGAGTCAGCAATTTTCCTAGTATCAGAAACAACTTTCTTAAGAATGTCATATGGACTCTGATCGGTTTCTTCACCCACAGGCACTCCAAGATATTGGTAGAATTCACTTGAAGCTAATCTTTTAATTTTAATGTCATTTATAAGAATTTGACTTTCTGTTTCGATAAGAGGAAGTTCGATATAACGGCATTTTTCAGGACGGTATTCAAAGCCAATTTCAGATGCAATTACAACAGCGATGTTTGTTACTCTCTGTAAGTCGTAAGCAGACTTTGATACAAGAGCAATGTCATCAGCGTACGCAAGGATTTTAACTGCAGATTCACCAATCATAAATGGTTCACATTTAGATCGGGATACTGCTTCAAGAACTGGATTAATTGCTAAAGCAAACAATATCATAGAGATAGGACATCCTTGCTTAACACCTTGTCTGATTGCAATATTTGGAGTCAAGATAGGACCACAACTATAGAAAGTACTTGTATCGGAATACATCCTCTCAAGAATAGTCACAAATTCCTCATCAACCCCAACAAATCGAAGTAAAGACCACATGTAGGCATGAGGAACACTCCCAAAAGCATCCTTAATGTAAAGCCAAGCAATAGCAAGTTGAGAGTTCTTGCTGTATTTAGAGTGCTCTAAAGCTGACGAAAGAATTGAATTGTGTTCCACACATCCATCGTGTCTAGAGCCACCTTTCTGACCGATATGCAACAGATTGTTCTTATTTATCCAAAATGTTAAACGATTAGCTAAACAAGAGGCAAACAGTTTGTAGATAACGGAAAGTAGTGCAATTGGACGCCAAGATGACACACTATCATATTTATCACCTTTACCTGGTTTTGGAATTAGCAACGTTTTAAAGGATTTCCAGCTATCTGGTATAACCTTTTTAGAAATAATTTTATTAAATAAAAAAGTTAGTAGTTTACCCTCGGGATCCAGCATCACTAGGTCTCGATATTTTATACCATCAACACCAGGACTTGTGTTGTCAGCTTTCTTGAGCTCAAATAATACCTCAGAATTCGATAAATATTTAAGTTTAAGTTTTTTATCAGAACGATTACAAAATTTAAACACCTTATCCCAAGTTCGGTCTAAAGGAATTTTGTGCTCAAAATTCGTTATAATGTTTTCATATTTAGGTCTAACATCCACATCTACATCATTGATGATCGTGTTTACAGTGGTTTTCATGTCACTGTTGAAATTTTTAATTAAATTACTTTTATTAATTTGAGATTCTACCCTTTCTATATTTCCCAAGTAAGGTTTGTGTGTTGGCACAGTTTTAATAGAAATTTGATCCAAAATTACATCGACGATTTCATCAACATTCATTTTAAATACTTTTATTAAAAGTTGATCAATTTTATTTTTACGTTCTTTTAAATTTTCACTTTCTTTATGATTTTCATTAATTATATTATTTTCTAAGGATTTAACTTTTTTTATTTCACTAACTATTGGAAGGAAGGAACTTACCACATTACCAATTTGTCTTAAATTCAAACCAACTAAAGGCAAATCATTGGCATAATTTGACATGTAAGAACAAAACAGAATTTTGCTTACTAAACCTGAACCACGAATATCATGTGGGCATTCACCAAGATTTAATACACGATTAGGTGATTCTCTAATTTCATTAATTTTATTTCTTAGAATCTTACAAGTAGACAAATAATTATCATTTCCTAAAAGAGTTGTTGGGTTTAAAAGGTAATATTCATCCGTGTTGTAGTCTATGATAAAAAGAATTTCACGAAATTTTGGAGGTGCTACAATGGCGAATATAACTTGTGCTTTGATAATATTATCATAGTTTAAAAAATCATTTAAATAGCGAGTGCAATCATCCATAATAGCAGTGCACATTGCTGAATTTAGGAATATAAAATTGCTGGGTAAATTTAAATTTTTAAAATATTTTGTGATAATTTCATCATTAATTGAAAAATTAATTAAATTTAAATTTTTACAGATCTCATTTGTTATTTGTAGTTTAAATGATTTTAAAGTTTCATTGATTTTAGTAAATGAAAGGATATTACCAAAGAAGAATCTCTCGAGAAATTCAATAAACGCAGAAGCAAAAAAATGTGGATCTTCCGATCTAAACGAGAAGTGAGTCTGGTTATGATTAACAATAAAATTGACTTTCGCAGTAGAAATGAAGAATTTATTCAGATAATCAGTCATGGTTTCACCAATACTGACAAGTCTCTCATTTAAGACTCTGCCTTGAAAGTTTAAGATGTAGCTGCGCTCGAATACAAGGGAAAATATATACAGACACCAGTGTGGGTTGTTTGGAATGACAGCAATTACATACTTTACTCTCGTAAATTGCCTAAATGTGACGTTTTCTCTTATAAATTGATTATTATGTGCAATAAGATTCAACGTCAATTCAGGAGACAATACGGTTATATAATTTTTATTACTAAACCATTCTTTTATTAAAGAAGGTACACAGGAATTCTCATTTTGGAGAGAAGCTTTATAAGGAAGTGCTACTTTTGGTGGTCTTGTTACATTCTGGAAGCGTTTAAAAATAGGCAGTGTCGTTATACCACCCCCAGAGACTTTTGGTGGATTCTGAAATTTAGTAGTTTGGAATCGATGGACATTTTTACGTATTGTTTCAATAAAGTTGTTGGGAAATGTTTGCCATTCTTGGCTTATCAGCATAGCATACGCGCAGATGTAAGGTCCACAATCGTAATTATTATCCTGGTAAACAAGGTCATCATGGGGGTGAAAGGTTACAGCAGCTTTGAGATCAAAAAGATTATTTAAAGCCATCGTGATTTTAAGTGCACTTGACTTATTACTAAGGTTATGCCGTTTACGGAGAATTGGGTCAACAAAATAGGAAATTTTAGTCAATTTACAGTAAACAAAAAGGATCCAATGAGATTCATTGATGTTAAGAGGGCATAATATTATTTGCGCTTTAAAAAGATTATCTGGCATTGGAAATATTTCGTCTTTGCAATTCGAACTTAAAATTTCGACGATAAAACATTTGACCGGTGCAAAGTTTGGATTACCAATGTGACTCTCAAGATAATAGTCTATATCATCATCGGTAAACCAGATTTTGGGGTCGCGTTCAGGAAAAAAGTAATTAATTATAGTGCTATCTGCATCAGTCTCCTCAGAGATTGGAACAGATATTGAAACTGATGCAGGCACTTCCCTTCATTTAGATTTTTGTGCCTTGGGTTTTACAGCTTGTTTTGATGTTATTTTTTTCAGAGGTTTATCTATAGTAACTGGCTCAGTTTCGTCAATGTCTGTTGGGAAAGTATCCAACTGACCAACTATAACTGTGTCAGGAGTGGGATTGACCGGTTCCACTATTAAGATATTTAAGTTTTCATTAGGAGATACGTCTATATTATTGTCTACAACTGCTTCTCGCTCTTCAAAAAGTTCATTTGACTGAATGAGCTTAGTTATGAAATCACTCATTTTTAGTGTACAAATTTTTCTACAATTGAAGGGTATGCGATAGTTAAAATTATCTTTATTTAGAAATCGTTTTTTGTCCCTAATAATAAAATAAAGCATTCTCTTTGCTTTAACCAAATCATCTACATCATTGTCGATTTCTATGTTATTAATTTTTTCACCTAAACTAGTTAGAAATTTCAGTTGGTCGGATTTGGTAGTATAAGATTGGTCAATCACCCCAAGAAAGTTATTGATTTCAATTATAGTTTCAGGAGAAATAATATTGTGGATTCTGTCAATTTCACCAGACAATTTCCATTGTTTGAGCTTCAAAAGTTTTTCTTTACAACTTGAACTATAATGGGAAGAAGATGGAATCAATTCAATCAATTTTGGAGCCCACAATTCAATATTATCAAGATTTAAGAAAGCACAAGTCTCAAGATCTAGAATTGAGTGCATTAACAAACAATTAACAATATAGTTTTGAACATAATTTTCATAAGTTCCGTTTGCTGAAGTATCAAAATTGCCTTTTAAATTTAGGTAATTTAAATGAAAAATTATATCAACCAGTTTCTCTGGAGACTTTGGTTGACATAAAAGAGAATTTAAAATATTATCATATTCAGATAAACCAAAGAGACTAAACAAACCAAGGTTAAACATGATATCGGATTCAGATTCCACTTGTGGAAACTGAGAATCATTTAATTTATCAATCTTAACAAATTTACCCCCCACAAATGAGATCTGTTGAGGAAATGTTTCTTCAATTTTAAATTTATTAATTAAATTAATTAATTTTTCAGGGTTTTCATCTATGCTTTTTTTTTCGATGAAAAAAAGTTCCTGAATTTCAGGGAATGAGTTAAATAGTTCTTTAATTTGTGAACGGGACAGTTCCGTAATTTTTTGGCCCAACTCACCCTCGATCTCAAAACTATTTAACAAATCCAACATTAAAAAATCACCATCCTTATATTTAATTTGGGATTTAACCAAATAGTCGGGTAGGCTATTTTTAATTTTTAATAAAGTAATTATTTTATTTATTTGTTCCTCTCTGACTGTAACATTACTAATATTAGTTGTCTCAGCCAGTTTATCTGAAAGAACAAATAAAAACTTCTTTATCGATAAAGAAGCAGGGATAAATTTATTCGTATTGTAATTTTTAACAATCTTTGAGTTTATTAAAGATGTTTTGATTTTTAAGTTTTTAGTAATTTTAGATTTTACTTTACTACTATTATAAAAATCAATTGTAACACATATATTATTATTTCTAAAAAAGAAATTTTTAAATCCAGCTATATTTAGGGGATTATCTATTTTAGAAATTTTGGTCAACTCGATATTTAATACCTCAGATTTCTTTTCTGATTCTTTACTTTTCAATAAAGCAAATAAATTGGGAAATAGCTTAAAAAACTGTTGCCTCTCTTTGGAATCTAAAACTCTAACAAATAGCGAAAATTTTACTCTAGAAGTATGCTCTATTGTCTTTTTAGAAACTTTCTTAGAAGGAACAATTTTAGTTGGTATTTTCCTAATCAAATCTTCTTCTGATAACTTAAGACAAGGAACCTTATCTTGGACTAAAAGAGCTGAAGGAAGTTCACTAACAAGATTAGTCTTAACAATTGAAAGAGGTTCCTTAACATGACTAGTTTTAAAAATACAATTTAATTTATTATTATTGTCAAAACCACCATTCAAACCAGATATAAGATAATTTAAAGTATTAACAATAGAATCCATCTTACCGTTCAGAAGCTCATTACTTCTTTCCAATGCATGAAATCTTTCATTAATCTGGAAAACAGGCATATCTTCAGAAGGCACACGAAAGCCAGGCACTGATTCATTCCGAAATTCCTCTTCCTGCTTCGATTAAATATTTTTTATCGTTAAATTGTCTTCAATATGGAAATTGTATTTAATTAGACTAAAACTTGTAATAATGTATTGAATAATAGCTAGTATATTAATTTATCATATATGTCCACTTAGTATATATGTTAAATACTTTAGTTTAAATTTAGGATTTTCGATATAGTTTTCATGAATTTTATATCTAATCGAAGTTCAATTGAAGAATTTATTGAGAATTTGACGTAAACTTTTAAGAGAACTGCATCACTTTTAGAGAGAGTATTCCAACATATGAATATTTCAGAGTTTTATATATAATTGAAAGGTTCGATTTATCACTATGGATTGGGATTTTGATCAATTCTAGTATACTTTACAAGTTTGAATATCGAGTTTAGATGTAGTAAGTTACTAAGGGAAATATTGAGTGAGAAATTTATTCGATTTATTATGACGTAATAATAATTTGTATATACAGTGTTAAAAGAAATTAATCAAAGGTAAATATTGAGTAGAAATAATCATTCAATGTTAGATTTTACATGAAAATTATCAGTAATATATCAATTTTAAGGGATAAATTATGGCTAAATATTGAGTATGTGTAGATAAATATATGGTTTTAATGATCAGTAATATATCAATTTTAAGGGATAAATTATGGCTAAATATTGAGTTTGTATCGATAAATATAGGGTTTTTAATGATCAGTAATATATCGATTTAAAGTAGATATTTTCGCTAAATATTGAGTATGTGCAGAGAAATGTATGGTTTTAATGCTCAGTAATATATCAATTTTAAGGAGAATATTATGGTTAAATATTAAGTATGTACAGATAAAAGTAGAGTTTTTAATGATCGGTAATTTACCAAATAAATGTGATAAGTTTAATAATTGGTTACGATTGAGGAGTCTTAATCAAATATTTGTTGGGATATTAGGGTCTTACTATTGCATGTAAGAGAAATTCATTAAAGATTCTTACTGCATTTTAATAAATCTAGCTATTGCAGGATTTATGTAAACAAATTTCAATGTGGTAATTCATTAAATTACAGTAACTTTAGGGGTTAAATCCAATGTAAAGTAGAGAAATCAATAATTAGCTTTATATGTAGAATTATTGTCAGTAAATTGTAGCTTATTAATGCAATCTTTACTGGTAACATGATAGATTTTAGGTGAATCGAAGATAAATTCAAAGATTGAGTAGATTTATCCTTTTTGTCGATGATTTGTGGTATTTATTGATACTATAATAGAAATTCATTAAAATTTTATCGAAGATTTTAAGGTGGTTGGATATCCATTTGGACATTAAAGTATATTAATTTTTATTAATATGCTAACAAATATTGTTTTTCTTATACTGTTAAATTCATTTCGTATTGAAGAAAAGTATGTGTAGTTCAATAAATTGTTAAACTTTTAATAGGGATAATTAGTATATATTTTTATAGGAAATAGTTCTTCTCTTTTGGAAAAAATTAAAAATTACATTCAATGAAATGAAACATTCAAAAGTTCAATTTGAAGTCCAAGTAGAATTTGAAAAAGATGGGGAACTCAAAGTAGATAGTATATCAAATCACGCTGCTTCAGTGACTACAACTTTTCTTGACATTGGTACAAAGAAAATAAATAAAAATATTGTTGAATGAACAGAAGTAGTTTGAAAATAAACCGAATATTAGAAGTAAATTTCAAGGTAACCAAAGTTTCTAATATATCTAGGTTATCTGGACATTGTTATATTCCAACACCTAAAGCTCTAATATGTAAAAAGGTAATAGTTAACGTACAAAATACCAATAATTTATGTTTCATATATAGTGTTTTGGCTGTATTGAAATCTGATAAAATCAAGAAAGATAGACCAAGAAAATATTTACCGTATACGATCCTAACGATATGACAATGAAACTGTGTGATATCCCAACTTTTGTGAAGAAATATCCTGGTTTAGCAATTAATGTAATGATTTAACGAAAATTTTGAGGATAGAGAAGAACTTATAACGAAGCATCCATATTTAAATATAATTTACCGAACAAAAGTAACTGGATTGGATTAAATTTATTTATTATTGATAAAGGAGGGTGAAAAATATCATTATACAACAGTAACTAATTTACAATCCTTGATGAATTGTCATAAAAATAATGATTGTAATGTTCGAATTTGTTGCAAATGGTGTGAAAATTGTTTAAATGGATTTCGTAAGCCAAAATCCTTTGAAAAACACCAATTATGTAAGAAAAATCAGTTGGGTACTACGCTATATACATTACCAAAAGATAAATATTTGGAGTTTAAAAACGATAACACCTAGTTTCGTTATCTATTTTACCAAAATATAACATTTTCAAAAACATTTGCCAATTTCTGATGGATTCTTATTAATCAACAACTTCACTGATATGACAAGTTACCATAATTTCATTGGTTAAAACTATGAATTTTGAAGAATATTCATTTGATAATTGTGAATATTGTGTAATAAGAACATAGTAAATAAGGTTAGACCATTTTACAGGAAAATGTATTGGTCCAGCATGTAAAAGTTGTAATGTTAATAGGAGCATCAAAGAATTATTACTTGTAATGTTTTACAATGCATATAATTAGATTCGGATAAATTTTAAATAAGTCGGTGATTAGCAACAAGTTCAACATTATAATAATTTTAAATGACTTTTGTTGATTTATTTAAAAAGATTAATGAAATTATGTTCGATTGAATAGCAAGATTTCCTATCAATGCGGTACCAATAATATTTAGAAAATAATTTGAACATTAAAATTTGAATTAATTTGAGTCGTTGTCATTGGTAATAAATAGAATTAACCAATCAAAATCAAGTATTCTATAATTTCATTTTCAAATTATTATTTTTATTAAAATTTTAATTGATAAATTTATTAGTATTTTCAACAACCGGTTTTAGTTAAATAATAATAAGTTTATTGAAAAATAGTTTGTATGTTTTCAAATTATTTTCAAGAAAACTGTAATAATTTTAATATATTTATTAGTATTTTGAGTTTAGCGATTAAATTTATCGAAAAATAATGTCGTTGTCAATAGTAACAGCCAATCAAAATAAAGTATGTGGTTTCTACTTTTTCAAAATTAATTTAAAGAAAAGTTATTGAAATATGATTTTTATGTTGTTTCAAGAATAACTTTCTATTAAAAAATTAGTTCAGTCAATAATATTTCTAATTAACAATTGCATTTAATCAATCAATAATTTTACGAGTTTATTGACGATTAACAAATTTATATACTTTTTAATTTCAATAGAGATTTTCAATTTAATATTCAAATATTTATTCATATTTTCAAAACATTTTTAATAGGTACTTAAAAATTGTCAACGATTTTTAAATATATGTATGCTTTTTACCAACTACTCTTTATTAAAGACATGTGTTTACTTGGTATTTAGTAATTATTGGTTTACATAATGTTATAACTTTTAATCACATAGGGTTAAAAGTTATATTTCATCTTTTAGGGTTAAAAGTTATCTTTCGTTATTTAGGGTTAAAATTCTTAACCTTTTAAATAACCTTATAACAAACCATGTAATAGTTTATCCATAAATTTATCGAAAAGTATTATAATATACATAGTTTGAATCATAAATTATTGAAATATTTAATAGGTATCACCTGATGAATTTTTTAATGGTTATTTAATCAGTTTTGGCTACATAAAACTTTAATGTCCGAAATTATCGGTTACTTTCATTTGTAAACCCAGTGACTTATTTTCATAAAAACACAACGAATTTAGTTGATGGTATCGCTAATAATTTATAGAGTCGAATGAACTTGTAAATTAGTATCCGACTAACAACGTGAATTATTATCAAAATATTGAATTTTCATTAGAAACAGTATATTTGCTATAAATTTATAGAATTTGGTTAAGTATTTACATGCAAATAATCCTATTAATTATTTTCATAAACTAATCCAATGTTTAAATCCTATCTTGAATGAGTTATTTTCAAAATTCTTACATCAGTGGTGTCGGTAATAATTCGTTGAGGGGTTCAACTCCTATCGTGGGCGAATTATTTTCTATTTTAAAAATTAAATTTTTAATAGAAAATAAATATATATATTTTATTTGATGTAAATTTAAAATTTTATAGAAATTGGTAAAGTAAATCTGGCATAATTTTTTATATTTAGTTGAAATTTTAAACTTGTTGAATTATTTTCTTAAAATTTTGTAAATCCAGTGATAAAATTTAAGTTTTGAGTGACTTTTAATTAAATAAACTATGAATATAGTGCTTTTAAACTTAAATTTTCATGAAAATTATTAAAGTTTTATGATTATTTTGATAAAATTGTTATGTAATATACTACTAACAAAATAGTCAGTAAGCTAAATAATTTAGAATTGAACATTTATTTTTAAGACGAGTTTGATCTTAATTTATTATGTTTAATGATTATTTTATAATTTTTTATGTAATAATATAATTAACAATTGAAAATTTCATGTAAATATAATTTTTTAATATATCACATGTAAGTAACATGAATCAATGAGGTAAACGAAACTCATACGTTTATATGAAGTAAAAAGTATAATAATAATACCAATAGTACTAGTGAGTGATTTTGTTAAGAATACGACTTAGTAGGCGTGTTGGGCGCGGATCGGTACGGATCGGTGCGGATCGGTGCGGATGGGTGCTGATGGGTACTGATGGGTACTGATGGGTACTGATGGGTACTGATGGGTGCTGATGGGTGCTGATGGGTACTGATGGGTACTGATGGGTACTGATGGGTACTGATGGGTACTGATGGGTACTGATGGGTACTGATGGGTACTGATGGGTACTGATGGGTACTGATGGGTACTGATGGGTGCGGATCGGTGCGGATGGGTGTGTGTGTGTGTGGATCGGTGTGGATCGGTGCGGATGGGTACTGATGGGTACGGATCGGTGTGTGTGTGTGGATCGGTGTGGATCGGTGCGGATGGGTACTGATGGGTACGGATCGGTGTGTGTGTGTGTGTGGATCGTTGGTTGGTATGTGTGTGTGTAATGTTTAAGATTGTAGGTGTGTGGAAGGTTCTAGAATGTAGGTGTGTGGAAGGTTCTAGAAGGTAGGTGTGTGGAAGTTGGTGGGTGTGTGGAAGGTTCTAGAAGGTAGGTGTGTGGAAGTTGGTGGGCGTGTGGAAGTTGGTAGGTGTGTGGAAGTTGGTATGTGTGTGGAAGGTTCTAGAAGGTAGGTGTGTGGAAGGTTCTAGAAGGTAGGTGTGTGGAAGTTGGTGGGTGTGTGGAAGGTTCTAGAAGGTAGGTGTGTGGAAGTTGGTGGGCGTGTGGAAGTTGGTAGGTGTGTGGAAGTTGGTATGTGTGTGGAAGGTTCTAGAAGGTAGGTGTGTGGAAGGTTCTAGAAGGTAGGTGTGTGGAAGTTGGTGGGTGTGTGGAAGGTTCTAGAAGGTAGGTGTGTGGAAGTTGGTGGGCGTGTGGAAGTTGGTAGGTGTGTGGAAGTTGGTATGTGTGTGGAAGGTTCTAGAAGGTAGGTGTGTGGAAGGTTCTAGAAGGTAGGTGTGTGGAAGGTTCTAGAAGGTAGGTGTGTTGGTCCACAACTACGTGACATAATAACAGTTAGGTAACTAGTCTCCGAGTAGTGACTTAATAAGTGTGACCAGTGACATAATAAGTGTGCACTGACCAGTGGTCAAGTGATGTAATCATGAGGTCACTGACCAAAGGTCAATTACTAGGTAGCAACTAGTGGACAAAGGTCAATCTCCAGGTAGTAACAACGCGTGCAGAGCTCAAATGTTACGTAATAATTACGTAAGCTAGTGGGGGGGGTTGTATCTGACGGGCTCACATCCTACTACTAGGAAGAAAAGTCAAATTCGGAATCAATATGATTATTAAATTAACGTCACGAAATGGGAAAAAGTATTGAATTTTTGCATTATATAAAATGAAATAGAATTTTTTTTATTTTTAATTATTAATTTTTGAAAAATTTGCAGAATCTTATTCAGGCTCTAAACGATAACGGGTAAATGTTTAGATTTCCAGGTTTATTTATCTATATAATTCGGTTAGTAAATATTAGTTAAGATTAAAGTTTTTTCCTATTTATTTCTTATAATATTCACTTCGCCTTTCCCTCTTTATATGTAATTTTTAACTATCAATATTCATATTTTATTATTATAATTAATGTTTTATTGTACAAACTATATATGGGATGGCTCACCAAGGTCTGGAATTCGGATATCCTTCGAAAATTGGAGATACAATGCAATTGAAAAGTCCAGAAAAATTGAATATTCCGGATTTTTGTTTTTGTAAAAAAAATGAAACACGAACTGCTTTGATTTGTTTAATAGATATGAATTAAAAACTTTCTTTTTATTAAAACTATTTAACAGGGTTTTATTATATCATCCTTATGAAAAATTAAATACAAAAGTTAAACCATATAAAGATATTTTATTAAGCTACAAATAAATAAAAGGGGGATGCACTTACTAATAATCTGATGGAGAACGATCATAAAAACCTACGAATGAATAAATAAAATTCCAATACCAAAAGTGATTGAAGGAAAAATCTAAAAAGAAAATCAACAAAATTAGGGTAGAACATAAAATAAATATCTCACCTCGAGTCGGCATGCGGAATAATGAAATTCCGTTCTAAAAATAAAATGGAATTTCTTGTTTGAATTACTACTTAGGAAATATTCGAGTAAGTAATAATTTCATTACATAAAATCTTTAATCAAAGATTAGTCATTTAATTTTATTCTACTTTGGTCATTAATTATTTATACTATTAATTAGAAATTGAATTTTGTTTTTGCTGTTTGACACTGTTTTAAGTTTTGGTCAAATTAAGGAACCCTAATCTTAAATGAGCACGAACTCTTCTATGATAGCTTTGAACCTATAAGCGTACCGCGTATTATCAATCATGGCGATAGGAGTCACGTTTTACTAGTAACTGCCTAATAGTAGAACACATTTCCAATGTTGTTTTGACAGTTGTTCAATAGTTAATATTTCTATTGCGCGTATCCTCATCGTCAATCTGCAATCATAATATTTATCAATTTCTTTATTAGAAAACAATATATAGGTTATAATTTAATGAGTTAATTAAAAAATCTCAATAAATTCATATTATATGTTATATATAAAACCCACGGGTTATGTAATGATATGTGTGATTACATCACCTTAACCCATACGATGATTATGTAATACATATAGGTGCTTTTTGCGATATATTTGTAGTGCTACTTCATCTTATTTTTAAAAATTAATGTGATATACGTATTCTTCTTTATCCAATTAGATTCGCTTTGTATATTATTCATCAACCTTTGAAATGTTACCGAAGGTGATACAATTTCAAAAATCATAACTCTTAACTTTTTCGAAAACAACACACAATTCAATGACCTTGCAAACTACAATCTGCCTTTGATTTATGTTCATCGATATAAATTTTTTTTTAAAATTAAAGGTATTCTATTGATTATATACATAGTATATTATTCCATGGCAATTAGCATTAGATTCAAGTACTTTAACTATTTCACGCAATTGACTTATTTATCTATTTCTTAAATTATGGGCCTTAGAAGTTATGACATCATTACATTTATTAAATTTCACCGTTGAAGTTATATTTTTGTATTATAATACTATTAAATACAATTATTTCATTAATACCATTAAAATTAAAATTATATTTAATATCGAAAACACTTAATATCAAAACCGAGAAAGTCTTAACATTTAAACAAAATAATTAACACAATTTTTGAAACAAAATTAAAGTCAAATTTTATTATATTTTGAAATAAAGTATAAAAAAATTAAACTTCTTAATTTGTACATAAAAATTCCCTAACATACATTTGTAAACTAACTGGTAAAATAGTGTAATTTAAACGATTCTGTAATATAATAATCCGACAAGTATGCTTCAATGATAAAATTCTCAATCGAATTGGATGGTTGAGACAAATTTCAGAATTTATTATTCCATCGACAATTCCAGCTGGTTTGATAGAATTCTTGAAAGATTTTTTCAATTTACAAATTAAAGTATGGAGATTCTTCGATTTCAATTTTAATGGAGAATAGACTATTAATGAACGAGCAATTTCTGATGATGGTAGCTTTAGAGCAAATTCTCCATCAGTATTTGTAATAATTCGAACTTGAACAAAATACAATCGTTCTTTCACAACTAAAGTAAATGCATTTGGAACTGTCGTACTTGGCCTGATAATAAAATCTCCAACAGGTTTATTATTAAATACATCAGATAAGCATATTTTTTGATCAGTGAAATACCAAATATCTTCCATTTTCTAAAGTATTTGGTATCCAGTCAATGAATAGTTCAGTTCTTAGAAAAATAATAAACTTTTCATTGGATTCTATAAATAGAAACAGTTTTCATTGGGTACTTTTAAATGTTAAAAACATCCTACAACTTAAAATGATTTGTTGATTCACTATTTGATCGAATTGTATTTTAATTATATTTTATTTTACAAAGTTTTTTATTTAAACAAAAGATGACAAAATTACGATAAAGATTAGTTTATTTTAATTTCGTATAGTATTGTTTTGGTCTCTGGTAATTCCAGTATTAATATTTTCAGTTACTCGAAAATTATTAAATTACAATAAGAATATTTAAACTAATTTTTTAATAAGTATATTCATCATTCTCCCCCTCTTCGAGGATCTTCCTACACTTTAGCCATTCGATTTTCTTGGCTTTACTGCATTCGCAAATTCCAGTCAATTAATTAATATGATAGCTCTTGAACCCATAAGCGTACCGCGTATTATCAGTCATGGTGATAGAATTCAGGTTTTACTGGTAACTGCCTAATAGAACACATTTCCAATGTCATTTTGACGGGTGCTCAATAGTTAATTTTTCTTATGCGTGTATCCTCATCGTCAATCTGCAATCATAATATTTATCAATTTCTTTATTAGAAAACAATAATTGTTTATAGGTTATAATTTAATGAGTTAATTAAATAATCTTAATATATTATTATTATTATTATTATTATTATTATTATTATTATTATTATTATTATTATTATTATTATTGTTATTACAATTATTATTATTATTATTATTATCATTATTTTTGCTATTATCATTTTTATTATCAAATTTTTGTGTAGGGATTCGTTCTTATTTCTCTTCTTAAAAAAAATATACTTTGCTTATATAAAAATTTAGCCGTAATCCATCCTTATTTTTCAGTCTTCGACGAAGTATTTTCCTTGAGTCGAAAAATTTTAGCAACGTACCGCCCTTATTTTACAGTTTTAATTGAACAACATTCCACTTTTACTTTACTATTTTCGATAAGTATTTTAATTAAATCGGAAAATTTGAGCAGCGTTCCGCCCTTATTTTACGGTCTTATCCGGATATTTTATCAATTATTGAGCCGTATTCTACTTTTACTTTGCTATTTTCGATAAGTAATTTAATTGATTCGGAAAATTTGTGCAGCGTTCCGCCCTTATTTTCCGTCTTAATTCAACATATTTTATTTAATTCTTATATATTATTCAAAACCTTATTTTTCATGATTTTAGTCGTTCGGATTAATCTTTTTCCGATGGCTATTCATTTTAACTGTTGCAACGATTTCGCTATTTTCCCCGCTACCATTTCCTTCTCTTTGTACTTATGATCTATGTATGTTCATATTATATTTAATGAGTGCCCACTGGACTACTCGATGTTATTGATTTTGAGCCGATCATTGTTAAAGAATTTTGTCGATTTTATCGAAATTAAGTGCAAGAGAATTGAGCCAAAAGACCCACTCTCAAGCTACTCTCCTTCGCTATTTAGTTCAATGATTTTATGTTTGGGTTCCTGCGTTCTCACGCCGGAACCTTCATGGGCACGACTGTTGGCGGACTTACACCGCACTTACATAGTTCGATAGTTATGTGTAATTTTACTTCCTTGCTTTAAGTTTTGGCTGTGGGGCGAAAAAGAAATAATAAATAAAATTTACCATATCAGTTGAGTAAAAGTTTCGAGCATAGTACTGTTTATTCGACATGAAATATTTCATATAGTAATCGGACGTCTATTGGCATCATCATTGTTCATTGCTTCATCCCAATACATTTAATCAAATTGGACAAGAAATTCATGCAGTATTCACTCATTGGTCAAATAATCCAATAAGCATCTATCTATCTCGCTTCACACAGCAATGTACAGCAACTGAGAGTTGCCGTGTTCAGGCAAAACACTTACTAGTGTTAATTGCCTGAAAGCACGGCTCTCAGTTGCAACGCACACCAACTCAATTTAGACTGGAATTTTTTCTCTGAAAATTAAGACTGAAAATTTGTCAAAACACATCAGTATATATACTTATAATTTGGCCTTAACCTTGCGTGTTTTTTTTATTGCGATTAAACAAAATTTGACCTTGAAATTATTGGTGTTATCTAAATTTAATTTTTATTAATTTCTTAATTTAAATTAGCAATTTATTTTTAACATTTTTAATTAAATTTATTCAGGCAAAAATATTTTATTTTTATTCATTTAATTCATTAATTTTTACTTTTATATAAATAGTCATTTTACGGTCAAATTTTCTTGTTATTATGTTATTTTTTATGTAGATTTCGTGCGGTTCATGATGCATTTTGTATTTATTTTTTTTACTTTTATGTTTTTGATTTTATATTTATTTATATTCTCTCAGATTTTAAAGTGTTTAGTTGGTGTTGTATATTGTATTTTAAGTTATCTTGGTGCTGGGTTTTCGTGCTGTATTACTGATGCATTTAAACTACTTTCAAGGCTATTTGTGTTCTGGCCCAACAATATTCTTGCAGAGAATAAAATTCTGTCTATCCATTGCTTGATAGAAAATATTAGGTATCGTTGAAAACTATATGTAAATTTAAAAATTGTAAAATAATTTGAAATTTCAAAAATATAACAAGGAAATAGATTCATTAAAATAAAGATCAAATTTGACACATATAGAAATCAACAATTCTTGACAAATGTCAAAATTCGCGGCGTAAAATTAGATTAAAAAAATTACTTAATCACTGATTTCAAAAAAACTAAAATTTTAAATTACGTAACCACTAATTTAAACAAAATTTAAAAAATCGAAGTACCTGGAGTACACATTACTAACTACTTAGGAAATATTCGAGTAAGTAATAATTTCATTACATAAAATCTTTAATCAAAGATTAGTCATTTAATTTTATTCTACTTTGGTCATTAATTATTTATACTATTAATTAGAAATTGAATTTTGTTTTTGCTGTTTGACACTGTTTTAAGTTTTGGTCAAATTAAGGAACCCTAATCTTAAATGAGCACGAACTCTTCTATGATAGCTTTGAACCTATAAGCGTACCGCGTATTATCAATCATGGCGATAGGAGTCACGTTTTACTAGTAACTGCCTAATAGTAGAACACATTTCCAATGTTGTTTTGACAGTTGTTCAATAGTTAATATTTCTATTGCGCGTATCCTCATCGTCAATCTGCAATCATAATATTTATCAATTTCTTTATTAGAAAACAATATATAGGTTATAATTTAATGAGTTAATTAAAAAATCTCAATAAATTCATATTATATGTTATATATAAAACCCACGGGTTATGTAATGATATGTGTGATTACATCACCTTAACCCATACGATGATTATGTAATACATATAGGTGCTTTTTTGCGATATATTTGTAGTGCTACTTCATCTTATTTTTAAAAATTAATGTGATATACGTATTCTTTTTTATCCAATTAAATTCGCTTTGTATATTATTCATCAACTTTTGAAATGTTACCGGAGCTGATACAATTTCAATAAATCATTCTATTAAAACAAAACTGTTTAATTTTGGTTGAAAAAGCAATTTTCACTTTGGAATCTTCTAATTCTGCTATATAGTATGTATTTCATAAATCTATAGTGGACAAAAATTTCCATTTAAATCATCTAATATTTGATTTGTATTTAGCATATTCTTAACTCTTAACTTTTCTACTTTTTCGAAAACAGCACAATTCAATGACCTTGCAAACTACAATCTGCCTTTGATTTATGTCCATCGATATAAAATTTTGTTTAAATTAAAGGTATTCTATTGATTATATACTGTTGGGCCAAAACACAACTTTGTTTAAATGAATTGGTAATAGCACGCAAACACAGCACGCAGATTTAAAATCAGACCCCTAAAACACCAATTAACCATGCTAAAATATGAGAAAGAAATAATTAAAATATAAAATTAAAGATATAAAAATAAATAAAATAATAACAGAACGCAACAAGATCCGCACGAAACAAATACAGAAATAACACGAAAACACGAAAAATTTGACCGAAAATTGACAATTTAATTAAAGAAGCAAGAGTTCATGAAAATTAGAACTAAAATTAAGTGATTTGAATTAGAAATAATTCAATTATTTGTTAAAAGAATAAATTGTCAAAATAAATCAAAAAATGAGAAATTAAAGTTAGAAAATACAAAGAAATTCCCAAGGTCAAATTTTGTTTTACTACATCAAATTTAACATGCAAGGTTTGTGTCACAGAATAGGTATGTATACCGATTCATTTACACATAACTTTAACCTTAAAAAACTTTTAAGAACCAACCTTAAAACGGAAACACTCTCGAAAAGCCTTTAAAAGCACTCGAAACAACCACTCATTCGGTTTATCAGTAACCTTTAACGGATAAATCATCTATTAGCGAAATTTTTGTGACAACTCGACAACGATACTATTTGTTTGATTAAAGTAAGCAAGGATGACTTGCTGATGAATGTGAATTAAATGAAGGAGATATAAAGATGATATTATTACTGATTAAATATATATATATATATATATATATATATATATATATATATATATATATATATATACGAACGAATTTTATTTATCCTGTCGAAATTTTTCCGGCCTACAGCCACACACCGACAAGCTATTAAAATATTACATAAATAGTCGAGCAGTATAAATGCGGTGTAAGTCCGCCAACAGCTCGTGCCCGTGAGAGATCTCGCCATGGGTAACGACGGACTCGAACGTCAATTCATTCACTATCATAGGGGTAGAAGGGAGATCAGGAGACAATCTTTTGATTGCCTACCTTTCCACCTACTCCCGAAAAATCGACCTAAGTATCATTACTTATCGGCTAAAATATCAACACAGAGTAGTCCAGTGGACACTCTTAAACTCTAACATCAACATAAAAATTTCCTAGGATCAATTTGAGGTTAATGAGAAGAAGGCTCGTGGACATCGATGCATCAAGCTTCTAGAACTCAAAAATCTTTTTAATCGTGATTAATTACGTGAGATCAGGCAGGGCTAAACTAATAATCTTATAGATCACTAACGCTTAAATAAAATAGGACGAGAATTAAATAAAGAGCCAGGAAAAGCATCGAACAAATTGTTAATAGAACCGAACAAAAACCTCCCAAGCCTCAATAATTTAGTATAGCAATATTAGGACTAACTAAAATCCTCCCAAATCAATCATTACTTAGCGGCTGGGACGAAAAATCCTACTGATTTAAATAAAATTATGGAAAATGAATAGAATACCCATAGATCATAAATAGCTGAGAAGGGTGTGAGGAAGAAATCCGGATTAATCTTCTCTCGTGAGTCACCATCAACAAGGGTCATTTTACAATCATGGGAAAAAACAAACCAATGTCATGTTAATTATCGATAAATAATAATTTCGTAGGTTTAATGCGAAAGTAATTGAACGGTTTAACCGCTAAATAACGAAATGCCCTAAACAAAATGAATCAGGACCAAGTAAATGATTTCGAGTTTTATGCATATCATAACATAGGTAACCAAATCTTTATTACATAAAAGCGAGATCATCAACTCTTCTGGTATTGCACGTTGAAGTCATAGGACGACACCTCCAAATCGTATCCCAGTTTGACCCAAAATAAAATCCATCCAACTGACAAATCTGCCCAAAGGTTTTTCTTTCTCCGAGAGAATATGGTGCCGTCATGGTAGGTGAAAATCGTGCGATTTTAACTTTGTTTGAGATCAGGAAGCTCTTTCAAACGCTGGTAAGCGGCGAATATGACCGAAATTGTAATGACAGGTGGAGCCATTGGAATCCATCGTAAAAGTAAGGATAATGCCATTAAACGCAGGACAATGGTGGTATAAGTACCCCCGGACATGCATAATTCCACGATCAATTAGAAACACCAAAAATATAGGAGATATCCGCTAATGAAATGGGGGTTGAAAAATATCAGAAGAGATTTTCTGACCAATAATTCAGTAGATCCCCATTATCAAGGAAGTGGCATGTACACACGTGACTGCTGGGAGTGTGCATACACTGGTCAGGAGATTCTTTTCTGCCCAGATCGATAATAGAAGTAGAGAAGAAATCAACCAATCATTCTGCCAGGAGAATCAATTCTGCCACGTGGCAGTACACACAAACCGGCCCAATTGACATATATATAGTGAGAAAAACTTTATATCGACTGGAAATTATGTCAGACATGAAAACGTCAAAAGTACCAACGAATAAGACCAATGAAATGAAAATGAGTAGAAGACCGCCGATCGAAGACGCCAATAGACAAATATTCGTTGCAAGAAATCATCCGAGTAACGAGACATATATTCATGGCCGAAGACAACCCCCTGAGGGAGATCCTGCATCAAGTATGGCTATCTGAGCCACATTTTATGTTTAATAAATGCAACATTTTTATTTTATGCTTTCCTTGTGTTAATTATGCGATATAAATTACGAACAAGTGACTAGAAAATAAATCCTGATTGCAGACAGTTAATTCCGAAAATCAATGAATAGATAAAATTCCGACCATCATAAGAAACCACCCATCTGAGTGTGGCATCTCTATCAAACCGACGCCTCAAAATTATCAATTGCCACTGTTCGTTAGATCCCTACACCAATTACGAACCGGAAATAGAAAAATGAATAGGATTCATGATAGAAAGGAGGGTCTATTAATCTCCAATTATTTCGACCAGTTCTCTTAATAATTCCCGAATCACTTGAATTTTCTTTTTGGTTTTATTCACAAGTTCCCCATCTATTCTAGGGTTAGAGTAATTTTGTTATTTTTGAATTGATTCCCTAAAAAACCCTCCCTCCAAACGATTTAGGTTAGTTCAATACTAGTTCAATCTTGACAACAATGGCTTCGACACTTCAATCCCTAGCTGCAGGAGACCTATACTCACAGTACCATTACGGAAACAAGCTTTTTCAGTATACCATAACCTAAATTATCCAGGTTCTTCATCAACATATGCATTTCTACGAACCAGGGTTTTATGTCACTGCATGAGAAAAATATAAAGGAATGGGTGTCTCAGTGCTTACTTTGTCAAAAAAAACAAAATAAATAGAAATACCAAATCACCAATAATGAATTTTCTAAAAGGAAATCGGTTTGACGTTGTTCACGATGATCTAGTAGGTCCTCTACTAATTGATAATGGATACACGTACATATTGACAATGATCGTTAGAAAGGCAAGCTGGTTAGAGGCAATTCCATTAAAAGCTATCAAACCTTAAAATGTCGCAACCAAAATTGTTCAATACTGGATATCACGCTATGGCATTACAAATATTTAAAAATCTCACAGAAAAACTAGAAATAAAGCATTTAAACTCCACATCATATGATCCTCAGACAAATGGTCTACTAGAGCGATTTCACAGAACCTTAAAAACATTTTTAAGAATACTCTCAATCATTAGCTTTCGTTTTACTAGATTGGAGAAACACTCCATCAGCCACTACAGTATCAACTCCTTCACAGCTGTTATTCGGAACGCAAACTTCTTTACCATCAGAGATAATTGATTTTTGAAACAATCCAACCTTAGAAGAACTTGAATTAGCACGTGCATACTTCATCACTATCAATTCAAGCCCTCAATTCATCCCAAGTACAACATACAAGGCCTACATTCCACGAGCTTTCGAAAAATCAGCTCATGTTTGAATCAGAACCACAATTAAATCTGGTTTAAAACCAAGATACCTAAGTCCACACAAACTTTCAAAAGTCACTGACAATCACACACACTTCATCATTGATGGGCAAAATCAAACAGTAAGTTTAGCACGCATAAAACCGCTATTAGGTTTCATCGACAACCAAAGTTCACAAGATGACAAAATTCATCATCCTCATCTCAGTTCAGATGATCAAAGTACAAAAGAAATCTCAAACGAATACTAAACAATTTCCCAATTCACAAAGAAATGAATATTCCAGAGTCTGTATCTCCAGAAACAATATTGATCTCACAATTAAATTGTAGACGATACTTTTCAAAGTCCTTATACTGGAGTTCGTACATTCAAAATTTGGATAAATCAAGTACCAATTGTCCTATATATAACTCGGTCGATCTAAACATACCGAGTGCTGGGTACATGATGGGCAAAACTTTATAAGACTTTCGAGGCCATTTGCAATGGATCCCCAGCAGACGCTCACACGAGCGATATAACGGTAGGATACTCGTCAAAATGACGTTGGAAATGTATTACTATGGGTGGTTTCTAGTAAAAAGTGAGCCATATTACCATGACTGCTAATACCCTAGAAAACCTTTGGGTTCACGAGCTATCACAGAAGATATGCTCATTTTAATTATGGGTCCTTCTATCGCTAATTCAATTGAAATAATATCGATGATTAAACCATTTTATTTTATTTTAAAAGTATTATTTATCAAATAGTTTAAGTTAATCCCAAAAAAAATTATCGATGTAAAAACACAAATTATTTTTTAAAAAATTTATAAATTAGATCAATCGGTCAATTTCGATGTGAGATGTTCGGTATAAACTTCTTGATTTGTACCATTAATCGAGCCGTCTTCAATCTTCGGCGTCTTTTCCTCTCGACTTTGCTGGGACGAGATTGATTAGTTTTGGGCTTGATAGTATTGTCAGTTTGATTGGAATTCATAGTGGACAATGTTTGATCGAAATAAATGGAATCTGCGGTGGACGAGTGGTTTCCAATCTCGTTCCGAATTATTTCTTTCAGTTTTAACTGTTGGTTTTCTTTCTTCACCTTCTCTAGCTTCACGGCCATCTCGGCATGCTGTGTTTTTAATAGATAATTGTGCTGGGTTAACTTCTTTGCTTGCTCTCTTCCATTCTGTGGCAGCGTCGGATCATTGCTTCGCCTCGCTGAATTTACTCCAGAGCCTTATAGTGGTAGTAAGCCACGTCTCGTCGAAACCTTTCGATATCCAGCGTCTTAATTTAATTTCGGTTCACTAAAATATTATATGTGTGTTTAAATTAAATCGACAATTGGTTTGGAACATTTAAGATTATGAATTTTGATGAACCGACTCGAGGTAATTACATATTATTATAAAACCATACTGGATTGTGAAATAGTGATGTTTGATGAAAATAATAAATGGATGCGAATAATAGTAGGATTAATGTATATGAAACGCATGATATTAAAATCTGGATCCGACTATGAAAATTATTTCCAATGGTCTATAGAGGTATATTACTATTTATTATTCTTTTATTTTTATCATTATTTAGGTGATAGAAACAAAAATTGATCCATGGGTAGAAACAAACGGTGAATGGATAGCGTATATTCAAGTTGCTGCAGAAGCCAAACGTTCAGATATTTATATTGCAAATTGCAAATTTTTATTAAAGCTATTAAAGTTACTAAAAACTGGTTGGACACTGATAGCATTGATTTTCTTGATAATGTTTGATTTATGATATTTATAAGGTGGTGACGAGCTTTTATACTCTTGTTAGATACTGATTAACCAATCAGAATCATGCATGAATATTGCATGGTTATTGCATTTTATATGTGCCTCTATTATTTCTATGATTTAATGTGCAAATTGTTATTACTAAATTATTGTAATCACTAATATTATAACTATTTAAAAAATTAATACTATTAAAACCAAACATACTAATATTATTACTGTTTAAAAGATTTCTAATAATAAAATCAGTCAGACTATTTAAAAATAAAACAAACCAAAACAACCAAATAAAACATTTATTTCTTAAAAATTTTAAATTTACATGCATTTTGAACCGATTTCGCTAGACACCACTCGACATTCCTTTGATATCTGAAATTGCAACAGCTGCACTCCAGAATACATGGATATTCGGTTTCCATGTCCTTCATTTTTCGACCAAGCTTTACATCCCATAAAGCTTGATCTATGATATTGAATATCCAGATATTAGTCTCGATGTATACGAGATCTGGAATCATTGATTCTAGTTGTTCTTTCAGAATTGTTCGCAGTTAAGGGTAAAAGAAGAACAAACGCTCTAAAATTACTTCTTGATATTTATCTGTACACAATGATAATAATAATAAATAATCAATAATAAATTTACCATAATTTTCAATTTCCTTCTTTGATAATATTGAAATTGTCATCGACATAGTATTTTCCATTTTAAAAATGAAATAAAATGAATAACCAAGTTGTTTTAATCAATCATTAGCCGATCAGATATCGACCAATCCCATGATTTCATTGTGTATGTCGGTAACAATATTTATGTACTCTAGATTTCGCAACACTAATATGACTATTTTCCCACTGGCAAACATGTTAACACACATTGAGTTGTATTTTAAAAGCCTCAGTGCAGGAAATAATTTTGGCTCGAATATACAAAGACATTTTGTTGATATGTTGTATAGATTGATAGATTGTCTCATATCCATGGTAACCGTAATTGACTGTATTTTAATTTCCTTTATTTTATATTGTAATTTATTGACATCTAAAGGTTTCTTGTATCCCATGATTCTGCATTTGACGGATTTGAAAAATATTTTAAAGTATTTTTCACTCCTATCAACAATTTGCTGGGTTGACCATTCGGAAACGTCATTTTTGACACATCGAAAGTTCCTTTATAATTTATATTTGATAACATAATTAAACAATAATAAAATATTAATCTATATATATGATTTTTAAAAAGAGTTCATTAAATTATATAATATAAACAAAAACCTATAATTATACAAATTAATAATGGAATTAAGAAATGATGCGATATATCAAATCGTCCGCCCAAGTGGTAGTGGTAAAACTATGTTTGTGTGTAAATTACTGAAATCTAATTTATTTCAAACAAAATTCAACAAGATTTATTGGCATAGGGGTGCAGATAAAGAGCATGGATTAACTCAAGATAATTTCTGTAAATTGAAAAACATGATAAATAGTAAAGGGTTTCGATAAAAACTGGTCAAGTCGATTAAGGAAAGGTGATTTCATCATTATCGATGATTTGTATCAGGAAGCTAATAAAGAAAAGGATTTTAATAATTTATTCACAAAAATCAGTAGACATGTTGGTGTTACTGTGATCTTTATTACTCAAAATCTATTTCATCAGGGTGGCGCACATCGAACAAGGAATTTAAATGTTCAATATTTAGTTATTTTCAAGAATCCTAGAGATGCAACAGTTATTGATTTTCTTGCTCGACAACCATACCCTAATAATCGTAATTTTCTCATCAGTGCATTTCAAGATGCTACAAAATCACCACATGGATATATATATCTTGATTTCACTCAACAATGCAATGATGATTTACGGGTAAAAACAAATATTTTCAATAAAGAAGGTAAAATGGTTTATAAACAAAGTTGAAAACATTAACATGTAAAACTTTTAATAAAATCCAGGCTTAAAAATGTCCGAAAACTTAGACAAAGTATTAAAAAGAAAATAAAGAACACAGTTCCACCAAAGACTAGTTATACACAATCTAAAAAACTAATTGCCGAGAATTTTCCCGCAATGAATCTAATTTCGAAAAACATCATTAAAAGGAGTAAAAATAAAGTTGTTTAAATTTTAAAAAATCATAGGAGTTTCCCATATTTTAATGCATTGTTAAGGTTTCGAGTATGAAAAGAATGTCTATTTTACAATCATTTCCAAATTTTGTTGTCGATGATTTACTCAAAATCTACTAAAAGTAGTCAGAGATAAAATTAAAATTAGTAAATCTAAAAAACTAGTATTGAAGAAACATCGTAAGCCTTTGTTATCGCTTGTAAATACTAAAGATCGTAAACAAATAAGAAAAATCATATATAAACAACAAGGCGGTTTTATTGGCGCCATATTACCATTAACAATATCATTATTATCACAATAAACGATGGGGCAACCACTACCTAATGTCAAATTAAAATTTAAATCATCTTGTTGTAATGGAGAAGAGTTGAACGAAGCAATTTTCGGTAGAGTGGTAAAGTTAAAGAAAAGAGTCCCAAATTCGAAAAAGGAAACGCAAAAGTGGTTGCCAGATCAGCTTTCGTACAGTTTATACAAACCGATGCGGAAAAGATTTCCAACGAGAGTTTATAAGACATTCGGTATTAATGATTTATGGCAAATGGATTTGATGGAGATGATACCGTATTCGAAGATTAACAAGGGTTATAAATATATTTTAAAGTGTATTGATGTTTTCAGTCGTTTTGCCCGCTGTGTACCAACAAAGACAAAATCTGCAGAAGAAATATCTAAAACAATTATTAATATATTTAAAAATGGGCATCCCGACAATTTTCAAATCGATTTAAGTATTATTATTATTATTATTATTATTATTATTATTATTATTATTATTATTATTATTATTATTATTATTATTATTATTATTATTATAGGTAAGGAGTTTTACAATAGTAAAGTTAAGCAAATCCTGGATCGTCTCAAAATAAATCATTACTCTGTACATTATGAATACAAAGCCGCCCATGTTGAAAGATTTAACCGGACATTGAGGGATAGATTGAAGAAATATTTCGTGCATCAAGGTAATAAAATATGGATAAATGTGTTACCGAAAATACTTGTTAGTTATAATAATTCATCACATCGAGGTCTGAATGGTTTGAGACCTGTAAATATCAGCCCGAAAACATTATCTAAGTCAGTACGGCCTAAAAACGTTGTAAAATTACAAAACCAAAATATAAAGTTGGTGATCACGTTAGAATTAGTAAAATATCTGCTTCACCTTTCATCAAAAATTTCGATAGTAATTGGAGTGATGAGGTATTTCAAATTACTAAAATTAATACTAAACAGAGTCATGTAATGTATGTTATTAAAGATAGTGATATCAATGTAATACAAGGGAAATTCTATGAACAGAAATTACAAGTTATTTCCAAACCTACAGTGTTCAGAATTCAGAAAATACTGAAAACTAAAATGGTGGGTAAGGATAAACAATACTATGTCGAATGGCATGGATATCAAAAACCCTCATGGATATCATCAAAAGACCTAGTAAAATGAGTTTCTATACTATTTTACCGAGCAATAGTTGCCCACTAATCCATCCTGATAATCAAGCAAGTAAATTTATGGTTGATCTTCAAAATCCTATTTATTTACATGGAAATTGGGAAGTTGCTTTGCAACACTTTACATTTGTGTACAATACATTCCCATTTTATAGTCATTGTAAAATCAGTTACAAGAAACGTGTACCCAAAACCTGTAGTGGTATTTTCTCAATCAATAATTTTGAACGATATTGTCATATTCCGAATCAGATTTTAGATGAAAATTGTGGCATGTTTTTCAAAGATGGATTGAATGTTAGTTGTGATTATAGTCCATTTACAATAAAGTTTGAAAGTATTGAGGATGCCAAGCGAATGGGTTGTGATAAGCTTAGCATTGTTGTTCCTGGTACTGAATACCTAATACGTTTTAAAACATTTGATGAGAAAAGTGTAACGATCGAAAACATCAAAATATCTGTATCATATATTAATGAGGTGGAAGATACATTTACATTTACTAATGATTTATATATTGAAACACTTGAAGAATTACATAAATATATTTCATTCAATTGTTTACATATATTTAAAACTATTGAATTTGTTAAAGATGGAATATGTAAATTCAGTCTGAATAATAACATTTGTGAAGTTACATTTGATAAAAATTTGGCTAATACATTGGGATTAAAACTATCGGTAGATTTGCACTTCCTATTCTTAAACGCCTTGGTAGTTTTGGTATGAAAACTGCTAAAGATGTGATAATGAATGAGCAGAAAATATTACCATCTCTGAAATCAAATGCATTATCCGAGTTAGGGAAAGTTCTACCAAGTGTTGCAGGTATGTTTCAAAAACAAGAACCTGCACCGGCTCAAAAACGTAAAAGACATCATAAACATATAAACAAACGAATGAAAGGACATGGAACTATATTTCAAAAATGATTTGTGGTAAATCTGAATTGTGCTTATTTGATAGACCATCTCCCCAAGCAGTAATTGAAATGGGGGCCTTTGAAGAAGTATTTCCGATGAATTCTATTATGGATAGTAGAACTGATATTGAATTTTATATTAACGGTTCCCAAACTGAATATTTAGATTTGAACGATACATTGTTAACCTTTCTGATCAAAGTTGTAGATAAAGATGCAGTTCTCGGATTTAATAATATCAAGATTGAGGGTGGTAACAGTACATATATTCACAAAGCTCTAATAGAAACTATTATAAATTACAATAGCGATACTAAAAATACATGTTTAACTCCTATGGGTTATGGTAGTGATGACGATAGGAAAAAATGGATTAAGGGTTCGAAATTATTTACCATGTGCTCATCATTACAACTCGATTTTATGGATCAACCGAAATATTTACTCCCAGGTGTTAATGTACACATTAGATTGAAAAGATCAGAGTCAACATTATCACTAACAAGTGCCACCACAACACCAATTCTTCAATTAGTTGATGCAAAATTATTGGTGAGAAGAGTTCGTGTTGAGCCCTCTGTATTAGCCGGTCATCAACTGGGGCTTAATTCTAAACATGCAATATATCCATTAAAAACAAAGGAAATTGTTAAATTTCCAATTGCTAAAGGTTCAGCTTCTTTCTATAAGGAACAAATATTTGGAGATAGAAGAATGCCCAACTTTATATTGGTAACAGTTCAAAGTGAATCTCCATATAATGGATCATACTTAACATCGAGCTCAATTTTCAAAAGTTTTGGAGTAACATCGCTAACTTTATCGAAAAAAAATGATTATAGAGAAAAATATACTCAAGATTTCGATAATGACAATTATTGTGCTACATACAAGCAGACTATAGTGAGAAATATGAATTATTAGGATAAAAACCTTAATTGTGGTATAACTCTTGGTGATTTTAAAAACAAATATTCATTCTTTACATTTGTTTTGGCACCCGATTTTGATTTAAATCAGAGTCAATTACCTCAAAATGGAAATTTACGATTAGATATAAAGTTTGCTAAAGCTACAACTGAACCGGTACATGTTGTAATATATGGAGTATTTGAAAATGAGGTTCAAATAACTGCAAATAGAACAGTGTTGATATAAATGTATAGATAATTTATGATAATTTGTCATGGAGTAAATTTTTAAATGTATTATTAATATTATTGATGTAGTTCTATTCGGGTCTATCGAATTGGAAAACAAATTCTAGGACATGAATTTTTAGGGGTTTTTCCTCATGATAAAATTCCATATTTACGTAATAATCAAGCCATAATCGTCATTGCTCAATCGTCTCATCTCGGTGGAGAACATTGGTTAGCAATATATATGCAACCTAGCAAGATATTTGTATTTGATCCTATGGGTTTCTATTATCCTGCTTTAATGGTTTCAAAATTGCAAACAATGGGTAAACTTATTGTGTATAATAAAACTATGTATCAAAAACCATCAACCTTAACATGTGGTCAACATTGTTTAGCATGGTTATTATCCAAGCGATTTGATGTATAATAAATATATTAGTGTTTGTGTTATGTTTTATTATTATTGTTATGTTTTAACTATTAATATATATATATATATATATATATATATATATTTTAATTATTATTATTATTATTAATATTAATATTATTATTAATATTAATATTATTATTATTATTATTATTATTATTATTAATATTATTATTATTAATATTATTATTATGTGTTTAATTAATTAATGTTAACAAAGCCAGTGCATGATAAGTGCATGATTTACAAAGACACTACATGATCATCACGTGATTTACAGAGACACTGCATGATAAGTGCATGATTACTAACAAGGAACGCATACATACACACTCAAGACTGTATGTAGTTTACAAAGAAATCACATACATACTTTTGTTTGTATGTGAATTACAAAGAAAAACACATACATACTTTTGTTTGTATGTGATTTACAAAGAAAACATACCTACACAATCTAGGCTGCATGCGTAAAAATCTCTCACCTATATGTGTGTATTGCTTAAATGTGATTGGCTTAATCCTGAAAATATTATTCTCTTTATAAACATATGCAAATTCAAAATCTGTCACAATTAATTCATAAATTTCAACATGGCAGGACAAAATAATATTTTAAGAAGTCTTCTAACTTCATCCATTGGTAATTTTTATTTATTATTTATTACTATTAATCTTTTAGTAAATTTCGTCTGGTTGGATGTAACCGAAAATGAGGATCTTTTGGATTTGGATGACGTTTTTGGTAAAATTTTATTTGTTTGTTAAATGATTTTATTAATATTCTTTTAGATCGTAATAATAATAATGTTGAAAGAATTATTATTGAAAATACTCCCACTTCAATTAATGAAGATGTTTATGAGGTTATATCTATCGGTAAGTTTAATATTTATTTATTTTCAAAATATAAAAAACATTTCAGATGATGATGATATGATTCCGGCAACTTACCCAATAATTATTTTGGATGATATAGTGGATGATGCCCCCACTTGTATTGATGGAGATGATATAGTGGATAATGGCCCACTTGTATTGATGTTGACGATTCATCTGATGATAATATTGATGCAGATTTATGTTAGTAATTTATTTATTTTTAAACTTTATTTAAATATATTAATTAATTATATTTTTAAAAATTTAACGAATTTAAATAAAATTTTGAAAAATTATGAAAAGTAGAAGATTTTGTGAAAAGTTGATTATTGAAGATTTTATGGAAATTATTTAATAGCGAAGAATTTATGAAGATTTTATGAAATCATGCAGAGTTGATTCTTAACTAATTCTAGGGAATGATTTCTGTAAATAATAAAAGGTTGTTTTTATTAAATTTTAGGTTAATAAATATCTATTCTTTATTAATAATAAGAAAAAATAATAATAGTCTACAGCAAGCATTGAAAACGATATTCATTTTATATTATAATAATACTTATTTGATGTGATAATAATAATCTGCAGTGAGCATGCAGCTATATTTTGAAAAAATGATACTTATTTTATATGATAATAATAATAATATTTTATGTGATAATAATAATAATAACAATAATAATAATAATAATAATAATAATAATAATATTAATAATAATAATAATAATAGTCTGCAGAGGAAATATTTTGAAAATGATATTCAGTTTATATGATAATAATATTTATTTTATATGATAATAATAGTCTACAGTAAGCATGTAGCTATTCGCCCTATAATTTGTTAATAATAATAATCTGCAGTGACATGCTATTCACCCTATAATTTGAAACATTTATTATTAACAGGTCTTTATGTTATAAACTTGCATAATAATGAATGATTCGCGAATGTTGCAATATTTATGCAAAACAAGTGCAAAGCCATGTCTAATACATTTGACTATATAAGAATTATCATTTAATATTATACAAGTCTTTATGTTATAGAATTGTATAATAATGAAAGATAATTTTATGAAATATTGTAAAATAATTATATATATATATATATTTTTTTTTAATACAAGTTATTTAATTTATTATTATTTTATCAGGTAAATTTTACTCAAAATATTGCATGATCTCAAAGAATCATGGTGAAATATGTCACGAAAAAATGAAACAATACTATGTCCATAGATTTAATTGCATTAGGTTTTTTATTTGCCCTGTATGCAATACATCCCAGTCCATAAAATATAAAGCTTTTTATAGCATTCACAAAGACCATTTAGATTTATTTAAAATAATTAAAAAGGAGCTGTTTCGTATCAGTAATAAAAATAATGTAAATATTATGAATATTATAAATAATATACGCCCAACAAAAATAACTAAAAATAAAAGACCTGCTGAACATAGGCCATCTAAAATACCAAATAAACTTATAAAATCAATTAATAATGTAGATATTATAAATAATGTAGATATTGATATTATTACTAATGCAGATATTATAAATAATGCAGATATTGTAAATAATGCAGATATTATAAATAATGCAGACATTGTAAATAATGTAGATATTATAAATAATGTAGATATTATAAATAATGTAGATATTGTTAATAATACTATTAATCAAGTTGATGGTTCATTAGAACCTATAATACAAATTAATTTAAACGGCACAATTAAAACAATTAAATTTGATACATCAGAGGCGCGACTGATAAAAATAATGTTAACTGAGAGAATCAGTTCTAAATTAATTAATGAGATTGGAAAGATGGGGGGTGATGTTAAAATTCAATTTGCTGTTTTAATACAGTTTGAAAAAGATGGGGAAATCCGTGATAATTATTTTTCCAACAACGCAGAAAAATTTTCAGATAGTTTTTTATCTGAAGGAGTTAATAAACTCAATGAAAAAATAGAAAAGTTCACCCATTTAGGCAGTGGATGGAGAGTAATCAATATTTTAGAAATAGATTTTATACTTACCAAATTTTCCCCAATTAGTCGTTTATTAGGTCATCGACATATTCAGACTCCGTCTGCTATTGCATCTAAAAAAGCTATTATAAATGTTAAAAATACCGACGATAAATGCTTCCTTTATAGTATTCTGGCAATTCTTAAAAAAGATTTAATTTTAGAAAATCGGACTAGACCTGCAAAATACACCGAGTTTTTAAACGACTTAGTATATGACGAAATTACGGATTGCCCAATGAAATTAATAAATATCCCCAAATTTGAAAAGAAAAATGACAGTTTAAATTTAGCAATAAATGTCCTTTCTTATACTCCAACTATGATAATTGACGAGGTTCTCGATAGTTATGTCTTCCATCACCCTCATTTAAGTATAATTCATCGTTCAAAGGTCATTGACGGAACACCTATTTATTTGCTTTTATTAGAGAAAAGTGATAGGAATCACTACACCGCGGTGAGTGATTTGAATAAATTAATGAATTGTCATCAGAATCCTGATTGTCCAATTCAAATTAGATGCAAATGGTGCCCACACTGCCTAAATGGTTTCAGACTGGATAATGCCTTTAATAAACATGTAACTCTATGCGCTAAAAATCAGACGGGTACAACCCTTTACACATTACCCGATAACAAAAATTGAAAATTTGAAAATTATTCTAAAACCATCACCCCTCCCTATGTAATTTATGCCGATTTCGAGTCGGTTTTACCACCTGATGTTAGACATCACCAAATTCATATGCCTAGTTCAGCAGGCCTTTTACTATTAAATAACTATACAAAACACAGCAATATTTTGAATTTTATGGACCTGAGTGAATTTCTTTATTTCTTAAAAAAGTAGAAGAAATTGCTGTCACAATTCTCCCACCTTATTATGATGTTGAAGCGAAAATGTTGATAAGTTTTATGTCTTTCGCTGAACAACGAGAATTTAAATCATGTTAAACTTGCTATCTTTGCAAGAAACCGATTGTAAATCCTGCTAAAGACCATTGTCACTTTACAGGTAAATATCTTGGTGCAGCGTGACAAAAATGTAATTTTGCGCGTAGAATATACAAGTTGCTTCCAATAGCGTTTCATAATTTGAAAGGTTACGATCTGCATCATATTTTAAAACATGGTCTCAACGGTTTTTCTACTTGGAATTTAGACATTATACCTACCTCGGCTGAAAAATTTATTTCTTTAATTGTACATATAAACAATCTGGCTGTTAGATTTATAGATAGTATGCAATTTGTAAATTGCTCTTTATCTAAGGCTGTAAAATCACTTATTACACTACCTCTTACTACCTCTGCCTTTCCTGGTTCAATTATAGATTCTAAAGGTATATTTCCTTATGATTATGCCGCATCTTTTGATGTTCTTGAAACTACTTATGAATTGCCTCCTAAATGGGAGGGTGTGACGGATGATGAGTATGCGACTGCCGAATTGGTTTGGATGCAACAAAACTGTGGTAATTTGCGTGACTATATGATGCATTATTTAAAGGTTGATGCATTCCTACTCGCTGATTACTTTCAACAGTTCCGTGAAAAGGCCATTGCATACAATGGTCTTGAACCTTTAAATTTCTATGGTATTCCTGGAATGTCATGGGCGTCAGCGCTTATGACATTAAATGAACCCATAGAGCTTTTACAGGACATAAAATGTTCAATTTTTACGAGGGAGTAATACGAGGAGTGTTAACGTTTGTTAACAAAAACTATGTTGCTTCTTCAGAGGACACTGAATTGCTGTATACAAACATAAATAATTTTTACGGTTAGGCTCTTAGCCAATCTTTGCAGTATGCTGATTTTGTTTGGGTGTATGATGGTTTGGATGATGTATTGAATGAGTGTATGAATGTTGCGGATATTGAAACCCTTCCATATAGATATACTATAGAAGTTGATTTTGATATATCAGAAAATTTTCATGATTTTTTAAATGACTTTCCGATTGGACCGGAAAAGATGTGTTCACCAAATTTAAAAGTTGAGAAGCTAATGCTCACGCATTATCCAAAGAAGAATCATGTTCTTCATTGGAGGCTTCTCAGGCTTTATATTTCGCTTGGGGCTAAGTTTGTGAATGTGCATAAATGTATAAAATTTACACAGAAACCTATTTTTAAAAAATATATAGATAAAAATACTGACTTGCGAGCAAATGCAGTCAGCGAGATATATAAAGATTTATTTAAATTATATAAAAACAGCTTGTACGGTAAATCCGTTGAAAACCTTAAGAAGCGAATGAATTTGCGACTATGTAATTCACTTGAAAAGTTAATTACATATTCGTCAAAACCGGCATTCAGAAAAACCATCGACGTTGATGAGAATCTGTTTGCTGCGCATCTTAATAAGGATTCAATATGTTTGGATAGGCCTAGTTACGTCGGACAATCAGTACTAGATCTATCCAAACTACGGATGTATCAGTTGCAGTATATAGAGCTGCAAAAGTATAGAACTATTTATAATTGTGATATAAATTTAATTGCCGGTGATACGGACAGCTTCTTTTTAGAGATAAAACATTTAAAATTAGATACTTTATTAAAAGCGATGATTTCGGATGACCTTTTAGATACATCTAATTATGACCCTTCTCATCCTTTATATTCAAGACGACTAACATTCGTTATAGGAAAGTTTAAGGATGAGAGTAAGGGGGAATGATATGGTGAGTGGGTTTTCTTGCGCCCTAAATGTTATAGTTTATTGGGAAATAAGTCGACTATGAGGGCTAAGGGCGTAAAATTAACATGTACAAATATAAATCATCAATCATAATTAGATTGTTACAATAATAACGAGATTATATTTGTACCTCAGACTAGAATAGGGTCCCGGAATCATCAGCTTTTCACTTTTAAAAATAGTAAAATAGCGCTAAACAACCACGATGATAAGAGGGCATCGGTTGATAAAAATGTTAGTTTTGCCTATGGACACTATAGAGGGCTTGATGCAATTAATAGTGGTCATAGTATTACAAAAACACAGCAATTTCAAGATATATTCAAAGAAATTCTGGCTCCTGATTGATCATCAATTTATCAGACGAACAATTATGTAAATTTTGTATATTATATATTTTTGTATATTTTGAATTTTGTATATTATAGAAAAAAAAAATAAAATTGTACATTTACTTATTTTATTATGTTTTTGATTATTATTAGTTGCTTTTTATATAAAGGGTTATAAAACATGTTCACAATAGTTAAATTTCGATTTTATCTGCATCAATGTAGGATTGAATAACATCTCGATATTTACCATACACATCCAGAAAACATTTTATTTAGAAATAATATGCAACAAGATAATTTCATTATTGACTTATTGATTTATTTATTTTTTAGTAGTAATAAATAATCATAGGTTTCTGTCAATAGCCTATCGTTTATTAAAAATGTCTGATTCCATTTAATTCTGAATTCCACTATCTTAATTTAAAAGATTAATATAATAATAATAATATTAATAAATAAAAACTTGTAACAATAATAATAATGATAAAAAAAATATTATTAGTTAAAACATTACTTATAAAAATAATTAATAGAATAAAAAAAAAATTTTAAATTTAAAAATATTAATAATTAAAACACTACTTATATGTGCTGCCCGATATCGGAGGTATGTGGAATGGGCTTTGAATAAAGCTCTTTGACAATATAACTATAGTAGAATTATTTCTTTATAATAAAAGTTTTTTGTTGTACATGTCTTGGTTTTTTATTATATATTAATAATAATAATAATAAAATAAGTGATAGTTAAAAAATTACTTCTAAAAATAAGTAATAGAATAAAAAATTAAAAAATATTAATAATTAAAACACTACTTTTTTTTATAAGTAGTAATTTTAAATTTAAAATTTTTTAAAAATAATATGACCTTGAGAAATTTTTCGATGAGTCATGGTCTTTGTTTGAATGACCTTGACAAAATATGATGAGTCATTCAATGACCTTGAGAAATTTTAAATGACCTTGAATGAGTTATGGCCTTTGTTTCAATGACCTTGAAGGTGTTTGATGAGTCACCCAATGACCTTGAATGAGTCATGGTCTTTGTTTCAATGACCTTGAAAGTGTTTGATGAGTCATCCAATGACCTTGAATGAGTCATTGTCTTTGTCTTAAAAATTTTTTGTACTTTTAGACTTAGAAAAAAGCGATTTTACCCCCCCCGGGGTGATCCAGCGGTGACACTATCTAGCGGTGACACATCCCACTACTCACCCTAACTCAAGTAATGATTCCAGAGGAACCAACCCATCCAGATATGTTAGAACGGTTGGAATCACTACAAAGGATGAAAATAATTGCATGGCAGAAAGTTCAGCGGGACAAGATCTCGTTCCAACAATTCGTCGTGGAAAAAACAATTTTAGTAATTTGTGATAATAATAAAAGTTGTAGACGGAAGTGTTATTTTTGTTTTTCGTTCGTAAAAATGATTTATTTATTTAAATTTGAAAATTTGGATAATTGAAATCTTGTCAAATTTCATAGAACGCTGTTCCAAAATATAGAATTAGACATACGTAAGGAGTACAATAAATTGAATTTTCTAACAGATACTGGTAAAAATTTAGATGAAAGGCTTTTTCAGCGTATCCTTAGCAAGAGTTTGAACACTTAAAAGTAAAAATATCTAAATCCAGCGTTAGAGTTAAATCTCATTTACATTATCCTTACTAAGAATTTAAAGTAAATGGTTATTTTTAAAATTTCATCTTTTATAGGTAGTATTTTAATAATGGACAATGTAAATTATCATAACTATCAGAAATCACCAACCGATCGAGCACACGTCTTCTATCGACAGCTCGTTGGACCCACTATGAGGCCGGGCCTTAGTAGTTCTGGAAACTGAGCTCACCTTTGGCGGTCTCATAACCGATGGTTACAGTTCCAACGTTGCCTAACAACGGGTAACCATTGGAGGGAGATGACAATTGTATGTTAGGGGTTACAAGGTCATAAAACCACTAACCCCACAATAACATAAATTAAACCTAGCATTCAGAGGTACTCAACTACCAGCTTATCACACAATATTATATAGTCATTGAATCCAAAGTTTAATGTGCAAAGTGCATTGACTACTAATGTTTTGAACGTTTTTAAATAGTTTTGGTATGTTAAATCGTGATTAATTGATGTTTGAGTATTGTTTTAAAAAAATCTTTAAATTTTAATATTATTACAATAATTTAATTTATAAAATATTACATTATTATTTTAAAATTATAATATAGTGAAACCCCGTTATAATGCGAAAATCAGGGTTCATTAAATAGGGTCGCGTTAAAAGTGTGGGTCGTGTAAATGCGGGGTTTTACAATATTGAACTTTTCTTTCGGGCAAGATATACGTGTACACATGTAAAAATAAAAAGTCGACTTATCATCAGATGATTAGAAAAATTTGATTAAAATTTAGAAAAATTTAAAGCATCGATGCAAATATATAAAAGTTATTACGGTGCATTATAACATTTATTAATTTTTTTGTTTGTGTTATAATAGGGATTGACCAAAAATACTAAAATATCACAAAATTATAAAAAGTGTATCAACATAGAAGGTTACTGTGCCGTATTGGTTTCGTTTTGTCAAATAAAGATTTTAAATATTTAAAACATTTAATCATTTTTATATCTGAATTCGCTCCGTAAAACATAACATAAACCCTTTTACGGCATTGATATATTATATTCATTGCATGCCGCCCGAAAAGTTTATTATTATGTGGTGAATTCCATTTTATTTTTTGTTAATTTATTATCGATTGCTACCAAGCTCACGAGAATGCAAAAACACCGCAGCTGAGTAAGAACTCCGATCGACAAATTCAACAATTGTAATTTTTTATTCAATTGATTCAGGAGGGTTGATGCTACTTGTTTGAGGACGAGAATGTTTGCGTCAGAATTTACCCAGACTTTTCCATTTAATTGTTTACTATGACCTGAACCCAACGCTGCCATCAAATATCCCAAAACTAGACCATCAAACAGAAAGTTATGATATTCATCCAAAGAGCATTCTTGAATATTTGTTGGGATTTTATCAAATGCAGCTTTAATATGACTTAGAACTGTAGCATTTAACATTTCAATCCAACAAAGAGTTTTTCCTGCCTCACTTTTATCGAATTGGGCAGCTTGAGGAGAAATAATATGAGATATAATTCCAGCTTGTGGTTTAAAAGTAGATAAAGCTTCTCGAGCTGTGGTAGCCTCTTTAGTTAGACGAGTCACAACTCTACACGAAACATCGTATTGATAAAGACCGTGAGACAATTCACGTTTAAGAGCCTGGTTCTATTGCTTCATCGTAAATTGTTGAAGCATCAAAGCATCCCATTAATCCTGAAAAGATTTCAATAAAGCTGGGATGGATGTAAAACTGGGTGGTTTCGATTTCACGTGCATTAGAACTCTAATTTCAATCAAATCATCTCCAGAAAACTGTACCCAAGTGACTGGATTTAGATCACTGGTTGTTAAGTATTTATCAATTACCTTTTTTCATAAACATTCCCTGATAATCTATTAAGAACTGGAACTTCAGGAATTTCATTAGAAATCGAACATATTAACGAAATTTTAAAGAAGATTTAAACAGAATAAATCTTAATATTTAAACGTTTTTAAAGAGCCAAAATCAATTAACACTTAAATTAAAAATTCCTTTTTAAATTTCATTCAATTTACAATTTACATTTAAACAACAATAAAAATTACAAAAAACGAAATTTACAAAATTTACACATTTTTCAAAATTAAAAAACGTCTACCCGAGCGAAGTCTCTTTTTTTATTTCATTTTTATTCATAAATTCTATTTTTATTTTTCCGGCCTTAATTTTAATTATTGTTGTTACTTGGAGAAAAGACTCAAATTTTGAATCCATTCTCCAAGTTACTAAACTACATGGGGCTAAAGAAACAGACTAACCAAATTCTCAACAATTATGTATATTTAAACACTCATTCCATAACGCTAAAATTTTATTTTATGTGACAACTGCAAGAATAATTAGCAAAAACAATTAATAAATTTGTAAAAATTAAAAAAAACATGCGAAAAATTATAAATTAATCATTGAGCAAAATGAAAGTTAGTTATTTTATAATTAAATTTTATAAATGTATTATCCAATTTCGTTTGCTTTTTTGCCGCAGACTTTTTGTTTTTCGCAAATTCAAGAATTTTTCTTAATTGAAGTACTTTTAAACTATCAACATCTTGTGTTTCCAGCCACCTTAAACTAGCTTCTAGTTGTACTACTGCTTCAGAAACTTTTGTGGGAGGATGTGTTGAGCAATCGTCATCGTTATCACTATCTTCTGTTTTTTCCGGAACTGATTGTGCAGCTTCATTCTTTATGCCGACATTTATAACAATTTCCTCATCTGATATATGCTCATATATAGGGCAGATTTCATCTACTGAATACCAATTAAGAATATCATGATGATTGCGTTTGTATATTTTAAGCACGTCTTCTGCTAAACGCACGTCTTCTTCCGTGAATCCTGTCAAACCTAACTCATCGTCACTACTATTTTGTATCGATGGCATAAAAGCTGCCCCAAGTCCCTTCATCCATTAAATTTGGAATCTTCTTCATTTATACGGTGATTAAATTTTTCTGCCTGTGGTTTTAGAATTAGGCCTGAAATTGGAACACCTTCAGAACGAGCTTGTCCAAACCATTGATATAAAGCTGAATCTAATGAATTGTTACTTACTGACTTAATTCTTTTACGCTGTAAACCAAGTTCATCTTCTAGAATGTTGGGTAAACTACGGATCTTTACTTCGTTTGTTTTCCAACTTCTCAAAGTGGACTTTTTCACAGTGTTCATGATAATTACTGGCTTTGCTTTTAATATGTTCAGTGAGTCGTGATCGGAATGTTCTGTGTTTCTTCTATGTATATTGCGTAGCATTTCATGCAAATGATTAGGTATACTGTTTTAAGAAAAGCAAAAATATTTGGTAGGCAAACGGCACAGACAATCTTCATGATAAAGGTGTTGGGGTTATAATAAAACATGAATAAAAATAATAAAATTTTAAAATTATAAAAAATCAATAAAAATTAATTAAAATTTTGAAAAAAGTAAAAATCAATATTTTTCCGAGGGAAAAAGTGGTAACCTGTGGCAAATTTGATTTTGAAGACGAATAAATTACTACTGAATTGATATGAAGTATATTGAAGGTTTGGGAGCCCAAAAACAAACTAATTAATTAATTAAATTATTTGCCGACGAGCTGAACGTCAGCCTAATAAGTTTTTCAGAATTAGCAAAATGGGCAATAAATTGTCCGACCGGAAAAAATTGTTTCCCTAGCTCTAATCCAAATTAATTGCAACCCAAAATTATAACAGGAACTGACAATAAAATAAGCTGCCAGTTGGTCGAAGAGGAAAATTTAACTAATTTGAAAACGAGTTGAAAGTAATTAACTGATAAAGAAGTTAATCAGATTGCAGTGACTTATTACGTGATACCCTTAGGGTGTCTACGAAAAATCAAATAATTGTATCTTCTGGTGAATATTTGTAAATAAAAATTTCTTTGTTGGGATTATGTTTTATTGATTATTGAACACGAGGAGTCGGCTCGAGAGATCCATCCATCGACGAATATTTAATGTCCCAACAATTTGTTGTGCCCCCACGTGGTTTGAATCGTTGGTGGGAAGTATCTAAAGAGCAAACAAAACTTTGTGAAAACTGTAGTATATTGAAAAAGAGAAATCGAAACTTTGAAAAGTGTTAATATCAGACGTTCTAAATTCTAAATAGAGATTAGTTTCAACATCAGCAGCGACCGTCAGAGATACAAATGATTATGCAAGTTGTCAAAAGTTACCAGTAAACCAGTACGGATGAGATCCTGTGAAATTTGCTGACTTCATTGGCAAGTATTACATGTATTCAACGGCTTACGGATGGACTCAAGCTGGGATGGTACAGCGATTGCCACTTTATCTCAAAGGGCAGCACAAGAGACATGGCAGCAGTTGGAAAAAAGGAACATTGGAAATGACTGGTCAAAGTTAAAAGATGAAATTGCAAATAAATTGATCGGTGCCGATATAAAGCGCATAATGAGACAAAAATTTTATAACAGAGTTCAAAGATTAGACTAATCGGTAAGTAAATTTGCTCATTATTTAACAAAAATAGCAGATAAAGCGTTTGAAGTCAAACAAGAACAACCAGTTACTGTAAAACAAATCAAAGAGTTGCTACAAGACTAATTTCTAATAGGCGTTGACAAGAACATCCGAAAAGCTCTATGCTACGTAGATTTCAATAATTTCGATGAATTAGTGAAAAGGCAATGCGAATCGACTTAAATCTAAAGAGCACAGAAAAGAAAGCGCAATCTTTTGCAGTAATTTCTGAAAGACAAGACAGATCATTAACGCCAGTGAAAATGACCAATTTCAAAAAACTACCAGCCAAAATTCAGAAATAAATTTGACTACAATAGATCAACAGCTAATGTTCAGAGTTCCAATAATGGAAAGACAATTCAATGCGATATTTGTTGAAAGATGGGACATTGTGCCAATCAGTGTTGGTACAAAGATAGCACCCAGAGAAGTCCAAAATGTGTGATGCCAGATTGGGTGAAAGGCAATAATGAGCGAAACTACCGACAGCCGAGCTACAATATCCAACGAGGTACTGACAATCTGCAGTGTTTCAATCGTGGAAGAAGAGGACATATTTCGAGAAGTTGTCGATCAAAATCTAGATCTTCATCAACATCTCTATCGCCACAAAGAGATAATATAAATCTAATGAAAGTGCCAAGTGCAATGCTATTCGTGTAAAATTTATGGGCATATCGCAAGATCGTGTCCAAAAAATGCTGAAAGATTTCAAAACCAATTCTATAAAAGTCGTTTCGATTTCAAGATGATACTTCATCAATGAGCAATATAGCCTATGTACAAGATGACGATTATAAAGAGAAGATAGAAAATGAGCTGAGAAATATGAGCAGAAAATTAAATTTGTCGAAATTTGAATCTGACGACGAGCTTAAAAGCCATATGATATCAGAAACCGCTATAGAATCTCCAGGAACGGAAAGCGACAGTAATTCAATAAAGGATAATTTAGAAAAAGAAAAAGCTGCAGTGTTGATCATGAGGATTTAAAAGTGGTTGGATAACAGAGATATTGACGCTCCAAAATTGATGCAAAGAATGGGAAAGCTATGCGAGATGTCGTTGAGTATGAAAAACTTAAAACAGTGATTAAATTGTGCGCCTATTGGTATGAAGTGGATCCGCCGGTGAAGAACGAGATCTCAGTTTTGATGGTAAAATCTCGTAGAGAGTTTCAAGAAGAAGAGTGGTTAGATTTTATTTTTGTTGATATTTCAGATAAGAACAATGAATTTTAAAAAATGTGTACGATGTTCAGCATATGGTAGAGTAAAAGATTTAAAACAAGAATTGCAACAAGAAACAAAAGGGACAATAATTGAATTATAATTTAAAAGGAGATATTTGAAAGACGATGAATTTTTAGTTGATTGTGGATTAATTCCAGGTGTTAAAAATGAGTTAAAAATGAGTTAAAAATGGTGATTATAACTAGCGTGTCAGAAGATATGGAAGACAATGCAAGAAGAATTATAAATGATTTTGCAGATGCGTTGTTAATAGGTGATGAAGATGATATTAATGGAAAAGTAGATGTAATTAATAATTCTGGATTCAAAGTAGAAAATAAAATAAAAATTGTTGATTTTATACGACCATACTAATATGATAAAACCAGATGTAGTAAAAAGTTGAAAAAGATTTTACGAAAAATGGGCCACGACCTCAGAGAGGCAAGAGTAGAAATTGCATTAGAATTTGAAAATTATGGAGAAATAGAGTATACTCAGAAACATTGGTGTGAAAAGTTTTGAAATTGAGAAAACGAGCTGTTGAAGTTATGGGTAGTGATGGAATCATAATTTTAAAATATAAAGGAGAAGAACTGGATGATAATGAATATTTATTTGATTGCGGATTTGTGCCACATGAACTAGATGAGGACGGATATTTAAGTACAAGAGTGAACTTTGTAAATCATAAAATCGCTTCAAAGGAATTTAGAACAAGTATAAATAGTCGTTATGCGGAAAATGAGAGGGATGAAGAGAAAAAGGCAATTAAAAATGAGGAACACAAGGAAATAGAGATTGATGAAATAAGAGTGGTAAAAATGAAAGACGAATTAGACGTTAATGAGGAGGTCGTTAAAATAAGGGAATTAAGTGTCTTTAACGAAAACTATGAATCAAGGATTGTTGATTAAGTTAAAAATGAATTGGAAATAACTAAAAGTAAAGTTGAAAAAGAATTAGAAATGGAGAAACTCGAGGTCGTAAACGAATTAAAAATGAGAGAGGTTGAAAGAGTTAATAAAAATGAAGTAGAAAAAGGTAAAGGTTTTAACGAAATTAAAGTAAATTGGGTGAAATTCGTCATAAGAGAAAAAGAGATAGACATTACGAGGAGAAACCTAAAGGGGTTAATGAAAATATTGTATCCGACGTTCGAATTTGAAGCAGAAATAAAAGATTATTTAAAGAAAATTAGTGAAATTTTGAGAGGTCGAATTTTAGAAGTAGTACAAAAATATGGTGAGTCAGGTGATTTTTGTGATATGAAGTGATTGAAAAGTTAATTAAATGTGGAATAAACAGAGAATCGGTAGTAAACGGGTTGGCATTCATTGTTTTGGAAGTAGGAACGCATGCTTATATGAAGCCAGATGAAATAGAAAATTTGATAAATAAAGCAGCGCAGATATTGAATAAATATTTTGGAAACTGGATTAAAGATAATGGAGGTTGGGAAAGTGAAATATCATCATGTAAAATGTAATCGAAAAAATAGTATAAAGAAATGCATAGTCCTCAGCAGAGAAGGCTGAATAGAAGAGTGAATACTGAATTGAGAAAAACAATAGTTTCATGGGTAATGTTTCTGTTTATTATTTTATGTGGGGTGTCCACCCAAACCGCACCGTTAGTAGCATATGAATATTCTCAAACTGAAATGGGAAAAATTTATTCACTGGTAGACATGGCTGATTGTTCGGAGGCGTTTCCGATTAATTTAAAAATTAATGACGTTAAATATCATGTGTATCAGGAATCGGACCTGAGACGAGCAAAAGTTCAGGAATGTCTGGTGAAAAGGACAACATTTATATTTTATTGTGGGAAATGGAGCATTGCGTCATTAATAAAAATGCAGGCCATTCTGAAACTTGTTGAGGTCATTCCGGAAAATTGTATAACAACATTTCAAACAGGTGAATTGAAAATCAGTTCTGAAATTAAATTAAAAGCAAAGTTAAATCATATGATTAGAGAAACAATTGTGATTAAAGGATCTTTAAATGTAGATGGTGATTGTGAAACTGAACAGCACAAATTGAGTAGTAGAATTATTGATAAAATAGTAGCAGTAGACGAGTATTTAACGGAATTGAGAGAATTCCAAGATGTGCTCGATGATAATACAGGGAAGTTACAAACGCATCTATTTTGCAATATGAAACAGTCGAGCTGTCAGAAAGGTGAGTCAATTTCAGTGTATGACGTAAAAATAAACGTATGTAACTTGGCGTATTTGAAATCAATGATTTTTAAAGAATTAGTTGGTGAACAATTCAGAGAAAGATTCAATCTATTGAATTTAAATACCAGAGACAACGTAAAAGTGAGAGTGACTCCGTCTAGAGCAAGACAGACACCTGTAGTGTTTATGTCAACTTCACCTAGTGATGGAATGTGATTTATTAGAAAATACATTACAAATAAATGTTGTCAAATAGTATATGAAACAAATTATAAAAGTGTATATCTATCATAGAAAACAATTGAAGATGCGAAAACTAGAATCCATTCGGAAGATATTAAATTAACTCTGTAGTATAATAATAAAATGGATTATTTATTCCATCATAGCCAAGATGTCATGGAAAATATTTATCGCGAGATGATAATAAATGATTGTAAACTAAATAAAAAGATATTACTCAATCGTTTGGCAATGAATATTACTAGTCCGAATCTAGTTGCACCTATGCTAATATCGGAGAATGGAGTGTTTGCCAGAATAATAGGGGAGGCTCTATACAGTTATAAATGTAAAGAGGTGATTGTGAAAATTACGAAATATGATAAGTGCACAAACGAACTACCAGTCACTGTAGGTGATAAATTGAGATTTATGGAGCCAGTCACTCGATTATTATTGGATCAAAAAGCGAAACCGAAAATATTACAATGTAATCGATTATTATCTCCGTTATATCGTTTAGTGCCAGATTCATGGATTGCATTACCAGATTACAGAGAAGTAAAAACTCAGGACAAATTAGAATTAATAAAGCTAGAGTATCTAGTAAATTTCACGTCGTTGAATAAAATGTCACAAACAGGTTAATATTGAAGCGATGAAATTGATGAAACACAAAGGAATTTATTATTTCCTTTGAAAAAGGAGCACGTCATATCAGAAAGGGTAGCTACAATATTGCCTAACGGGCAAGGCAAAGTAAATTATACTTATTTGTTGACACCCATCATTTTGAAAAAGCTACGTATTATACAATGAAAAATATTTGTGGCAAATTTATGTTTTTGGGGCAAGCTTGTGCTAAATTAATTGGTATATATGTAATTGCAGTAACAGTGAAAGTAATACTATCTCAAATATTGTCAACGCATAAAAAATACTCAATTTCGGGTTAGTCATGGAAATTAATTTTTGGATGTGTACCATTTTTAGCTCGATTCTTTATCACGGATCACTAGTATAAAGAGATAAAAATATAAAAGAGCGTTTTAAAAATGACCGAAGAAGTGAAGACTCACAACTAGATTCAATAATCGAAAATAAGTATGATAACAGTAATGGTGGAGACAACAAATTATCGTTTTTAAATAAGAAAAACATTGGCACTCATAGAGTTGAACCAGAATCAAGATTTTTGCTAGAACCAATGCCAAAACTTAGTGGGATAGACACTCTCACTAGATGGTACATTCCAGCTACATTAGCAGCAACAGCTCCAGTTTATCCAGGACATAAGCTAAAAGAAATGAAACCGCTTAGTGATATTAAGCTTGAACCAGAAAAGATTGAGCCATCAAGTGCTGAGATTGAAAGGAAAAACATGCTGGGTTTACCATGTAATTATGTTCTTATGACAATATCCAAAGTTTGAAAACAACCCCTTATATTTGTGCAATTAAAAACCCTTAAAGTGGAAGCTCTACTAGACTCAGGCTCTAGTCATACAATCATATCGACCAAGGTATTAACAATCAACAAGAGACTGAGAATAAAGGATAATGAAGAAATGGTAGCATCAATGTCGGGGAATCAGTTAAAAATATTGAGTAAACTTGAATCTAAAATATTGATTCTCAGTAGAGAAATAACTCATCATGTGCTGATTATGAAAGATTGCCCGACAAAATTACTATTCGGTATGGATGTGATGGAACAATTACAAGGAGTTTCATTAGATTTAGCAACAAGGAATCTAACTAACAGTAGCACAAATGAAATTGTGCACAAAACCGGAGAAGTATTTTTAAATCATACTATAGAAGTTCCAGCAAATTCAGAGGTGATTTATTAAGCTAATGTAGCGAGTGTGTCAGGCGAGGAATATATATTTTAACCGAGTCAAACATTAATAGAGAAATACAATACACCAATGTATGATGAAGTAGTAAAAGACAGAACCAATTAATCCCAGTGAAAATAGTAAATTTTGATAACAAACCAGTTCAGTTAAAACCAAAGACAAAATTGGAAAAGGTATTGAAAATGAAAAACGAAGAAAGGCAAAAATTACTTAAAGATCTATAAAAAACCGCGAGTCAAGAGTACAGATTTAACAGAAAGTCAAAGACTAAGATTTATGGGATTATTGCATAAATATCGAGAAGTATATGCAAGGCACGAATACGATTTGGGTTTAACTAAAATCATTGAGCACGAAATTCCTTTACTGGGCGAAACACCAATAAAGTTGAGACCATACAGAATACCATATGTAACCAAGAGGAGAGTAACAGGCAAATTAAGGCAATAAAAGATTTCGGATTGATACGAGATAGTTCATCCCCATTTTCATCGTCGATTGTGGTTGTTAAAAAGAAAGATGGCGAATTGCGATTTTGTTTGAATAATAGAAAGTTAAATCAGGTAACAAGAAAAGATACGTACCAATGCCAGTCCCGCAAGAACTGTTCGATTAAATGGGAGAGGCAAATTTGTTTACGGTTATTGATTTAAATAAAGGGTACAATCAATTTAAAGTGAAATATAAACGAAAAACTGCTTTTTCAGATGTCGAAATACTTTATGAATTTAACGTATTACCGTTTGGGTTGACGGAAGCACCGGCTTCATTTCAGCGAGGTATGAATTTCATTCTGAGATTTGCCACACACACTGGTATGTATTGACGATATTATCGTATTTTTAACGTATTTCGATGAACATTTAATAGACGTCGAAGTAGTGTTTAAAAAACTGCAAAAAGTCAATCTAAAAATACAACCCTCAAAATGTGGGTGGGGAAAATCGAACATATTATTTCTCGTAAAGGATTGCAGCCCAGCCCAACCCAGATAATGTAATGAAAATCAGAGATTATCCAGTCCCAAGTAATATAGATAAAATTCGACAATTTCTGAGACTTCCTCTAACAATTTTTCCAACAATTTCCTCTTAACATACTACTGAAGAAACAAAGTAAATTTGTATGGAAAAGGTTTTAACAAGAAGAATTTGATGTATTGAAAGAGAGTCTAACAATGCAGCCAATTTTGAGGTGCCCAGACTTTAAAAAGTCTTTTATCGTCATGACCGATGCCATTGGGTGCAGTTTGAGGACAACAAGTTGAAGGCGAAAAAGATCATATGATTGGCTATGCGAGTAGAACATTGAAACATCACGAAAAGAATTACTCTACTATAGAAAATGAAACTTTAGAATTAGTATATGGCATAACTACATTTCGACAATATTTGGTTGGCAGAAAGTTTTTAGTATTTACAGATTACAATCCATTGCAGTGGCTCATGAAGCATAGAGATTCAGCAAGCAAATTAATAAGATGGTCTATAGTACCGACAAAAATTCGAGACATTCATGCAAGAAAATGAAATAAATTTCAACAAACTAAGAAGGAGAGACAACCGTTGTGAATGGTAGCTCGCCGGGCCAAATCTATACTCAAAGAACCTTTGAACCACTGAACTAAAATAAATGCCCAAACATAAAAATGTCATTATTTGTTATGCTTCTTATATCGGAGGTAAACCTTCCATGATGAAATTGTAGACTTGGTTCAGTAATTTCATCGTTAGTATTTAATATGATTTCTGGATAATGCATCCAAAGGTGGTATTGGCAAACCGACAATATGCATGTATGCATAATTTAAACCTTGATTCCATCTGGCTTTTTTGATGATTTGATTTTCGATAAAGATTAATTATTAATAAAATAAACTTGACTTGTAGTCGAATTTTATTGTAAATTTTCCTCCTAGAAGAAATAATCGTGATCTCATAATTGTATTTTTCTCTTTCAATGTTGGACCATTTCAGCTCTTGATTCGATATAATTTCAGATACATATTCAACTGGATGGTCTTCTTGGGGTAGTACCCCAAGTATGGTTTATTCCGATGCATCTGTTGAAATTACAATCTTTTTATCAAGAGAATATGGTTGTAATATGGGCTCATTTTGTAGGTCTTGCTTTATGGATTTGATTTATCAAGCATGATGCGCCAGTATCCATGATCATTTTTGCTTGTTTATTATTTATTGAAATATCTATACTCTCTAGGCCATTATGAGCATTGATATTGAAAATATTTGCACTCTCAATTTCCTCCTCATCAGTATATTATTTTTAATTGCATTTTTTATCAATTCTGATTTGTAGCACTTTGTAAATCATGCTTATTTTGGAATTTGGTTTGTAAGCTGGGCAATGAGATCTAATTTTGTGTCGCCTGTTTCAAAGAAGTAGCACTTTATTTGCGATTTAAAGTTTGCCTTTGAATTAGTGAAATTAATTTTGCTAATTAAGCTGCTTTTGCTTCTTTAATTTGTTTTAATTAAGGGTAAAATGTTGACACTTCTCTGAATATAATCCTCTATCCGAGAGAGATTCATCTGTTGATCGATATTGCCTTCTAGGATCATCTGCTGTCTATCTACAGCATCCAAACCCGTTATTAGTTTAAATTATATCATCTAATCGGTAATTGATCGTCAAATTCATCAAATTTGCATGACGCTGCCTTTTTTAAATTCAAAATAAAATCTGAAATTTACTCTGATCTTTCTTGTTAGTGGTGGTATGTGTCACCGCTAGATCAACCCCCGGGGGGTAAAACTTTTTTTTTAAGTCTAAAAGTACAAAAAAAATTTAAGAAAAAGACAATGATTCATTCAAAGTCATTTGATGAGTAATAATAATTTTTCAAGGTCATTCAAACAAAGGCCATGACTCATCATACTTTTCAAGGTCATTGACTCATCAAAACATTTCTCAAGGTCATTTAAAATTTCTCAAGGTCATTGGACAAGTCATCATATTTTCTCAACATCATTGGATGAGTCATCACATTTTCTCAATATCATTGTATGACTCATATTTTTCAAGGTAATTTAAACAAAGAACATGACTCCTTCAAGGTCATTGGATGAGTTATCATAATTTTCTCGTTGTCATTGGATGGCTCATCATACTTTTTTCAAGGTCATTCAAAATTTCTCAAGGTCATATTAATTTTAAAAAATTTTAAATTTAAAATTATTACTTATTTTTATAAGTAGTTTTTTAATTATAAATATTTTTAAATTTAAATTTTTTATTCTATTACTTATTTTTATAAGTAATGTTTTAACTATTAATATTTATTATTATTATTATTATTATTATTATTAATATTATTATTACAAGTTTTTATTTATTGTTATTATTATTAATTATATTAATCTTCTAAATTAAGATACCGGAATTCAGAATTAAATGGAATCAGACCTTTTTAATAATCGATAGACTATTGACAGAAACCTATGATTATTTATTACTACCAAAAATAAATAAATCTATAAGTCAGTAATGAAATTATCTAGTTGCATATTAATTCTAAATAACATAAATCCTACAGAAATTAATATGCTTAATGTATTCTGGATGTGCATGGATTTCAGATTTGGCAAATATCGAGATGTTATTCAATCCTACATTAGTAATGCAGATAAAGTGAAAAGCTGATGATTCCGGGACCCTATTCTAGTCTGAGGTACAAATATAATCTCGTTATTATTGTAACAATCTAATTATGATTGATGATTTATATTTGTACATGTTAATTTTACGCCCTTAGCCCTCATAGTCGACTTATTTCCCAATAAACTATAACATTTAGGGCGCAAGAAAACCCACTCACCATATCATTCCCCCTTACTCTCATCCTTAAACTTTCCTATAACGAATGTTAGTCGTCTTGAATATAAAGGATGAGAAGGGTCATAATTAGATGTATCTAAAAGGTCATCCGAAATCATCGCTTTTAATAAAGTATCTAATTTTAAATGTTTTATCTCTAAAAAGAAGCTGTCCGTATCACCGGCAATTAAATTTATATCACAATTATAAATAGTTCTATACTTTTGCAGCTCTATATACTGCAACTGATACATCCGTAGTTTGGATAGATCTAGTACTGATTGTCCGACGTAACTAGGCCTATCCAAACATATTGAATCCTTATTAAGATGCGCAGCAAACAGATTCTCATCAACGTCGATGGTTTTTCTGAATGCCGGTTTTGACGAATATGTAATTAACTTTTCAAGTGAATTACATAGTCGCAAATTCATTCGCTTCTTAAGGTTTTCAACGGATTTACCGTACAAGCTGTTTTTATATAATTTAAATAAATCTTTATATATCTCGCTGACTGCATTTGCTCGCAAGTCAGTATTTTTATCTATATATTTTTTAAAAATAGGTTTCTGTGTAAATTTTATACATTTATGCACATTCACAAACTTAGCCCCAAGCGAAATATAAAGCCTGAGAAGCCTCCAATGAAGAACATGATTCTTCTTTGGATAATGCGTGAGCATTAGCTTCTCAACTTTTAAATTTGGTGAACACATCTTTTCCGGTCCAATCGGAAAGTCATTTAAAAAATCATGAAAATTTTCTGATATATCAAAATCAACTTCTATAGTATATCTATATGGAAGGGTTTCAATATCCGCAACATTCATACACTCATTCAATACATCATCCAAACCATCATACACCCAAACAAAATCAGCATACTGCAAAGATTGGCTAAGAGCCTAACCGTAAAAATTATTTATGTTTGTATACAGCAATTCAGTGTCCTCTGAAGAAGCAACATAGTTTTTGTTAACAAACGTTAACACTCCTCGTATTACTCCCTCGTAAAAATTGAACATTTTATGTCCTGTAAAAGCTCTATGGGTTCATTTAATGTCATAAGCGCTGACGCCCATGACATTCCAGGAATACCATAGAAATTTAAAGGTTCAAGACCATTGTATGCAATGGCCTTTTCACGGAACTGTTGAAAGTAATCAGCGAGTAGGAATGCATCAACCTTTAAATAATGCATCATATAGTCACGCAAATTACCACAGTTTTGTTGCATCCAAACCAATTCGGCAGTCGCATACTCATCATCCGTCACACCCTCCCATTTAGGAGGCAATTCATAAGTAGTTTCAAGAACATCAAAAGATGCGGCATAATCATAAGGAAATATACCTTTAGAATCTATAATTGAACCAGGAAAGGCAGAGGTAGTAAGAGGTAGTGTAATAAGTGATTTTACAGCCTTAGATAAAGAGCAATTTACAAATTGCATACTATCTATAAATCTAACAGCCAGATTGTTTATATGTACAATTAAAGAAATAAATTTTTCAGCCGAGGTAGGTATAATGTCTAAATTCCAAGTAGAAAAACCGTTGAGACCATGTTTTAAAATATGATGCAGATCGTAACCTTTCAAATTATGAAACGCTATTGGAAGCAACTTGTATATTCTACGCGCAAAATTACATTTTCGTCACGCTGCACCAAGATATTTACCTGTAAAGTGACAATGGTCTTTAGCAGGATTTACAATCGGTTTCTTGCAAAGATAGCAAGTTTAACATGATTTAAATTCTCGTTGTTCAGCGAAAGACATAAAACTTATCAACATTTTCGCTTCAACATCATAATAAGGTGGGAGAATTGTGACAGCAATTTCTTCTACTTTTTTAAGAAATAAAGAAATTCACTCAGGTCCATAAAATTCAAAATATTGCTGGGTTTTGTATAGTTATTTAATAGTAAAAGGCCTGCTGAACTAGGCATATGAATTTGGTGATGTCTAACATCAGGTGGTAAAACCGACTCGAAATCGGCATAAATTACATAGGGAGGGGTGATGGTTTTAGAATAATTTTCAAATTTTCAATTTTTGTTATCGGGTAATGTGCAAAGGGTTGTACCCGTCTGATTTTTAGCGCATAGAGTTACATGTTTATTAAAGGCATTATCCAGTCTGAAACCATTTAGGCAGTGTGGGCACCATTTGCATCTAATTTGAATTGGACAATCAGGATTCTGATGACAATTCATTAATTTATTCAAATCACTCACCGCGGTGTAGTGATTCCTATCACTTTTCTCTAATAAAAGCAAATAAATAGGTGTTCCGTCAATGACCTTTGAACGATGAATTATACTTAAATGAGGGTGATGGAAGACATAACTATCGAGAACCTCGTCAATTATCATAGTTGGAGTATAAGAAAGGACATTTATTGCTAAATTTAAACTGTCATTTTTCTTTTCAAATTTGGGGATATTTATTAATTTCATTGGGCAATCCGTAATTTCGTCATATACTAAGTCGTTTAAAAACTCGGTGTATTTTGCAGGTCTAGTCCGATTTTCTAAAATTAAATCTTTTTTAAGAATTGCCAGAATACTATAAAGGAAGCATTTATCGTCGGTATTTTTAACATTTATAATAGCTTTTTTAGATGCAATAGCAGACGGAGTCTGAATATGTCGATGACCTAATAAACGACTAATTGGGGAAAATTTGGTAAGTATAAAATCTATTTCTAAAATATTGATTACTCTCCATCCACTGCCTAAATGGGTGAACTTTTCTATTTTTTCATTGAGTTTATTAACTCCTTCAGATAAAAAACTATCTGAAAATTTTTCTGCGTTGTTGGAAAAATAATTATCACGGATTTCCCCATCTTTTTCAAACTGTATTAAAACAGCAAATTGAATTTTAACATCACCCCCCATCTTTCCAATCTCATTAATTAATTTAGAACTGATTCTCTCAGTTAACATTATTTTTATCAGTCGCGCCTCTGATGTATCAAATTTAATTGTTTTAATTGTGCCGTTTAAATTAATTTGTATTATAGGTTCTAATGAACCATCAACTTGATTAATAGTATTATTAACAATATCTACATTATTTATAATATCTACATTATTTATAATATCTACATTATTTACAATGTCTGCATTATTTATAATATCTGCATTATTTACAATATCTGCATTATTTATAATATCTGCATTAGTAATAATATCAATATCTACATTATTTATAATATCTACATTATTAATTGATTTTATAAGTTTATTTGGTATTTTAGATGGCCTATGTTCAGCAGGTCTTTTATTTTTAGTTATTTTTGTTGGGCGTATATTATTTATAATATTCATAATATTTACATTATTTTTATTACTGATACGAAACAGCTCCTTTTTAATTATTTTAAATAAATCTAAATGGTCTTTGTGAATGCTATAAAAAGCTTTATATTTTATGGACTGGGATGTATTGCATACAGGGCAAATAAAAAACCTAATGCAATTAAATCTATGGACATAGTATTGTTTCATTTTTTCGTGACATATTTCACCATGATTCTTTGAGATCATGCAATATTTTGGGTAAAATTTACCTGATAAAATAATAATAAATTAAATAACTTGTATTAAAAAAAATATATATATATATATAATTATTTTACAATATTTCATAAAATTATCTTTCATTATTATACAATTCTATAACATAAAGACTTGTATAATATTAAATGATAATTCTTATATAGTCAAATGTATTAGACATGGCTTTGCACTTGTTTTGCATAAATATTGCAACATTCGCGAATCATTCATTATTATGCAAGTTTATAACATAAAGACCTGTTAATAATAAATGTTTCAAATTATAGGGTGAATAGCATGTCACTGCAGATTATTATTATTAACAAATTATAGGGCGAATAGCTACATGCTTACTGTAGACTATTATTATCATATAAAATAAATATTATTATCATATAAACTGAATATCATTTTCAAAATATTTCCTCTGCAGACTATTATTATTATTATTATTAATATTATTATTATTATTATTATTATTATTATTATTATTATTGTTATTATTATTATTATCACATAAAATATTATTATTATTATCATATAAAATAAGTATCATTTTTTCAAAATATAGCTGCATGCTCACTGCAGATTATTATTATCACATCAAATAAGTATTATTATAATATAAAATGAATATCGTTTTCAATGCTTGCTGTAGACTATTATTATTTTTTCTTATTATTAATAAAGAATAGATATTTATTAACCTAAAATTTAATAAAAACAACCTTTTATTATTTACAGAAATCATTCCCTAGAATTAGTTAAGAATCAACTCTGCATGATTTCATAAAATCTTCATAAATTCTTCGCTATTAAATAATTTCCATAAAATCTTCAATAATCAACTTTTCACAAAATCTTCTACTTTTCATAATTTTTCAAAATTTTATTTAAATTCGTTAAATTTTTAAAAATATAATTAATTAATATATTTAAATAAAGTTTAAAAATAAATAAATTACTAACATAAATCTGCATCAATATTATCATCAGATGAATCGTCAACATCAATACAAGTGGGCCATTATCCACTATATCATCTCCATCAATACAAGTGGGGGCATCATCCACTATATCATCCAAAATAATTATTGGGTAAGTTGCCGGAATCATATCATCATCATCTGAAATGTTTTTTATATTTTGAAAATAAATAAATATTAAACTTACCGATAGATATAACCTCATAAACATCTTCATTAATTGAAGTGGGAGTATTTTCAATAATAATTCTTTCAACATTATTATTATTACGATCTAAAAGAATATTAATAAAATCATTTAACAAACAAATAAAATTTTACCAAAAACGTCATCCAAATCCAAAAGATCCTCATTTTCGGTTACATCCAACCAGACGAAATTTACTAAAAGATTAATAGTAATAAATAATAAATAAAAATTACCAATGGATGAAGTTAGAAGACTTCTTAAAATATTATTTTGTCCTGCCATGTTGAAATTTATGAATTAATTGTGACAGATTTTGAATTTGCATATGTTTATAAAGAGAATAATATTTTCAGGATTAAGCCAATCACATTTAAGCAATACACACATATAGGTGAGAGATTTTTACGCATGCAGCCTAGATTGTGTAGGTATGTTTTCTTTGTAAATCACATACAAACAAAAGTATGTATGTGTTTTTCTTTGTATTTCACATACAAACAAAAGTATGTATGTGATTTCTTTGTAAACTACATACAGTCTTGAGTGTGTATGTATGCGTTCCTTGTTAGTAATCATGCACTTATCATGCAGTGTCTCTGTAAATCACGTGATGATCATGTAGTGTCTTTGTAAATCATGCACTTATCATGCACTGGCTTTGTTAACATTAATTAATTAAACACATAATAATAATATTAATAATAATAATATTAATAATAATAATAATAATAATAATAATAATAATATTAATATTAATAATAATATTAATATTAATAATAATAATAATAATTAAATATATATATATATATATATATATATATATATTAATAGTTAAAACATAACAATAATAATAAAACATAACACAAACACTAATATATTTATTATACATCAAATCGCTTGGATAATAACCATGCTAAACAATGTTGACCACATGTTAAGGTTGATGGTTTTTGATACATAGTTTTATTATACACAATAAGTTTACCCATTGTTTGCAATTTTGAAACCATTAAAGCAGGATAATAGAAACCCATAGGATCAAATACAAATATCTTGCTAGGTTGCATATATATTGCTAACCAATGTTCTCCACCGAGATGAGACGATTGAGCAATGACGATTATGGCTTGATTATTACGTAAATATGGAATTTTATCATGAGGAAAACCCCTAAAAATTCATGTCCTAGAATTTGTTTTCCAATTCGATAGACCTGAATAGAACTACATCAATAATATTAATAATACATTTAAAAATTTACTCCATGACAAATTATCATAAATTATCTATACATTTATATCAACACTGTTCTATTTGCAGTTATTTGAACCTCATTTTCAAATACTCCATATATTACAACATGTACCGGTTCAGTTGTAGCTTTAGCAAACTTTATATCTAATCGTAAATTTCCATTTTGAGGTAATTGACTCTGATTTAAATCAAAATCGGGTGCCAAAACAAATGTAAAGAATGGATATTTGTTTTTAAAATCACCAAGAGTTATACCACAATTAAGGTTTTTATCCTAATAATTCATATTTCTCACTATAGTCTGCTTGTATGTAGCACAATAATTGTCATTATCGAAATCTTGAGTATATGTTTCTCTATAATCATTTTTTTTCGATAAAGTTAGCGATGTTACTCCAAAACTTTTGAAAATTGAGCTCGATGTTAAGTATGATCCATTATATGGAGATTCACTTTGAACTGTTACCAATATAAAGTTGGGCATTCTTCTATCTCCAAATATTTGTTCCTTATAGAAAGAAGCTGAACCTTTAGCAATTGGAAATTTAACAATTTCCTTTGTTTTTAATGGATATATTGCATGTTTAGAATTAAGCCCCAGTTGATGACCGGCTAATACAGAGGGCTCAACACGAACTCTTCTCACCAATAATTTTGCATCAACTAATTGAAGAATTGGTGTTTTGGTGGCACTTGTTAGTGATAATGTTGACTCTGATCTTTTCAATCTAATGTGTACATTAACACCTGGGAGTAAATATTTCGGTTGATCCATAAAATCGAGTTGTAATGATGAGCACATGGTAAATAATTTCGAACCCTTAATCCACTTTTTCCTATGGTCATCACTACCATAACCCATAGGAGTTAAACATGTATTTTTAGTATCGCTATTGTAATTTATAATAGTTTCTATTAGAGCTTTGTGAATATATGTACTGTTACCACCCTCAATCTTGATATTATTAAATCCGAGAACTGCATCTTTATCTACAACTTTGATCAGAAAGGTTAACAATGTATCGTTCAAATCTAAATATTCAGTTTGGGAACCGTTAATATAAAATTCAATATCAGTTCTACTATCCATAATAGAATTCATCGGAAATACTTCTTCAAAGGCCCCCATTTCAATTACTGCTTGGGGAGATGGTCTATCAAATAAGCACAATTCAGATTTACCACAAATCATTTTTGAAATATAGTTCCATGTCCTTTCATTCGTTTGTTTATATGTTTATGATGTCTTTTACGTTTTTGAGCCGGTGCAGGTTCTTGTTTTTGAAACATACCTGCAACACTTGGTAGAACTTTCCCTAACTCGGATAATGCATTTGATTTCAGAGATGGTAATATTTTCTGCTCATTCATTATCACATCTTTAGCGGTTTTCATACCAAAACTACCAAGGCGTTTAAGAATAGGAAGTGCAAATCTACCGATAGTTTTAATCCCAATGTATTAGCCAAATTTTTATCAAATGTAACTTCACAAATGTTATTATTCAGACTGAATTTACATATTCCATCTTTAACAAATTCAATAGTTTTAAATATATGTAAACAATTGAATGAAATATATTTATGTAATTCTTCAAGTGTTTCAATATATAAATCATTAGTAAATGTAAATGTATCTTCCACCTCATTAATATATGATACAGATATTTTGATGTTTTCGATCGTTACACTTTTCTCATCAAATGTTTTAAAACGTATTAGGTATTCAGTACCAGGAACAACAATGCTAAGCTTATCACAACCCATTCGCTTGGCATCCTCAATACTTTCAAACTTTATTGTAAATGGACTATAATCACAACTAACATTCAATACATCTTTGAAAACATGCCACAATTTTCATCTAAAATCTGATTCGGAATATGACAATATCGTTCAAAATTATTGATTGAGAAAATACCACTACAGGTTTTGGGTACACGTTTCTTGTAACTGATTTTACAATGACTATAAAATGGGAATGTATTGTACACAAATGTAAAGTGTTGCAAAGCAACGTCCCAATTTCCATGTAAATAAATAGGATTTTGAAGATCAACCATAAATTTACTTGCTTGATTATCAGGATGGATTAGTGGGCAACTATTGCTCGGTAAAATAGTATAGAAACTCATTTTACTAGGTCTTTTGATGATATCCATGAGGGTTTTTGATATCCATGCCATTCGACATAGTATTGTTTATCCTTACCCACCATTTTAGTTTTCAGTATTTTCTGAATTCTGAACACTGCAGGTTTGGAAATAACTTGTAATTTCTTTTCTGTTCATAGAATTTCCCTTGTATTACATTGATATCACTATCTTTAATAACATACATTACATGACTCTGTTTAGTATTAATTTTAGTAATTTGAAATACCTCATCACTCCAATTACTATCGAAATTTTTGATGAAAGGTGAAGCAGATATTTTACTAATTCTAACGTGATCACCAACTTTATATTTTGGTTTTGTAATTTTACAACGTTTTTAGGCCGTACTGACTTAGATAATGTTTTCGGGCTGATATTTACAGGTCTCAAACCATTCAGACCTCGATGTGATGAATTATTATAACTAACAAGTATTTTCGGTAACACATTTATCCATATTTTATTACCTTGATGCACGAAATATTTCTTCAATCTATCCCTCAATGTCCGGTTAAATCTTTCAACATGGGCGGCTTTGTATTCATAATGTACAGAGTAATGATTTATTTTGAGACGATCCAGGATTTGCTTAACTTTACTATTGTAAAACTCCTTACCTATAATAATAATAATAATAATAATAATAATAATAATAATAATAATAATAATAATAATAATAACAATAATAATAATAATACCTAAATCGGTTTGCAAATTGTCGGGATGCCCATTTTTAAATATATTAATAATTGTTTTAGATATTTCTTCTGCAGATTTTGTCTTTGTTGGTACACCGCGGGCAAAACGACTGAAAACATCAGTACACGTTAAAATATATTTATAACCCTTGTTAATCTTCGAATACGGTATTATCTCCATCAAATCCATTTGCCATAAATCATTAATACCGAATGTCTTATAAACTCTCGTTGGAAATCTTTTCCGCATCGGTTTGTTTAAACTGTACGAAAGCTGATCTGGCAACCACTTTTGCGTTTCCTTTTTCGAATTTGGGACTCTTTTCTTTAACTTTACCACTCTACCGAAACCTGCTTCGTCTTCTGGGTTCGTCTAAATCGTCTTCATTACAACAAGATGATTTAAATTTTAATTTGACATTAGGTAATGATTGGCCCATCGTTTATTGTGATAATAATGATAATGCTAATGGTAACATTGCTCCGATAAAACCACCTTGTTGTTTATATATGATTTTTCTCATTTGCTGCGATGTTTATTCAATACTAGTTTTTTAGATTTACTGATTTTAGTTTTACCTCTGACTACTTTTAATAGAATTTCCTTAAACGACTTGACCAGTTTTTATCGAAACCCTTTACTATTTTCATGTTTTTCAATTTACAGAAATTATCTTGAGTTAATCTATGTTCTTCATCTGCACCCCTATGCCAATAAATCTTGTTGAATTTTTGTTTGAAATAAATTAGATTTCAGTAATTTACACACAAACATAGTTTTACCACTACCACTTGGGCGGACGATTTGATATATCGCATCATTTCTTAATTCCATTATTAATTTGTATAATTATAGGTTTTTGTTTATATTATATAATTTAATGAACTCTTTCTAAAAAATCATATATATATATAGATTAATATTTCTTTATTGTTTAATTATGTTATCGAATATAAATTTTAAAGGAACTTTCGATGTGTCAAAAATGACGTTTCCGATTGGTAAACCCCAGCAAATTGTAGATAGGAGTGGAAAATACCCTAAAATATTTTTCAAATCCGTCAAATGCAGAATCATGGGATACAAGAAACGTTTAGACGTCAATAAATTACAATATAGAATAAAGGAAATTAAAATACAGTCAATTACGGTTACCATGGATATGAGACAATCTATCAATCTATACAACATATCAACAAAATGTCTTTGTATATTCGAGCCAAAATTATTTCCTGTGCTGAGGCTTTTAAAATACAACTCAATGTGTGTTAACGTGTTTGCCAGTGGTAAAATAGTCATATTAGGGTTGCGAAATCTCGAGTACAAAAATATTGTTTGTGATATACAAAATGAAATCACGGGATTGGTCAACATCTGATTGGCTAATGATTGATTAAAACAACTTGGTTATTCATTTCATTTCATTTTTAAAATGGAAAATACTACACCGAAGAAAAATATGCAGAAGAAAAATACCAGTCAATATGGTAAATTATTATTATTTATTTTCTTTTATTTATTATTTATTTAGACATATGCCCCGATGGTAATTGACCGAATTATTTATTATTATACTCAAATGAAGGAAATATTGAATATCAAGGAGCCAGCAATGATCGAACCGGCAATATATGAAGAATCAGGAATTATGATTTCCGAGCTGATTAGGCAAGCTCTTTGGGATAATAAAATCAACTGCATGGTAAAGGAAATGGAAACGGAATACCCTTGTATTCTGGGTTGCAGTTGCTGCAATTTTCGGTATCAGCGATATGTTGAGTGGAATATAATAAACTCGGTAAGAAACTTACAAAAAATGAAACTTTTACAAAAATAAATGTTTAGAATTTTGATTTTTGTTTTGTTTTATTTTATTTGTTGATAATTTTTTATTTATTATAGTTTTATTTTATGGTAACAATAATAATAGAATAATAATAGAATAATAATAACAATAATAATAAAACATGATATTAATAATAATCATATAAAGAAATTGTATATAGATGAAAAATTTTGATGTATATAAAATTATATACAAACTCAATGTATGGGTCTTCTTTATTCAGTTTTGTATATGTATGCAGTCACGCACTTATCATGCACTTATCATGCACTTATCATGCACTGCCTTTGTTATAATTAATAATAGAAATATGCATTATTCTGATTGGTTAATCAGTATCTGTCAAGGGTATAAAAGCTCGTTACCACCTTATAAAGATCATAAATCAAACATGACCAAGAAAATAAGTGCTATCAGTGTCCGACCAGTTCAGATGTTCCACAATTATAAAATGTATTTTTTAAAGGAACCTATCAATATGCAATTGGCAAATCCAGTCAAACTCAATAAAACTCAATTTCAATCTCTTGCTGGGACTCTCTCAATGATAGATATCAAGGATATTGATACGGTTTTCAAAAAGATCAATTCCAATTTAAAATGTAATGAAAATGCTTTCTTCACCAGTCAATATAACAGATATTATGATGCATTTACAGAAATAGGTTTCAAAGAACAGGAAAACTGGTATTTAACAAGGCAATCCAAGGATATAAAGCTGATCAAAATGATGTGCTTTCTCCAATCTGGAAAATTGTTACTGCTAGACTTTCACAATTATTTTAATGTATATTTTAATGTTTAGTGTTTAATAAATGTATTAATGTTTTCTTTGTTATTCTATAAACAAATTATAATTAATTTTAAAATAGTTTTAAAAATGATGTCTGAAAAAGGTAAAATATAAAATATAAAATAATTAAACGATAACGCCAATAAAAAACCTTTCTTACGATATATTTCGATAGCACAGCTATCATCTTCAGGTACTCAAAACCAACTAAAAATATTATGAATTAACATTTAATTTAAACAAATTATTTTTTATTAATTTAATTTTTTAATAAATAAATATTTTTAAAAATATATTTTAAATTAATTTTAAATTTTAAATTTTTTACTTATATTCTAATTTTTTAAAAATTAATGCAATTTAAAATTTTCAATTATTTTAATAATATTAAAAAAACAAACATGATTTAACATACGTAAACTATTTAAAAACATTCAAAACATTCGTAGTCACAGCACTCTGCACATTAATCTTTGGATCCAATGACCTTATCAGCAATGCTTCACATATCACTCGTTCCCAATAACTATTAAAACTTCTCAACAAAATTCTAAAATCAGACATTCCGATATCACTTTTACAGCCTCTATTGTGTTCACTAATATTGGTCAAACCCTTCAATCGACAATGCTCTAGAACTCGAGTACAGAGATGACGGGAAGTCTCTCCAATGTATGTGGCATTACACCCATTACATGTAAATTGATAAACGAGATCAGAACACAATCCAACCGGAGTTTTTGATTTATTAATAAACATATTGCGTACCTTACACGAATTAGAGACGATCTTATACTCTAAATTTCCTATCAGTTTACCCAACTTCCTCTTATAATTTGTAAAGCCTTCAGAGTACGGCAATACTAACACATATTTAGGCTCAATTTTTTTATATCCATTTTTACAATCACCCAGGTCAACACTCAATTCACACCCATCCGACAAATTACATTCAGACTTTCCACAACATGGATCCTTAGGATTTTTAATCAATTTATCAACAGTTTCTTTTATCATCAACAATAAAAATGATTTAGAATATCCATTCTTTATCAACAACTCAACCAATTTATCAACACTTTTTACCGAATTAGCAAAAGTAGAAGATAAAGCCCATGAACGATAAATCAATCCTTTCACCATATTTCTCTTATACTTAAATTCACAAAAGCTTTCTGGAGAAGTATAAAGACCAGTATCAGTTGGTTTTCTATAAATCTCTGTCTCATACTGTTTATCTTTGCGTTGAATTAACAAATCCAAAAACGCAATTGATGACTTTCTCTCCGTTTCACATGTGAATACAATGTTTTTATGTAAACTGTTCATAAACTGCAAAAACGGTTCTACATGTTTCTGGTTTTCAAATATAAGAAAAATATCATCCACATACCTTTTATAAACAAAAGGTTTTTCAAATTGGAAAGAAGCAATTTTCTTTTCCAAACTAGCCAAAAATATTGATGCCATCGTTGGTGCTAAAGGGAACCCATAGCGACTCCATCTATTTGTTGATACCATTCATCATTGAAAAGAAAATTGACATTTGAAGTAGCAAATTCAAGAAGTTTTCGAAATGCCCTTCTATCCAAAATGTGATGTTCCGAATCATTTTCATTCCACAACGCACAGCATAAGTCAATTGTCTCAACCAGTGGCACATTCGTAAACAAACTACAAACATCAAACGAAACCATAACATCATTCATACTTCGTTTTTGTAGCTTTGCAATACAAGAAACAAACTCAAAGCTATCCTTACATTCAAACTCTGATCGCATTAATGGTTTTAATAATCCATCTAAAAACTTTGCTATTTTATACTGGGCAGTACCAACCATCGACAAAACTGGTCTCATAGGTACACCATCTTTATGGATTTTTGGTAGCCCATATAGTTTAGCTGGCTGCGATCCTATTGGACGAATAGACTTACCTACCTCTTCATCAATAAGCTTCTTCTCAATAAAACCATTTAACATTTTTTGCACAAACTCTTCATCCTTAAGAGGAGGTAATTTTCCATTCTTCCGACCCTTTGGCAATTTCACAAACTGAGGAGAATTTAACAAATCATTCAACTTATTTACATACACATCATGGTCAAGAATGACTATCCCATTTCCTTTGTCAAACTTACAGTTGACTTTAAAAAACTTAGCTAAAAAAAATATAAATAAAAATATAAACAAATTCCGGCAAAAACTAGTTACACTCCTTCGAAAAAGCTAATTACCCAAAATTTTCCAAACTCGAATCTCATTTTGCATAATTTAAAACCAAAACATGTGAAATATATAAAACCTGTCAAAAATCATCGAAGTTTTCCGTTTTTTACTGCATTGCTAAAGGCGCAAAGTGTTTAAAGAATAAAATATTTACAATCATTTCCAAATTTTGTTGTAGATGATTTACTCGATATTTTAGTTAAAGTTGTCAAAGGGAAAGTTAAAGTCAGTAAATCTAAAAAAAAAGGTATAAAAAAGAAAAAGCATAAAAAACCGTTGTTATCACTAGTAAATAATAAAAATCGTAAACAAATGAGAAAAATTATATATAAACAACAAGAAGGGTTCATTGCTGCATTATTACCATTAGCATTATCATTATTAGGTGGAGCCGGTTTATTAGGTGCACCTAAATCATAAACAATGGATGTTAATCCCTCATTAATAAATATTAAATTAAACTTTAAGTCTTCTTGTTGTAATGGAGAAAATAGGGACGAACCCCGAAGATGAAGCAGGTTTCGGTCGAGTAGAAAAGCTAAAGAAAAAAGTTTCGAATTCGAAAAAGGAAACACAAAAGTGGTTATCAGAACAACTGGCATACAGTTTAAACAAACCGATGAGGAAAGGATTTCCATCAGGCATATAAGACATTCGGTATTTACGATTTATGGCAAATGAATTTGATGGAGATGATACCATATTCGAAAATTAATAAGGGTTACAAATATATTTTGACATGTATTGATGTTTTCAGTCGTTATGCAAGAGCCATTCCTGTAAAATCAAAATCTGCAGATAAATGGCTCAAGCTATAAAAACAATGTTCAAAATTGGTCACCCTAACATTTTACAAACTGATTTGTGTAAAGAATCTTGCAATAGTAAAGTGAAACAAGTTCTTGATAAAATAAATCATTATTCTGTGCATTCTCAATATAAAGCCGCCCATGTTGAACGATTTAATAGGACATTGAGAGATAAACTAAAACGATTCTTTGTACATCAGGGCAGTAAAAAATGGATTAACATTTTACCCAAAATCATACATAGTTATAATCATAGTGAACACAGTGGTTTAAATGGATTAAGACCAGTTGATATTTCCTCAGAAAATAGTATCGATTTATGGTTATCTAGAAAAATTGAAAAAGTTAAGAAACCAAAGTATAAAATCGGTAATCATTTTCGAATATCTAAATATCCGCTTCGCCATTCATTAAAAATTTTGACACAAATTGAAATGATGAAGTCTTTGTAATTTCAAATATTAATACTAAACAGAATCATATAATGTATGCTATTAAAGACTGTGATAAGAATTGAACTTGTCGGCAAATTTTATGAGCAGGAGCTACAGGTTATATTACCACCCACTGTATTTAGAATTGAAAGAATATTAAAAACTAAAAATGTTGGTAAGGATAAACAATACTATGTCAAATGGGCTGGTTATCAAAACCCGAAATGAATATCACAGTAGTGTGTTTCATGTAAATAGATAGGATTTTGAAGATCAACCATGAATTTACTTGCTTGATTATTTGGATTTATTGTCAGACAACTATTGCTCGGTAAAATCATAAAAAAATTCACTTTACTAGATATTTTGCTGATAGTAGTGTGTTTTTAAGCATTTTCGGCTCATGGACTCACCCGAGAAATCTGTAAAAATCAAAATAATTGCAATTTTTCAAAAATAACAATTTCTTTACAGAATTTGTTAACTTGATAAAATGCACACTATCAAAATAACATTTACTCATTAAGGGGTTTCGCCAAAAATGCTTAAAAACACACTACTTGGGAAATTCCCTAATATTGAAAATAGAGAAATTCTCTAATTTTGAAAATTAAAAAAAATTATATATTTCAAAATTATAAAAATTAATAAATTTCAAAATTTATATTTTTAAAAATATGGTAATTTAATAAAAATATCTTTGTAAATTTTGCAACAAGGAAATTCCAAAAACTCACAAAGCAAAACATGAAAGAACAAAAATCCACCAAAAAATGTCTCACACTTCACACATTCACAATTCTGGAGCACCAGCGACTGCCTTCGGGGAAGATTTAATTTTATAATATCCAAATGGTAAAGTTGAAATTCCATCATCTAAAATCCATCTTTTATCATCATAATTATCTAATGTTGTTTTTAAAGATTTTTCCAGATAAATTTCATACTTTTTGATCTAATATTATGAATTATTTCAACTTGTTTTTCAGATTTACATTCCACACAATTTTTAAAATCATTAAATTTTATTTTTTTACTCACAGATTTTTTAACATCTTTATTTTTATTTTCTTCACCTTTAATCATTTTTAATGCTTATTGTTTTGATCTAATGGCAACGACACTTAATATTGGATTTCCAGGTTTTTCATCTTTATAAGTAAATAATTCACCAGATTCATTTATTAAATTTTTCATTTTTTTTAATTTCGTCAAATAAATCTTCATAATCTTCGTCTCTTTTAATTTCTAAAACATTGAGTCAGTATCCATTAAATGTAAAGAAATCCTGGTTCCAAAATGTGGTTGTAATATATCATCATACATTTCATATATTTGTAATTTTGACAATTCTAGAATACTGAATTCAACATACATTGGTTTATTATAAGTTTTTGTAAAATTACCAATTTCAACAGCAACCAATTTATTTGAAAATCTTTCACAATTTTTAAATGTTGGTCTTGCAAGTATTTTAGAATATTTTATTAAATCTTGAGGACTATTTGTTAATAAAGTTATATTTACATGTCAATATTTTCCATAGCTTTACCAAAGACTGAATTATTTAATAATTTATACAGCATTTTACCAAATTCATCCTTGTTTGATGTTGCTTCTTTTATATTTTTAATATTATCTTCAATAAGACTTTTCATAAATGGTTATTGTTCAAAACTAATAATGTTATAAACTTTTTTCAATTTCATTCCATGTCTTAAATAAAATTGTAAATTTCTGTAATGACATAAATATTTTTCTTTATCATACTGAGTGCATAATAATTTAACAGCTGAATTTTTCTTTTCTAAATTTTTTGATTTTTGCCATGGTGATAATTCTTCATATTTTATTTTTGTTTTTACTGGTGCTAAAGGAAAGTACATTGTTTTATCATGAATTTCCTGTGGATATTCTAAATCAACTTCTAAAAAATATCCAATCTTTGAATCTTTTGGAGTTGATAATATTTTCTCTATTATTTCATCAGATACTATTTGCCATTTATATTTTGAAAGCGGTAAATATTGTGTCATGATTCCAGAATATAAAGCAGTTGCATCAATATAAATTAAATCAGATTTATCATTCAAACATTTCATAGCTTCTTGAAATTCTTCTTCATTTTTATGTTTTGTTATAGGTTCAGAATATTTATCATAAACATATTTTTCATTCCAAGAAGTAAGTAATCAATCTATTTCCCATCACAGAACTCACTCCTCCACGAATATTATTTTTTATCATATTAATCATGTCAACATCAGTCAACAAATCCAAAACAACATCACTTTTTTCAACATCAAATCCCAAGATAATAAAGGTGTTGGAATATAATTACAAATATTTAATTCAAATTCCTTTACAAAATTCTCAAAACAATCAGTTAATATAAATGTATCAAGTCTTAAATATAAATCTGTATATTCTTTCAAATTTTTACATTGAAACAATTGATACATTTCTAAATATCTTGAATATTTTTGATTACTAAAATTGAATTAAAGTCATCTTTTTCAATAATATCACTTGATTCATATTTTTCAAAGTAATCAATATAATCATATGGATAAATTCCTTTTTGTAAACAAGTTTTATATTTTTCAACTGGAATATTTTTAGGAATTACAATATTTTTCATTGCATATTTAAAATCTTCAAGTTTTAAAGCTTTGGATATTTGATCTAAACTTCCACTAAGGAAATTTAATGAATCAATAAATTTCAAACATCCATATTCTACACATTTATATTTTTCTTTAGTTTTTCCTATAATCTTAAAAGAATTTTTATTATCGACTGCTAAACTTTTTATAAATAAATGGATGTCATAATTGAATAAATTGTGAAATATTACTAGGATCTTTGATGGTTTCTTAAGTTTAATTTTACAATATTTATGAGCTGCACCACGATAATTATTAAATTTTATAAAATGATCATGATCTCGAACAGAGGTATCTCCAAAGATTTCTTTTTTACAAATTCAACAAATTTCAGTTGTTTCAAATTCTAATTCTTGTTTTTCTGACATGTTTAATTCATACTTTGATTTTTTTATTGTTTTAAATAATACATTTTCAATCTTGTTAATATATTCAACAAATATTTTCAAAATCTGTTCAGGATTATTTCCTCGATAAAATATTTCTTCTGATTAGATTAATTCGGGATAATTACTTGTTAAATATAAACAAAATGCTGATGGTTTTTGATTTGTTAATGGAACCTCAAATAATTTCTTTATTGCAATTAAAGTTTTTAATCTTTTCACATTTGTCTTCATTTTCATTATATACATAATTATATTCACCATATAAATCTGTTTAATTATATTTCTCTAGGATTTTAATATATTTTATTTTTAAAATTTTTTTTAATATTAACAGCTTCAAAATGTCCATATATAACAACTAAAGGTTGTACAAGATTTCGAAATTTATTTAAAGTCATTTGTGCCTTGTTAGCATATGGCATTTTAACATGTGCTGGTTCATTAAATTCGCATAACCTTGAATATTTTTCTTTCATAGATTTTGTTTATGTATAAGATAAACATCTTTCATAAACCCAACCTTCTTTATAATTAAAATTTGTAATTCTCTTTCTCATAAAACTTTTTTTTTCTAGACATAATGAGAAGTAATTTCATTTTCAATTTCTTCATGTATTATTAAAAGATTAATATGTCTTCCTTCGGTTCTTCTTGCATTAGTAATTTGAATTGGAATTATTACATCATTTTCATATTCATAAATATTAATTGATACATCATTTAATTTTTCAAATTTATAAACATCTTTTGTTTTCATTGTATGTTCAAATCCATTCCAATATTTTATTTCACTTTCATAATCTATATAATTATTTAATCTATCAACATTTTTTTTGTACCTGAAATAACAGCCCATTGAAAACATTTATTATCTATATTTTTAACATTTACAATATAACTTGAAGTAAATGGAGTCTTGATGTATGATTTTGGTCTTGGAGGTCTATGTTCCAAAAAATGTATACTAATATTTTGAAAAGAATGTAAAATTAAAGCAGAATCCCCCAAGGTATCTTCTAAATGTTCATAATCTTTTTCTATTTCCTTTTTAATTCTTTTAAGTTTGGAATTAAAACCATTTATAGTTACTAATGGTAAATATTTTGTATCATAACTAGAATCTAAAATTGTATCAGTATCTTCATTTCCTCGATAATATTTAACATTTATTGAAAGTTTTTATTTTAAAACATAAAATCTTCCAACTTTCATACCTTTTAAAACTTGTTGCATCTTTTCTTTTATTTCTTTCTTGTGCTTATCAATATATTTATTTGTACTTATTAGTGATATCATCACTTCACCAAAAGTAACAGTAACAATTAAAGTTGAATATCCAATATAATTTTCATCTTCTTTAATTTTAGGTTTATCATACGGAGTCGGAGCATCAGCAATTTTTCTTCCATAACAAGAATTATAATGAAGATGAAAAAATTTTATTAAATATCTTTCTTTACATTTTTTACAAAGTATAGAATTTGAATCATCTAGACCAACAGTTCTTTTTAAATGATCTAAAGATTTACAATGACTCGTATAAGCAGATCTTCTAGTAAATATTCTATCACAAGGAACACATTTAATTTCTTTAGGTTTAGGTTTTGAAACTTGAGATTTTGGAGCGCAAGCGACTACCTTTGGAACATGAGTTTTCTTAGGTTTTCCATTTTTTCTAGTACTAGACATTTTTTTATTATTTTTTCATAGGATTTATTTTTTTACTTTTTTGAAAATTTATTTTATCTTGTTACACTATTAAGATTAAGAATCTTGAAAGAAATCTAAAAGAATAAAATAAAAAAATTTAAAGAGTGAAAAAAATGATAAAAAAACCAACCCGGATAGCTCAGTGGGAATAGAGTTACACTGTGGTTCAAATATACATGGGTTCAAGTCCCAACTAGAATTAGCTTTTTTCAATTTAAATTTGAAAATAATATTTAAGATATATAAAAATAATATAGTCTGGATATCTTAGGAAATACATCTTGTGTGTATATTTTACTTTTTTGTTAATTAATTAATTTTTTAGACATAAATGTAAAAAGAAATTATTGGAACCGGTGTGGCGAAACGGTAATCATCGTCACAGTCTTTCGAACACATCTGGGATCGATCCTCACAATGTGCACATTTATTTCTTTGTTTGTTTTCGAACCTCTTACGAATTCGCTTTCGAAGCACGCTTAAAACGTTAAAAAACGTTAAAATTATTATCAAATTAGTTATCTTCCAAAGCTTTAACTTGATATAAATATAACTTTTTTTATTCCATTTTTGAAGTTAAACCTATTGAAATTCCTTCCTTTAAAAAAGTAACAAAGCATTTGATCCTCCAATTATTGAAGACATAATTGAAACAAAACAATTTTAATTCCTGTATCAGCTTTAGTTCATCGAGATTTTATCTTTTTATAATGTATTAATCTTTCATCTAACTTTTTCTTTTCTAATAGGAATTCATTTATTTTATTAATTGAAGGATTATTCGTAGAATCTTTATTCATAGAATCTTTTTTCGTAGAATCTTTATTCGTAAAAGTATTATTCATAGGAGCTTTTATTTTTTCAATTGAAAGATTTTCTATATAATTAAAAACATTTTGTTCATTCAAAGATGGATAAATATTTTTTTCTTGAAAAGTTGAATAAATTATTTCTTCATTAATCTCGCTTTGTTCCGAAGGCAGTCGAGTGCGTTTTATTTTAAATTGTCTATTTTTACGGCTTCTATATTTTTATATATAAAATCTTCTAAATCTTTAAATTTCTTACTAGAGAGTATTGGATTTGATCCTGTGGTTGAAAATAAGTCATCTAATTTTATATTATTCATACTTGCTAATTTTCTATATATAAATTCTATTTTTTCAAATTTCCTATAATCATGATTTATTAAAAGATCTAGAATTATTCCACTCCCGCCAATAGTTAATTTAGACATTGGTTCAGAGACTGAAAATGAATTGTTTCTACGATGTAAAGTTTTTCGTTTGTTTCCAATTATAGCTCTAATAAATGTTTCTTTTGAACCCATTATTCTAATTTTATTAATTTCAATATTTTGACCATTATAAACAATCATAACAAAGAAATCATCGTGGTGGTGGAATAAATTAAAATTATGATCCGTATCACCAAAAAGCGTAGTTGGATTATTTTTTATTATAAAAGAAATCATTGATGACTGTTCTTCAATAGCATAATAATCAAACGCTTTGTTATTATATTTTATATCCTTGAGGTTTGAGGTTTCTATAGTTTTAGCAACATCTTTTTTGAATGTTTCGAAATCATTTAAGAGTTGTGAAGATTCAATTTTATAATGATTTATTTCATTCTTGAGAGTATTAAAATCAATTGTATTTAATACTAGTGTTCCTCCACCAGTATTTTCAGGAATTACAATACTCATTTTTAAATTTTATTTTATTATAAAAGATCAAGAATAATTTCTTTGAAAGACATTCGCTTGCGCTCTAAAGATAATAAAATAAAAATACATAATTGTCCACATATTTTTGTATTCTCTTTTTGAAATTGCCATGTATAACCATCAGTTAAATATAATTTCATTTCTTAGATTGAAATAATTCCATATGAATAAAAATAAATTTTATAAAAATAAATCAGTTGTATTATTTTCATAAATTTGTTTTGTAAATCCTAAAAAATACCAAATTTTTTATCCAGAAATGAAACACTGTATCATTTTTAACCAACATCTCTTCTCGAGCTCTTGCTATATTTAATGAAAAAATAACAATTTTTTCTTTACCATATCTCTATTTAATCAAGTTAGCTATCAATTCAAATAAAACGTCTAATTCATATGCTTCAAGTGGAATTGTTATCAAACCATATCCATCAACAACACTGATAGTATTTGGTTTTCTAATATCAAATTCATTATTATCTTTTGTAATATTAAAAATTGAATTAAATGTTGTAAACCATGATAATCCAACTTCATAATTATAATCTTGATTTAATTCCAAAGGAATTGGAAAATTAGCAGAAAATTCTGATTTTTTAGAATCAAAACTTAAATCTGTTGAATATTTTGTAGATAAAAGATTAATCATTTTTTCTATATTTTTCTCCATTTTAGAATAAAAATTTTAGGTTGAAGAACCGAAGAAAGAAATAAATTTGGTGGAACCATTACAAAACCTGAACCTTCTTTTTTGAAAAGCTTTTTTATATAAATTTATTATTTCTTCATACTTTTTCGTTTGATATCTCTTGAACTTTTTCTTTTGATACCGGTTGGTTTTCATCCAGAAATGGCTGAGTAGAGATCTCCGAAGGTAGTCGTGCTTTGCCCTCCAGAAATTTAAAATTTGATTTCAATTTATCCATAACTATTTTAACATGATAATTTATATTATTTTATATTTATATTATATTTATATTTATATTATATTTATCATCTTTCCACTACCTATTTCAATATTTAATTCTTTTTCAACTAAAACACAACAAAAACATTTTCCTTTAAAACCATAATCTTTTGCCATTTCTTTTGTTACAGTTACTCCATTAATTGCTAGTCTATCACCCTGTTCATTAACATCAACACAAAATATAAAATATAAATTTTTAGAATCTGAAAACTTTAATTGTGGTTAAACTAAAAATTCATGACACATTAAAATATAACGTTTATATAGCATTGACTGATAATTTTTTGCTTTATCAAATGCTATTGGTTTTCCAGGATAATAACTTGAATTTTATTGAACACTTAAAGATTTTAATTGTTTATTATTAGCGCTTGATTGAATAAATTTTGAATTATTATTTGTATAATTTATTGTTGAATCTTTAACTCCAATCAAAATAAATCTCTGTCGAGTATTTAAAATTGTTGGTTTCCATGAAAATGTGCTTCCTCCTAAATATCTATACAACCTGGTATTCTTTGAAGAAAATTTACATTGATTGGTTTTGAAATCATGTTTAATCTTTCAAGAATTTGAGTTTCCAAATGTGGATTACAATTTATTGATGGAACTATCAACATCATTCTTTCAAATTTTATTTTTGGTGAACCACCATCTTTTAAAGCTTTTCCATAAAAACATTTTTTATAATCTTCATTCCTTTCCATTTTCAATTCAAAATAGTATTGAATAAATTCTTCTATTATATTGTTGAAAGAATCCAAATATATATTTTTAAGAATATATTCCATCAAATGTTTTTGTTGAATAAAAACTTTTTCTAATTTTATATCCTTTATTATTTTCATCACCAGTACCAGTATCTGGAATCCATCCACTTAGTTCACAATCTTGATTTTTAAAATTAGCACCAGTCATAACAAATTGTAATAATGAACTGATTTCAGCTGGATATCTTATATTTTCAACTTCTGTTGATCCTAAAGTTATTAAAATTTGATTAAATAAATTTAAAAACCAATTATGTTCAAGAGTTATATCATTAGTTGGATCAACACCTGTAATTTCAAATTTATAATATATGAATGAATTGCAAATATTAAGTGGATTTGATTATTGTTGAATTTGAAACAATAAATTTCCAGGTTAATTTAATGCATCTGCAGATAAAGTTGATGGTAAAACTTCTAAATAATCTTTCTTTGTTATTAAATGATTAAATTTACTATTTTATCCAAATTGAAAATCGACATTCTATTTATTATTCAAAAATTTAAGAATTCAAAAAATTTAGAATTTTAGAATTTAGAATTTGTAAACTTAAGATATTGTTTTTTTAATTAAACGATAACGCCAATAAAAAACCTTTCTTACGATATATTTCGATAGCACAGCTATCATCTTCAGGTACTCAAAACCAACTAAAAATATTATGAATTAACATTTAATTTAAACAAATTATTTTTTTTTATTAATTTAATTTTTTAATAAATAAATATTTTTAAAAATATATTTTAAATTAATTTTAAATTTTAAATTTTTTTACTTATCTTCTAATTTTTTAAAAATTAATGCAATTTAAAATTTTCAATTATTTTAATAATATTTAAAAAACAAACATGATTTAACATACGTAAACTATTTAAAAACATTCAAAACATTCGTAGTCACAGCACTCTGCACATTAATCTTTGGATCCAATGACCTTATCAGCAATGCTTCACATATCACTCGTTCCCAATAACTATTAAAACTTCTCAACAAAATTTTTATTTATTAAAAAATTAAATTAATAAAAAAATAATTTGTTTAAATTAAATGTTAATTCATAATATTTTTAGTTGGTTTTGAGTACCTGAAGATGATAGCTGTGCTATCGAAATATATCGTAAGAAAGGTTTTTTATTGGCGTTATCGTTTAATTAAATCGTTGCCAAATTTATTTAAATATTGTTTTTTATCAATCAATTTCTTGGATAGTAATCTTGATAAAATTGCATTTATTTAATTTTCACAATTATTATTTCCTGCTTTTCTAGAAGCTAAATATTTTCTTAGTTCATAAAATAACTCACAAGGATTATCAGATAAATAATAATACTTGGTGTTTTCTCCTTTAATTCCCTCTCCTTTTGTTTCTGTTGATTCCTGGGGTAGTTGCTATTTCATTAGTTTTTCTTTAGTTAATTTTTCTCAAAACGAAGTCGAACGGAGGCCTCCATCACCAAATTCTTTAGCTTTTTCAACTTTAACTTTTTTTACTTATTTAACCTTTTCAACTTGTTCATCAAACGAAGTCGACAGGAGGTCTCCATATCCCGGTGGGTTTTGAACAAATGATTTTATTTTTTTATAATAATCATTTTTTTTAATAAAGTTAATATCTTTTCTTAAATTATTATATATTTCAATATCACTTATTGGAACATTTAATTTCTTTAGAATTAAATGCATTTTCTTCCATTGTTTTTTTCAATCCATTAGTAAAATTTTAAAAGCATTTACATTTCCAACCATTTTTATTCAAGAAAATTCAATAATCTTGATATTCTATAATTCACTAAATAATTATTTTTTCATATGCTTGATTTTTTCTTTATTCAATGCAATATAATTATATTTTATAGATAGATGATTTTCAAAACTATACAATTCTTCCTTGTCTAAAGTATCACTAAACAAATCATTAAAAATACTATCTTTATTTCTTTTTGCTAATTTAAAGAATATGAAAAAGTTAGAATTACCACGAATACTTCTAGATGGTAAATCATAATAATTTTGAGCTAAATAAATTACATTGCAATTATTATGTCTACCTCGAGTAAAATAAGATTCCATAATTTCTTGATTTTTCATTTTGACACAATCATCAAAAATTATTAAATTCTTCTTCGCTCGATTTAATTTTTCACATGGAATTATTTCATGATATTTATTATTCATTGTAACATCTATTTTATCAATAGTTTTTAATTCCCCACATTTTGTTTCTTCACATAATTCTTCACATAAATCTCTAATGGATGTATCATCAGGAATTTTATCTTGATTTTGAAATAATCCCACAATATCTTGTTTTGTTAAACCAGAATTTAACACATGAAAAATTATTTGCATTTCAGGTTGATCAATTGTTTTAGAAAAAATTGTTAAATTAATATAATCTATAAAATTAATAGTTTTTTTAATAATTTTTATTTTTAGAAGGACTCTTTTTATTAATAGATTTTATAAAATCACAAATTCCATGACCTTGATATGAATCTAAATAAATTCCACTTGCTGTTTTTGTATCTGTTGTTGGTTTTGTTATTTCAGATTTAATTTTTTCAATCTTAGCATCTAATTTCTTTGATTCTTTATAATTTTTAACAGCAGTTGTTATTCCATCTGCTGATCCTGTAATTCCACCAAATATTAAAGGTAATAAAGCAGCCAAGGTAAAATTTCACCACTATGTTCGCCTTCAATCTGTTTAATTTCTGAAATTTTCTTTTTCCCAATGTATGATTTCTGCCATCATATTCAATACTTGCTGGTTTATTTGTTTCTATTATTTTTCTTATTTTTTTTCTAAATTATCAACAGTTTGTGTATCAATAATTTCATTAACCATTTTTAATAGAAATTATTAAAAAATGGTTTTTTGGAGTTCATTTTGATAAAATTTACCTAGAATTTCTTCACCAGTCAAGTCTTTAATTCAACAAGTTATTGGTTTTGTGCCAGCATGTATTTCTGAAATGATAAAAATTTCTTTAGATCATTTATGTGTTGAACCTTTGTCAAATTTATTTTTCCATTTGAATATTCTAACTCGATCGCCAATATTAATTTTTGGTTTTCTTCAAATAAAAACTCGAATCCTTCTTTAATGGAATTTGCTGTTTTGGATTTTAATGGTAGAACCCAAACATATCGAGTATACAAATCAATAACTCTTAGAATATATCTATAATTATTATTATTTTTAGGATTTACAGTTTCAATTAAATTTGCTGACCAAATATCATCTTTATTGAAAACTTTGATTTTTAAATATTTTTTAGGTTTTCTATATTCTTCATGTAGTTCATTCGCTAGAGTAGCATTTTGATTGTCTGAGTTTGTTGGTATTTCTTCAAAGACAGTCGCTTGCTCTCATCCCAATGCGATCTTTGTTTTCATTGCTATTTTTCCTATTGCTCTTGAAAATCTTTCAGAAAATGTTGGATTTTAAATATCATTTAAATCTTGAATCAAATCAATATCTGTTTTTTGTCGAGTTCGAATATCTTCATTTTTATAAGCAATATCATGTTTTAATGTTGCAGCATCAACTCTGTTAATTGATTCTTCTCTAGGTTTTGGGTTATTATTTTCCTCAAGTCTGATGTCTAAACGAGTTCCTGGCGAAACATCTCTAAGTGTCCAAGAGAGTCGGACTATATCTTTTTTGTTTTAATGCTCTTCTAATACCCCCATATAAATTATGAGTTAATTTAATTTGGAATTTTCATTATATCGTTTTTAATGGTGTTCATTAATTTTTTCCTTATTATTTTGTGCATATTTTCGTTCCACTCTTTACATTCAGACTTATAAACATAATAATCCCTCTTTAATCTACTCCTAAATTCACTTATAGGTTTTCCTATATTACATTTTGTACATACTTTTATTGTTAAAGTACTTTTCAAATTTATTATTCCTAATAAACGTTTCTCTTTATTTTTTTGTTCATATAACTTATGATATATACTTTCACATTCTTTACACATACCAAGAAAATAGGATTTTCCTTTTTCCCTTAATAATTTTAAAAGATTCAATTGATTTTTCAATATTACATTTATTACAAATTTTTAAATATATTTTTAGTTTAATTATTTAATTATGAATTTAGAAAACACTAGCATGTTCTTTTTAAAAACACACTTGAGCCCCCGTCAACCCAAATAATTGTTTTTTGGAAGATGATGTTCTCCTTGATATTTTGCCCATGGAAATTCTGGAAGTTTAGAACTTACAGTTTGTAAATCTCCCCCGAAGGCAGTCGCTGATGCTCCAGAATTGTGAAGGTGTGAAGTGTGAGACATTTTTGGTGGATTTTTGTTCTTTCATGTTTTGCTTTGTGTGCTTTTGGAATTTCCTTGTTGCAAAATTTACAAAGATATTTTTATTGAATTACCATATTTTTAAAAATATAAATTTTGAAATTTATTAATTTTTATAATTTTGAAATATATAATTTTTTTTAATTTTCAAAATTAGAGAATTTCTCTATTTTCAATATTAGGGAATTTCCCAAGTAGTGTGTTTTTAAGCATTTTTGGCGAAACCCCTTAATGAGTAAATATTATTTTGATAGTGTGCATTTTATCAAGTTAACAAATTCTGTAAAGAAATTGTTATTTTTGAAAAATTGCAATTATTTTGATTTTTACTGATTACTCGGGTGAGTCCATGAGCCGAAAATGCTTAAAAACATACTACTATCAGCAAAATATCTAGTAAAGTGAATTTTTTTATGATTTTACCGAGCAATAGTTGTCTGACAATAAATCCAAATAATCAAGCAAGTAAATTCATGGTTGATCTTCAAAATCCTATCTATTTACATGAAAATTGGGAAGTTGCTTTGATGGATTTTACATTTGTATACAATTTATTTCCTTTTTTAGCAAATCCAAAATTGAATACAAAAAGAGTGAAACAGGTTCAAAATAGAAAAAGATCAAAATTGATAATGTAAGTGATGTTCTTGATATATCTAATCCCTATGATGCAGATGTTTCATTGTACATGGATAAGAAATATATGTATATCAAATGTGATCATATTCCAGTTGATATAATATTTGATGATTTAACAGTAGCAAAAAGAATGGGATATCAAGAGTTGAAGCTCAACTGTTATATAAATACATTGACGATGAACCGACCAGGATTTACCAAGGTTGGAGAACCTTTTGAAACAATTAGATTAAAAATACAATACCCGTTTGTTGACTCACATACAATTACCTTTAAAGATGATTTGTAAATTTCAAAACTTGATGAATTGCAAGCATATTTAATTCAAAATTTTGGAATTATTTTCAAAGAACTTGAGCTTAAAGATGATCAATACTTTAAGTTCTCATTGAATATTGGAATTAATGAAATTACGTTTGATAAAAACCTATCAAAAACATTAGGTTTACCAAAACAAACATATTTACAAGATGGAAAAATTAATTAAGGAGTAAGGAAACCAAAAATAATTGAACTTCAACAATCATTCATATATACAATCATAACAAATCCTATAATTGTTGGTGATAGTAGTGTTCCCCTATTGAAATCTGTATGGATTGAAAAACACGACCAGGATGAAGTTGTCAATATAAATATCGAGAATCCTATGTACTTACCAATATCAACATCCTGTATAAACAATATAGAAATAAATATACGTGATGATAGCGGAAAACTGATGATAAACTTTCCAACAGATAAAAAAACTCATCTAACCTTACATTTTCGTAAAATAGATGGCCAATAACGATATTATGAATATGTATAGCGGTAGCCAGACGGGTGGTGATTTACCATTTTTTTTCAGAAAACAGTATGGATCGGGCAGGTTAAAAACAATCGGTAGATTTGCACTTCCAATTCTTAAACGCATCGATAGTTTTGGAATGAAAACTGCTAAGGATGTGATAATGAATGATCAGAAAATATCACCGTCTCTTAAAACAAATGCATTGGCTGAAATAGGGAAAGGTTTACCTGGTGTGTTTCAAAAACAGCCAGCACCGACTCCAGCACCGACTCCAGCACCGACTCCAGCACCGACTCCTAAACGTAAAAAGCACCGATCGTCACGTATAAACAAACGAATGAAAGGACATGTGACTATATTTGAAAAATGATTTATGTTAAATCCGAATTGTGTATATTTGACCGACCGTCACCTCAAGCTGTAATTGAATATATTGCTTTTCTAGAAGTATTTCCCATGAATTCTCTTACTGATAGTAGAAATAATGTTGAATTTTATATTAATGGTTCTCAAACTGAATATCTTGACTTGAACAATACTTTATTAACTGTTCAAATTAAAGTTATAGATAAAGATAAAAAGCTTTGGCCGATGCTGCTGATATAATACCGAATAATTTCTTGTTTCATACACTTTTTAAGGATGCAATTCTTGGTTTTAATAATATCAAGATTGAGGGTAGAAACAATACATATATTCACAAGGCGATAATTGAACCTATTTTAAATTATAATACCGATACTAAAAATACATGTCTTTCTCCAATGGGTTATGGTAGCGATGATGATCGGAAAAAGTGGGTTAAAAACTCTCGATTATTTACGATGTGCGCATCATTACAACTCGACTTTATGGATCAGCCTAAATATTTACTTCATGGTGTTAATGTCCATATGAGACTGAAAAGATCTGATTCGGCATTTCCATTAAATTCTGTAGCTGAAAACCCAATTCTTCAATTAGTTGATGCAAAATTATTGGTGAGACGAGTTCGCGTTGAACCTAGTGTATTAGCCATTAATCGACTTGGTCTTAATTCTAAACATGCAATATATCCATTGAAAACTATGGAGATTGTTTCATTTGCAATTGATCAGGGTGCATCATCTTTTTATAAGGAACAAATATTTGGAGATGGAAGAATGCCGAATTTCATACTTGTAACATTTCAATCTGAAACTCAATATAATGGATCATACAACGCTTCGAGTTCAACTTTCAAACATTTCAATGTTACTTCATTATCATTGTCAAAAAATACGGATTATCGAGAAGCATTTACTCAAGATTTCGAAACTGACAATTATTGTGCTACATATATACAAAGTATGGGTTATTTGAATAAAAACTTTAATTGTGGTATAACTCTTGATGAATTTAAAACCAAATTACCATTCTTCACATTTGTTTTGGCCCCTGATTTTGACTTGAATCAAAGTCAATTACCTCAAAATGAAAATCTGCGACTGGATATCAAATTTGCAAGTGCCATAAAAGAACCAATTCATGTCATAATATAAGGGGTATTTGAAAATGAAGTGAAAATTAATGCAAATAGAACAGTTTTGTTTAAACAAAGTTCAAACATTACTAGTTTGATCATTTCTGCTTGTATAAATAATAATAATAATAATAATAATAATAATAATGATAATAATAATAATAATAATAATAATAATAATAATAATAATAATAATAATAATAATAATAATAATAATTGTCAATCATTACTCACTCATCACCGAATTCATTAGGGAAAGCGAAATCGTCTGGCAAAACGAATTCATCCTCGTAAAGGAAATCCAAATCATCTGCGAATTCATCTTCGAATTCGTCAAAGAAAATATTATTCAATCCAATATCATCTAAAATATTAAAATGCCCATATGCGAAGCTCTTATTCTCCTCAACCCATACCCTTTTATCATCGTTGTTTGTAAGGGCTATCTTCTCTGTTCTAAATGTAAATAATTGATGATTTCTTGTACCAAACCGAGATTGATGAACTTTAGGTATAGTAATTCCATGATAACAATCCACATATGATGATGGGTTATTGCTGTTACACCCTTTGCTTTATTTACTTCTTTCTCATCACTACTGAGCAGACTATAACATTTTGGTCTGAGGAAGATAAATTCTTGATAAATTTTCCCTTTGCTTTCGACCTTAAATTTCCCAATTACTGAATCCAAATTTCTGTTATATAACGGATCTGTTGGTTTGTAATTCCTGGTATCCAATAATCCATCTTTTATCATTGCAGGTAGTAATTGTGATCTCAATGTCACATATTTACATTCAAGGAAGAATGAGTCTGTGTCCGCGGCTATGATATTTATTTGGCAATTCAACTGTGCTCGATATTTTGCCAGTTCAATATATTGCAATTAATAAATCCTGAGTTTAGATAGGTCTAGCACTGTTTGATCAATGTATCTAGGCCTATCTAAACACACTACATCTTTATTTAGTAAAAGAGCGATCAAATCATCTGCAATTTTTATTGACCTTCTATTGACCAAGTTCTCCGCATTGTTACTTAATTTGAGATTTATTCTATTCTTCAGATTCTCCACTGTTTTGCCATAAACACTATTATTTAATAATTTATAAAAGTCACGATCTAAGCTATTTGTCGATTCAGCTCGAAGTCGGGTATTTGTACTGATATATTCTTTCAGTATCGGTTTTTGTGTTTTTTATTGCCCGGTGTATATTTATAACTTCTACTCCAAGGGCCAAATATAATTTTAAAAGACGCCAATAGATAACGTAATTATTTTTCGGGTGATGGGTTAATAATAATTTCGGTACAGTGGAATTTGGTGGACATATTCTTTCAGCATCTACCGGGAAATCGTCTAGGAGATCGTGAATATTAGACGGAATAACTAAATCCACTTCCCTGTGTATCCATATGATAATATTTCCAAATCCGAACTAATGCAGTCAACTAAATTTGCTAATAATTCCACTTCATTGTATATCCACTCAAAATCGCTGCATGGTAAATATTGGATTAATGCGCAACCGTAAAAGTTGTTTATAATTATATAAAGCAACTAAGTTTCTTCATCTGTAATGGCTTGGTGCTTGTTTACAAATGTGAGACCACCACGGATTCCACCTTCAAAGCAATTGTACATTTCCATATCGATCAGCAATTCAACTGGATCTTTTAATGTCATTATCGAAGATGCCCAACTCATACCGGGATTCCAAAAACGTTAAGAGGTTAAAGTCCATTATGAGCTTTTGATTTTGCTCGAAATTGTTGGAAAAAATCGGCAAGCAAAAACACGTCCAATTTTAAATAAATTTGTAAATAATCCATCAGAGTTACGCAACTCGTTTCTTGCCATATTTGTTGAGCTAACTCATACTCCTCATATGTAAAACTTTCCAAATAGGAGGCAATTCATATGTTGTTTCCAAAACATCCTGACTAGTGGCAAAATCATAAGGAAATATGCCTTTGTTGGAGTAGTAGGATGTGAGCCCGTCAGATACAACCCCCTTGGCTTACGTAATTATTACATAACATTTGACCTCTGTCCATGCTGTTGCTACCTGGATATTGACCTCTGTTCATTAATTGCTACCTAGTAATTGACCTTTGGTCAATGACCTCATGATTATGTCACTAGTCACACACTTGTTACATAACCACTTGTCAGTAACTACCGGAGACACACTTATTATGTCACTGGTCAGTCACACACTTATTACTTAACCTTTATTATGCCACGTAGACCAACAAACCTACCTTCTAGAACCTTCCACACACCTACCTTACTTTTATTATGTCATGCAGTTGTGGACCAACACACATACCTTCAAGAAACTTCCACACACCTACCTTACTGTTATTATGTCATGCAGTTGTGGACCAACACACCTACTCTCTGGAACCTTCCACACACCTACCTTACTTTTATTATGTCACGCAGTTGTAGACCAACACACATCCCTTCTAGAACCTTCCACACACCTACCTTCAAGAACCCTCGGTTCTTAAACATTTCACACACACGCTCACCAACCAACGAAAAACATTGATCAACACCGATCAACACCCATCCGCACCGATCCGCACCGATCAACTACGAACAACAACAATCAACACCGATCAACACCTATCAACGCCCATCATCGCCCAACACGCCTACAACTACGTCGTAGACTTAACAAAATCACTCACTAGTACTATTGAAAATTTTATTAAATATAACAAGTTTGTTTCACAGTGAAAAGAATATGCTCAACATGAAGCATGCAATTCATACTGCAATCGTAGTAGAGAAGGATGAATTCAAATGTAAGTTATCAAGTATTTGATCAATCAGTCTCTTCTGCAGTCGGCGTCTTCTGAATTTTCTTTTGCTTGATCTGATATGATGATTCATCGGCGTCGTCATCCGGCATTGCAAATATAAATTATGCAGTAATAAATACTACGAACTAAGCTCTGATTTGATTTTCTAAGTTTTCTAAATTCAATTACGACTTTTACAAAGGCAAAAGTCAGGTTAATAATATTAAATTTAAAGATAAATTACGAATGTAGTCTGAATCATTTCAAACAAATAAAATAATTCTGATCTCAATGAAAAAGTTTAAGTTAGTTTAAATATCCATTATTTTAAATTAATTGCAGAAGTCTGGTAGAATACCGTGCACATGGTAATACCATATTTTAGCTGAGTGCAGGATATTGCTCATTGCACATTCTTTAAGCAGACCTTTTTTTTGAAGTGGTTCAATGCCAAGTTTACAAATAAGATCATAAGTTGATGGAAGAATCGACTTTACTGCCCCAATAATACAAGTGTAAAGCTCTACCTGATAATCAGGTTTGGCTACCTGTAATTCACTCTGAATCAAGCTATATTTCTCAATATTTGCCTTATCAGTCAACTCAAAATGTGAAACAAAATCCATTGGACACTTAATATCAATCATGAATATTCTATTTCTTTTAGTATCAGTTATTATAAGATCGACGCGTTGTTTAGAATTCAGGACAAGAGAACAAGAATGGTCAACCACGACAATAAAATTAGGATTTTTTAGATTATTCGTTATTATTTTTAGGCAGTCATTGTGTCTCTCTAATATCAGTATTTGGTGAACCTTACATGACTGTAAGGCATGAGACATAGTTTCATCCTCTTTCTCACAACGTCTACAAAGTCTAGAATCCCCTTTTCTATTAGGCTTTGCATTGATGTTAAGTGTATTAGTTCGCGCTCGATGTATAAAGTTCCATGCAAATTCGCCAAGTTTACTTTTAAAAATTGCTTTATTTATTTGAGGAGATAATTTTATAGCCGCTGCACTCATGTCGTTTTTATTGCTCAGTTGCCACTTTCGCATATATGAGTCGTACAATGCAGAGTGAAATATCTTAGAAATTGCTTTTCGAAACTTAGTCGTAAGTATGAAAGTTCCATGACTCTTTGTTATCAGATATAAAAAAACTTGCTCTTTAACAATACGAAAAGATACGGAAATTGAGTGTTCTCTTTTAAAGTAAATTATTGAAGTACGTGCACGTTGAAATCTCGTTTTCTTTCCACCATGATTCAATTTAGTTTCAGCACCATTAATCCAATCAAAACTTTGTTGTAATGTAGGCTCTTTGATTCCAAGACGAGGACCCGTTACAAACTTTAGAGAGTCAATATTAACTTTTCTCGAGTAATTCCAATTGGAAGTAAAGAGTCGGAAAAAGTGCACAATTGTTTGGGTATGATATTCATCAAGCAAATCGACACACGAAGCTCCACCATTTTCAGTTGAGTTGTATAAATAAACTGTCTCAGAATTGTGCGGCAAGTTCAAAATTCTTCTCAGATGGCCACGCAATTTACTTGAGTTATTGCCACAGGGATTAGTATTTCCTTGAGAAGCTGATAAAGCCATAGTTTTAATTTCACGTGTTCGGAATGCAAATATTAGTCGAGAATGAATAAAAATCTTGTAGGCCTTGAGTTTTTGCGCACGAAATAAACCGGAATCTGCAATTTTCTTTGTGTCACTAACAACTTTATCAAGAATTGCATAGGGACTTTGATCATTGTCCTCGCCTACTGGAACACCAAGATATTGATAAAATTCTTTTGACAACAACTTTTTGATCTCCTTTTCATTTATCAAGATCTCACCATTGATGTTAAATCTTGGAAGCTGCATGTAGCCACACTTCTCCGGTCGGTATTCAAATCCTATTTCTGTAGTAGCTTCAACAGCTACATCAACAATTTTTTGAAGGTTCTCGACATTGTTTGCAACAAGTGCAATGTCATCTGCATAAGCTAGAACTTGAACGGGCGAATCACTAATCATAAATGGTTCAATACATGATCTACTTATTGCTTCAAGAACAGGATTAATGGCAATCGAGAAAAGAATCATTGAAAGAGGACATCCTTGTTTAGCTCCTTTTTTGATTGAAAGATTAGGTGTTACAATTGGGCCACAGCTGTAGAAAGATTGAGTGTCGGTGTAAAGTAATTTGACACTAGTAATAAATTCTTCGCTAACGCCAATAGTTTTCAGAACACTCCACAATTAGTCATGAGGAACACTTCCAAATGCGTCCTTAATATCTAACCAAGCAATAGCTAATGGGGAATTCTTGCTATATTTCGAATGCTCAAGTGCAGAAGAAAGTATTGAATAGTGCTCGACACAACCTTCATAGACAGAGCCGCCCTTTTGCCCAATATGCAAAATATCGTTACAAATCACCCATGATGTTAGGCGTGTAGTTAAAATAGACGCAAAGACTTTATAAATAACAGACAGCAGAGCTATTGGTCGCCAAGATGAAACTTTATCATAATTATCTGTCTTATCAGGTTTCGGAATTAATATAGTCTTGAAAGTTTTCCAGATAGTCGGAATGATTTTACTACTGATGATTTTATTAAACAGGAAACTTAACAAAATACATTCAGGGTCAAGAAGAGCAAGATCTTTGTATTGAATACCATCAATAGCCGGTGAAGTGTTATCAGCTCTTTTTATTTCGTAAATAATTTCAAACGGTAAAATATCTACAAGATTGAGAACATTTGTCGTACTTCGACAATCTTTAAGAATTTTATTCCATGAATTCGATACTGGGTCCTCGTGGCTAAATTGGTTCAGAATATCCTGAATTTCAGGCCTGACAGTGACTGGTAAGTCATTAATAATTTTATAAAAAGTTAATTTCATATTAATTAAAAATTCTGATCTACTTTTATATTTACTTATTATATTTGAGTTTTGTTTACTTCCTAGGTATGGTTCGAGGGATTTAATTTCAGTGAGATTATTTAAGTGAGGAATTTGTCGAATAATGCTTTCAACTATTTGGTTAACATCAGCATTTTCAAAACTAATAATTAATTCAAATACTTTATTTTTACGCTGTTGTAAGTCAAATTTAATTGTTTCTTTTTGTTTTGTTAAAATTTTCTCTTTATCTTTGTTATTGATCTCAGAAACAATTGGAAAAACAGAGTTGATAATTCTTGCTATTTCTCTCAAATTAATGTTTTCAAGGGACATATCATGCGCATAGTTGTTGATGAAAGCACATATTAGAATTTTACTGAGCAAACCTGAACCACGAACATCATGTGGACATTTGCCTGCTCTAATGGCACAACCGCGTGAGTTTCTTATTTCATTTATTTTAGTAACTAATAATTTACAAGTAAATATATAGTTTAGGCTGACATCAAGTGTTGTTGGATCCAGAAAGTAATGCTCGTCAGTGTTATAATCAATTACCATTAGTGTTTCCCGAGATTTTGGTGGAGCAAAAATGGCAAATACAACTTTCGCGTTTTGGAGGCACTTATAATTCAAATGTTCATTCAAATAATGAGTACAATCGTCAAGAATAGCAGTACACATTGTGAAACCCAAAAGAACGAAGTCTGTTGATAAACTTAAATTATTAAAATATTTTATTAAAATGCTGTCGGTAATCTTTCCATTTTTTTGATTTAAATTTAATGAAATTTCAACACACTCTTTAGTGTTGATATCATCAAGTAGCTTATATATTTTATCATGTTGAAAATCCCGATCTAAAATCAATTTTTCCAAAAACACAATGAAAGCAGTGGCATGAAAAGTTGGATCATCTGAAATGAAGCAGCGGTGGAGAATACCATGATTTATTTGAAATTTTATTTTCACACTCAAGAAAAAACTATTTAAATAATCCGTAAAGTTTCCTCCTATTTCGGTTAGTCTATCAGAAATATCAGTCTTTCGAAAATCGAAAATATTACAAGTCATACGACGGGTCAAATAGAGAAGTAATCACCAATAATTTTCATTGGGAATTATGCTAATGACATGTTGAACGTCTTTGAACTGCCGAAAGTTGACGTTCTCAATGATATAATTATTATTTTGGGCTATTAAATTGATAGTTAGATCCGGGGAAAGAACAAGTATATTAGTATTGCTTTTAAACCATTTACTTAAGAGGAATGACACACATGACTTTTGAAATTTTGGTTTAATTTGACACTTTTAGATTTTGCCTAGTCATCATTTTTTTATTTTCTGTAATTTTTAATTCCAAAGAAGATACAGCGTTCTCGTCAATATCAACAGGTAAAACTACTTTTTTTTCGTTATTTGTTACGTTAGAACTACTTCCTTTATTAAAGTTATCAATTTTATCCGTGAGTTCGACAAAGTTAACTTGTTTTTCATAAGTTATCAAATTTTCAAGAGATTCAATGAGATCAAAAATAATCAAACTCATTTCATTAGTACAGTTTTTCCGAAATTTCATTGATATCTGAACGTCGTCTCTATTTTTAAGTAGAAATTTTTTCTTATCTCTAATAACAAAATACAATAATCTTTTTGCTGTACCTGTGACATTATCGTCTCTCTCAGGACGAAAATCATTGATGTAAGTAAGGAGCGAGTCTATCATACTCAATCGGTTAGTTTTTTCCGAAATTGTTTTATTAAAAAAATTAAATAAATTATTTATTCTTTTAATTGTAAGTGGTGAAATTATATTTTTTAACTTATCAATTTCGCCATTAAGTAACCACTTTTTATATTTAATTAGTTTTTCTTGACAACTAAATTTAAAATAGGAAGTAGAGGGAATTTGATCAGTTAATTCAGACCCCCATATTTCAAGAGTATCAATTATCAACGAATTGCATTTTTCACTATCAATAATAGAATGTAATAGTAAAATATTACGGAAATAATTTAAAACATCAGTACCATATGTTATGTTACAAAAATATTTTATATTACCCTTTAAGTTGAAATAATTTAGGTGGAAAATTATTTCAACAATTTTATTTGAAAAAGCAGGTAATGAAATAAGCCTTTCAAGTTCTATATTGTCTTTAGATATCTTAAATAAGTCGAATAATCCAAAATTAAACATAACCTCAGAAGCATTGCTTAAATCGGGTTCTATTTTATTTGATTTTTGATTTGTAATGAATTTGCCACCAGAAAATGAAATATCTTTCGGAAATTCTTTATTTACCTTTAAGTGATTAATTAAACTACTTATCTTATCAGAATCTTTGTGCATGCCTTCAGTAAAGAACATCTCTTTAATCTCTGGAAAATCAAAATAAAGTTTATCAAGCTGTGATCTTGTTAAATTAGATGACCCAATATTAAAAGATTCATTATCAGTATATTCAGAAGTTAAAAGATCCTTCATAATAAAGTCACCATTAGCATATTTTAAGTCAGATTTTACAAGAAAGTATGGTAATTGTTTTTGAAATTTTAAATTATCCAAAGTTTTATTAATGACAGCTCTTTTATGCAGTTCGTTTTTAATAGAAACTGTTTCGGCTAATTTATGTGAAAAGAAAAATAAAAATTTCTTTATTGGTAATGGAGCTTTATTCAGCTTGGAACAATAATTATCAGTATTAATAAGGTTCGAAATAATGGTTTTATTTTTAATTTGAAAATTTGTTGATTTGTAATTATCTTTTTAGTAGCATCTGTTTTTTTAATTTTTTTTATTTTAATCTTTTATTTTAAAATTAAGTTTCGATTTATTAATCAGGGAAAGTTCATAATTAATAAGATCAAACTTGGTCTTAGAATATTTCTTTTTCAATAAACTTATGAAGCATGGATAATTATTAATAATATTACGACGCTCATTTTTATTTAAAATACGTGAAAGGTAATTGCAGTTAAATCTTTTCATATTTAAAGCATCCTTAGTTTTAGTAACTTTAAAATTTTTAAGCTGTGTATTAATAAGATTTAAATGACTATTTTCTGCATTTTCTGAAACAAGATTATAATTAGATGAGATATTTAAGTCATCATTATTATCGACATTAATTTTATTTAGTATATTTAAATTACAATTATTATCATTAAAATCAGAATTACTTAATTTATTCAAAACAATATCAAACTTACTATTCATTCGCAAAATGTGCTCTTCAAGTTCCATTAGCTTCGCCAAAAGTGGCAATATTTTGTTTGAAAGTGCTTCCTTATCACATTCGTCGAACGATTTTTCAGGATCCATTGCATTCGTTGAAGGTGGCAATTGATTATCACGAGTCGATTTCTTTGATACTAAATCCAACGATAGATCTGGATGAATTGGCTTCGCCGAAAGTGCCAATTGATTTTGTCCATTTGATCTTTGAGAAATAAAATCCAATAATTGCTGGGAAAAAATTATTTGATTTTGTAGAATTGTCTTGAAAATAACAAGTTCTGATGAACTATTATTCAATTGATTTGATGCAAATTGATCTTGCACTATCGGAAGAGATTGCGTCATCGTGTTGTGTGTGAGGAGAATGTTCAATACGTAAAAAGGTAATAGTTAACGTACTACCTGGAGATTGACCTCTGTCCATTAGTTGCTACCTAGTAATTGAGCTTTGGTCAATGACCTCATGGTTATGTCACTGGTTACACACTTGTTACATAACCACTGGTCAGTAACTACCGGAGACACACTTATTATGTCACTGGTCAGTCACACCTACCTTCTAGATCCTTCCACACACCTACCTTACTGTTATTATGTCATGCAGTTGTGGACCAACACACCTACTCTCTGGAACCTTCCACACACCTACCTTACTTTTATTATGTCACGCAGTTGTAGACCAACACACATCCCTTCTAGAACCTTCCACACACCTACCTTCAAGAACCCTCCGTTCTTAAACATTTCACACACACGCACACCAACCAACGATAAACACAGATCAACACTGATCAACACCCATCCGCACCGATCCGCACCGATCAACTACGAACAACAACAATCAACACCGATCAAAACCGATCAATACCCATCATCGCCCAACACGCCTACAACTACGTCGTAGACTTAACAAAATCACTCACTAGTACTATTGAAAATTTTATTAAATATAACAAGTTTGTTTCACAGTGAAAAGAATATGCTCAACATGAAGCATGCAATTCATACTGCAATCGTAGTAGAGAAGGATGAATTCAAATGTAAGTTATCAAGTATTTGATCAATCAGTCTCTTCTGCAGTCGGCGTCTTCTGAATTTTCTTTTGCTTGATCTGATATGATGATTCATCGGCGTCGTCATCCGGCATTGCAAATATAAATTATGCAGTAATAAATACTACGAACTAAGCTCTGATTTGATTTTCTAAGTTTTCTAAATTCAATTACGACTTTTACAAAGGCAAAAGTCAGGTTAATAATATTAAATTTAAAGATAAATTACGAATGTAGTCTGAATCATTTCAAACAAATAAAATAATTCTGATCTCAATGAAAAAGTTTAAGTTAGTTTAAATATCCATTATTTTAAATTAATTGCAGAAGTCTGGTAGAATACCGTGCACATGGTAATACCATATTTTAGCTGAGTGCAGGATATTGCTCATTGCACATTCTTTTAGCAGACCTTCTGTTTGAAGTGGTTCAATGCCAAGTTTACAAATCAGATCATAAGTTGATGGAGGAATCGACCCTAATGCACCAATAATACAAGTGTAAAGCTCTACCTGATAATCAGGTTTGGCTACCTGTAATTCACTCTGAAGCAAGCTATATTTCTCAACATTTGCCTTATCAGTCAACTCAAAATGTGAAACAGAATCCATTGGACACTTAATATCAATCATGAATATTCTTTTTCTTTCAGTAGTTGATAAGTTTCAAGTTGATAAGTTTCCCACTATCATCGCAAATATTAATTTCTATATTGTTTATACATGACGTGGAAAGCGATAAATACATTGGATTATCCAATACAATTTGTACAATTTCATCTGGTTCATATTTTTAAATCATTACTGCTTTCAATAATGGAACCAAAGAATCTCCAACAATTATTGGTTCAATAATGTTACTATAGATAAACATTTGTTGATGATGATCATATAACTTTGCTTTATAAATACTCTCAAATTGTTTCACATTATATGTTTGCTTCTCTAATCCGAGTGAACTAACTAAGTTTTTATCGAATACAACCTCTGTAATATTATTGTGAATACTGAATGTGAATATTTTATCTTTTATTTGAAGCGATGAAAAAATATGAGGACAGTTGAACACTATATAATCATACAAGTATATAAGTTTGGTCAAGTATAAATTATCACGAAATGAGAAAACTGATTGAATCACAGTGCTAACTTTATTTTTACTAGATTATTTATATCTGTATTTGGTGGAACTACTATTTGAAATGTCTCACGGGACTTGTAATTATTGGTTCTGATACACCCATTCTTTTTACACATTGAGTATCTTCAAATGATATTTGGAATGGGTAGAAATTACAATAAATATGTAAAATTCCTTTAGTTATGTACATGTGACTATGCTCGTTGAATTAGTTTATTGGTATTTCTTCTTTTTCCGGTTTAATAAAGTAAAGACTACTAACTGATTTTGATACAATTTCTTTGTATTCAATCTTGGCTTTACTATAGAATGGGAACGTACTATACACAAATGTAAAATCTTGCAAAGCTACTTCCCAATTACCCTGTAAATAAATCGGTTTTGAAGATTGACCATAAGTTAACTGGCTTGATTGTCTGGATGAATTGTTGGACAACTATTGCTCGGTAAAATCATGTAGAAATTCATTTACTAGATCTTTTGAGGATATCCATGATGGGTTTTGATATCCATGCCACTTGATATAATATTGTTTATCTTTATTCACCATTTTAGTTTTCAAAATCTTTTTAATTCTAAATACTGTTGGTAGAGGAATAGCTTGTAGCTCTTGTTCGTAGAATTTACCAGATACCTCATTATTTTCTCCATCTTTTATAAAATACATGATTGGATTTTGAGCTGTATTGATCTTTGAGATTTGAAAAACTTCATCACTTTAATTGTTATCAAAATTCATGAATGGTGATGCTGATATTTTAGATATTCTTACATAATCATCGATATTATATTTTGGCTTTTTAATTTGTTCTTCCTGAATAAAACAATCTTTTGAAGTTACATCTATCGGTTTCAATCCCTTTAAACCTCTATGAGACGAATGATTGTAACTGTAAATCATTTTCGGTAAAACATTTATCCATGTTTTATTACCCTGATGCACGAAATACCTTTTAAGTTTATCCCTTATGTTCGATTAAATCGTTCAACATGTGCTGCTTTGAATTGTTAAAATACTGAGTAATGATTTATTCCTTTTATTATTTTTTTAACTTTACTGTTGTAAAATTCTTTACCCAAATCAGTTTGTAAATTAATCGGTTTTCCATTTTTAAACATTGATTTTATTGCTAAAGCAATTTCATTTGCAGATTTTGTTTTGACTGGTATAGCACGAACAAATCTACTAAAAACATCAATACATGTCAAAATATATTTTTAGCCCTAAATAATTTTAGGAAATGGTATAATTTCCATCAAATCCATTTGCCATAAATCATTAATTCCGTATGTTTTATATGCTCTTGTTGGAAACCTTTTCAACATCGTTTTGTTCAAACTGTAAGCCAGTTGACCCAATAACCATTTTTGTGTCTCTTTTTTCGAGTTTGTAACTTTTTTCTTTAGCTTTACTACCCCACTGAAACTTGCTTCGTCTTTTGGATTTTTCCAAATTTTCTCCATTACAACAGGTTGACTTAAAATTAAGTATAAGATTAGGTAATGAAGTAGTCGTACCCATTGTTTATGATAATGAATTTCCTATTACTCCACCTAATAATGATAATGCTAATAGTAGCAACGCAGCAATAAATCCACCTTGTTGTTAATATACGATTTTACGCATCTGCATTCGATCTTTAGAATTTACGAGTGATAACAGTGGTTTTTGTGTTTGTTTAATACCTTTTTACTTGATTTACTGATTTCAATTTTACCTTTGACAACTTTGACTATAATATCAAGTAAATCGTCAATAACGTAATTTGGAAAAGATTGTAAGATATTCATTCTTTTCACATTTGGAGCCTTTAGTAAAGCATTAAAAAACGGAAAACTACGATGACTTGATATTATAGACTTTTCATTTTTATTCGGAATTGATTTTAAATTGTGTGAAATAAGATTTTTTGCAGGAATATTTTCAGTTATAAGTTTTTTAGATGGGGTGAAACTAGTAGTTGGCGGAATCAGTGGTTCACGAGTCTTTTTAAACACTTTTCGAAGTTTTGATAATTTTGGATGTTTAACACGAGATTTAAGTAGCATGATTGGATGTATATAGTATCATTTTCAACTTTGTTTATAAAACATTGCACCTTCTTTATTGAAATTATCAGTTTTAACTCGTAAATCATCTGGGCACTGCTGTGTAAAATCAAGAAAATTATACCCATGTGGAATTTTGGTTGCATCTTGAAAGGCGTTTATCAAGAAATTACGATTATTAGGGTAAGCCTGTCTTGCAAGGAAATCAATAACAGTTGCATCTCTAGGATTTTTGAAAACAATGAAATATTTAACATTCAAATTGCGAGTTCTGTGAAATCCTCCTTGGTGAAAAAGATTTTGTGTCATAAAACTAACTGTAACACCTTTATGTCTAGCTATCTTTGTAAATAAATTATTAAAATCCTTTTCTTTATTCGCTTCCTGATATAAATCATCGATAATTATCACTTCACCTTTCCATAATCTAGATACCCAATTTTTATCAAACCCTTTTATAATTATCATTTTTATTTTACAAAATTGATCCTGTGTCATTCCATGTTCATCATCGGCTCCCCTATGCCAATATATTTTATTAAACTTTGATTTAAACATGTTTGATTGCAATAATTTACAAACAAATAATGTTTTCCCACTTCCCTTGGACCAAAAATTTGATATACTGCATCATTTCTTAATTCCATTTTAAATATTAACTTTAATTATATTGTTTATATTTGTTTAAATTAATATAAATTAATAAATTAATAAAAAATATTCAAAAATAATTACGTCATAGATGCTTAGTAACATAAATTATAAAAGAAGATGTTTAGTTTCTCACATGAATTTTCCATTACGGAAACCGCAACAAATTGTAGATCGAAGTGGTATGTATCCAATTATGTTTTTCATGTCAGGTTAGTGTCAAATTACGGGATGTAAGCAACATCTAAAAGTTGAAGATTTACCATTTACAATTGAAGATGTTCAAATTCAATCAATTACAGTAACTGCCGATATTGGAGTAGATAATAATTTATATGATTTATTGAACAAAATTAATTGTATATATGAACCTGAAATATTCCCAGCTTTATGATATGTTAAATCTAATCCTTTATGTGTTAACGTGTTTGCTAGTGATAAAATAGTAATTTTAGGTCTTAAAATTAGGGGTAATAATACCGGTCAACCGGTGTACCGGTAAATTTTTCCATATTAGTGTATTTACATTTACCGGTTTTTTGCAATAAATTACCGGTAAACCGGTAAAATTTGGTAATATTTTAACGCTATAGAGTACTGACACGTGACGTTATTTTAAAACAAAAGTGGGCATTGACCATTTAATTTCAAGAAAAATAGATTTTCTTCAAATTATATGAAAAGTATAATTAAAAGTATTCGGTGTAATCAAAATTCAACAAACTATCAAATTTCATTACGTTTAATTAAATTGAACAAATGGAAACTATCTAAAAAACTGAAAACGGCATTTCAAATTTCATGTCAGCGCTAATATAATATGTAAAAAGAGGACCTTTTTCATAAAATTTAAAATAAAATATACCTACTTATACAAAAATTATTTTTCTTTATTCAATTATTGTGTTGAAATTTTATTGTCCATCCGTTTTTGAAATAATGTGAACGCTGCATTATTCAATTAGTAGTACCAATCATGAAAGTAAAAAAATCATAGTTATCTTTTGATTTTTTTATTCAAAAAAATCAATGTTGACAGAAGGAAATTTTGTGATCGGATTGTGTAGATAAAATTAATAGAATTCAAATAAAAATTTTAACCTTATTTTTGTAGTAAAATATTAAATTGTGATGTGAAGTAATAAAAAAGTAAGACTAAGAAGATATAAATATGTAAATCTTTGCAATATAGTGGTTTTATATAATTTTGTCTACTATTTTAATTTAATCTGAGAAATAAAGAAGCGTAATTGTAGTTAAAAAGTACTAATACCTATTATCAAGAAGAAAATATATGCAGAAAATCTTTCATATTTAATTTTGGTTATTTATGTTTTAAATAGGTGGTTATTCTGAGTTTGCTCGTTTTAATGAATCACAATAAAATAATAACATTTAAAATAAAGCCTAACTTATTATTATTTTTAATATTAAATTTAATTATTAAAATATTAAATTCTAATTACATATTTATTGTAAACTGTTATAGCTTATCCATGTCGGCAGCAAGAAAGAAAGATCTTTGGAATAATTTTACGCGCATGAAAAACGGGAATTCACCTGTATTCAAAAGGTGTAATACAACGATAAAATGCGCAGGCGCAAGCACAGGTGGCCTGCATAATCACCTTATCAGAAAACACAGCATTATTCTTCTAAAGAGAGAAAGACTTAACATAGAAGCTGTTGAATCATGTAACTCTAAAATTAGTTCCAACATTTTGGTTTCAGATGATACTAATTCTCGGACCAAAATTTTCAACTATTTCATACAAATTAAAACCATTGACAACTCATTTCCAGCTTTTTTAGCGCGACTGACGGCACGAGATTGCCTGTTATTTAAAAAAATTTGCACTTCATAAGATCTGAAAGAATTGTTTAAATCAAAAGGACGTGATGACCCTAAATCTCCAATGACGATAAAAAGAATAGTTATGGATTATGGTGACAAAATAAGCCAACAAACCGTCATCGAATTATCAGAAAGGATAAGCCGTGGTGAATTATTCAGCTTGACTTTAGTCGAATGGTCGTCTTTGAAGAATCGAAGATTTTAATGTAATTGTTCACTCGCATGATGATATATATTGGAATTTGGGTTTGATAAGGATTGAAGGTGCAATGGCTGCCGATAAATGTATCACGTATCTTCAAAACAAACTTCAAGAATTCAATATTCCAACGGAGAATGTAATTTCAATTACAACGGATGGAGCCACGATTTTGAAAAAGGTAGGCAGATTGATTCATGTTAGTCATCATCAGCTATGTTTCGCCCACTGCATCCAGTTAGCCGTAATTAAGGTGCTTTATCAAAAAAAATTTTCGGATAATATTTCGGACGAAAATATGGCAGATGATGATGTTGATGCTGCTACTGAATATGAACATGAAAGTGTAACTATAAGTAAAGCGGAGAAAGGAGACGAAGAAGAAATAGAACATTTTGAAGTGCATACTGATACATTACATACGGATATGTCAATTTCAATTAAACACGAATGTATTGGTCTCATAATATCAAAAATTCGGAAAGTTGTTGGAATTTTTCTTAGATCAACAGTAAAAAATGACGCCCTTCAAAAACATATCATGGTCGAATTTGATAAAGAGCTTTCGCTAATACTTGACACAAAAATAAGGTGGAGTAGTTTGCTTGATATGTTGGAAAGATTTTATCAGATAAAAAATTGCGTTCGAAAAACTCTAATCGATATTAAATCAGATTTAGAATTATCGAAAAAGGAACTTAATTTGGTATCAAATATTATATTGGCCTTGCAACCGATTAAAGTGGCGATGGAAACTCTTTGTTCGAGAGTTACTGACCTATACATTGCGGATTTAACTCTTAAGTTTATGCTGAATGAACTAGGCAATCAAAACACTTTTATTAGAAACGAGTTGAAGGAAGCTCTAATATTAAGAATAACCGAAAGAAGAACCATGTATTCCGATATTTTTTATTATCTTCATGAACCACTTTCATGTGGTGAAAATAGTTATGGAATGCTCAATACAATTATCAAAATAGTTATATCAAAGAAGATTGTTGAAATAATTCAAACTTTTTCAAAAAGCGATTCCGCAACGATTAATATGGAATCTGAAATAGTGTGTGAAGAACCAGAATTAACTATTGGATCTGCGATTCCAATGACTTCTGCAGGAACACCTTCTCAATGAAAGAAAAACTAAATTTAGTTATTCAAAATAGGATTAATATAAATGCAGATGAATATCACCACTATAAGCTGTCATTTTGAGGTCAGGTTCGCCGTTTACCACTAGCGAACCCTCACGGTCACAGCTCCATTGCAGATAAACTGCGCTTACAAGGAGCCGTTGATTGTGTATAGTTACTTTCTTGTGTGATGTGTTGGCTGTGGGCTGGAAAATTTTCGACATGATTTTTAGATAAGATAAAATAGAATAACTCTCCGTATACATATAATTCATTGTCCATTATAGTTACGTTCATAGGCATATTTGGCAATAATTACATTCATAAACACATTCATAGGCATAATTAGCAATAATTACGTTCATAAGCACATTCAAAGGCATAAACATATATCAATTCATTAACTTTATTTTGTCTTCACTTGCCTTGATTTAAATTGTTTGTGTTTCATAATAGTTCAACTTAGATAATACCAATATAGTTCTGCCCCAAACTTGTCTGACATTATTTTTATTTTAAAATAGGTTTAAAATAGGGATAAAGATTTTTGTGCTGACAATAAGCAATTTTCTATTGTTTGAAACAATTTATTTTAGTATCTATTGTTTTAAATTATTTTTCAAATTTCCAAATTACTACCTAAATAAACTGGTATACTTTACTTAAACATAGATTATGTTAATTACAATAATATATTTTTCATAAATAATTAAAAAGAAGTCAAGAAATTTCGTCCAAATTGTAATATTTGTACAGAAAAGTTAAATTTAGATTGATTGTTTTACCACTCACTTGGCAGTTCAAATTGAGATTCACTAAGAATTTTACTATCTAATTCTTCGTCTTTTTTTGTAGGACCAAAGACTATTTTCCTAGATCCGAAAATAAAATTGTCGTATTTATAACCTAATTTTTTAGACGGTTTAAATAAATGGGCATGTGTAATAAGTGGCAAAATTGCAGGCAAATATGAATGCCTGGAATGTCCTGGTCGGGCATTTGTTTCTGGATATTCGTCCAATTTTGGTTTATATCTATTCAGATATTCCTATTAAATAAATATATTGCAAAGAAAAAACAAATAATTAATACCTCAAATATTCTGTCTGTCTGAGTGTGATGAAAGATAAATAGTGGGTCGCTGGGTGCTGTACCACTACAGCACATTGAACCATCAATCATATTATGTATTTTGTTGTGCATATAAAATAAATCACTTGCCTTTTCAGATTGACCACACATACCTTCCAAAGCTCTGTGAAACGATTCACAAGCCAAATCAGTTATTCTTTCCCCTTGAACATGAAATCTATTAATTAAAACATTTTTATATTGTATTATTTAGAACAAAAGATTACTGCGGTTTAGACAGTACGAATTCGACATCGGCACTTGTAGGAAATTCAAAACTATTCCATTCTCTTGTAATTTTACCGTAATTCCCTGTAACGTGACATCCATAACAAGGAGATTCATCAGCGTTATCTGGTTCCTGACAGAACTCAGTCCAATTGCCAAATGGACTTCTTAAACTTATTCTTACTCCATCTTTGCCTCGAAATCCAGGAGCCCCCGCCATATCATCAGTACAAATATCGCAGCTAGTTTGATCTGTCCAATCCCAATAAGGCAAGGCAAAGTTTTTTATTCCAAACTCTTTTCTAGCTATATTTTGGAGAAGTCTCTCCCAAAACATCATATAATATCTATGCCATGTAGCAAATCCTATGGCTTCATGATTAAAATTTAAAATACCAAAATTCTGACAATCAAGGTAATCTTCAAACATTGTAGCTCGACTTCCAAATCTATGAACAAATACAATCATATATTGAATTGAAGCTGGAATCCATTTAGTAGGTTTTGTTAAGGGATCATTATTTGCATTTAACTGGTCCACATAAACACTGTATTCCGAAGGAACATAAAGACTCCTGTCTATAACCGTTTTAGTAATGTATTTATCTCTCTTGCTTAAATGTTTTATGTTTCTTCGAATTATCATTGTACGTTTATCACAATGATGCCCTTCCCACCCATACCAACATTCATTGCAAGCAATACCAAAATAATTATCCCTACAATGGCAAACTGAATGAAAAAACCGTTTGGGCCATTGAACTCTATCGTCATATCGAAAGATTTCAGGAATTTTTTCATGAAAATAGTCTATGTGGCCACATATTCCTCTTTCATGGCCTCCACATACTTCATGGTTCTGTTTTGACCGAGGACAACAAACACCCGTTGTTGTGGCATTATAAACACAGACGGTAGGAATTAGGCATAGTGAGACATTAAAAAATACAGATAATATCGAAAATGTTACAAATATTAAGTTAGAAAACATGCCTGAAATTAACTGAATGATAAAACAAATGCTGCCGTTAATACATTTAAAACCAATGTCAAAGTCTTTCTTTATCAACTGACGGTTTTATCAAAGAAGTAAAGACATTGAAATGAATAAGAGTAAAGATAAATTTCACTGTTATCTAATGTGTATTTTGAATAAATACTATAAAATTAAATGCTAAATTTCTGTATAATAAATAATAATAATAATATTAATAATAATAATAATAATAATAATAATAATAATAATAATAATAATAATAATAATAATGATAAAAATAATAATGATAATAATAATAGTAATAATAATAATAATAATAATAATAATGATAATAATAATGATTATAATAATAATAGTAATACTGTACCCAATTACCAAATCCGTTCAATAAGCAACGTTTTAATTTACTACATATTAAACTTTGCGTAATCGCTTTTAACAATGCATCCTCAAGTTTCCTCAAATTCATTGCATAACAGTTCACCAGATCAAATATTGAAATTTAATTCTAAAGAATTTGTTGGAAATATTTTTTCAAATGTTAATTTTTCGAATATGCTGGACAACATTTTGGCACTTGAAGAATACATCAATCAAATGAATTACAAGTTAGATTTTATATTTTCTAAATTAAATGTTTCTGATTTTAATGGTAATATTTCTTATGATAATGATATTTTAAATTATTTTAAATCAGTAAACTTTAATAAATTTGTAAGTAATTATTTTACTAATAAAAATGCTTTACAAAATAAGAATTTTAATAATCTACATTCTTGTTATAATTGTTAGGCCAAGACACGACTTTTTTTAAATGAATCGGTAACACGCACGCAAATACAACATGCAGATTTAAAATCAGACCAATAAAACACCAACTAACCATGCTAAAATATGAAAGAGAAAAACAATTAAATATAAAATCAAGAAACACAAAAGTAAATTAAAATAATAACAAAGTGCAACAAGATCCGCACGAAATAAACATAAAAATAACATGAGAACATGAAAATTTGACCGAAATTTGACAATTTACCAAAAATGCGAAAATCCATAAAAATTCAATTAAAAAATTAAAATGGAAACAATTGGAAACAATTCAATTAAAAAATTAAAAATAAAATTGTCAAATTAAATTACAAAAATAATAAAATTAAGATTAGAATATACTAGAAAATCACAAGGTCAAATTTTGTTTTACTAAATCAAATTTAACACTCAAGGTTAGGGTCGTGTATAGTTTTAATCAACTATTTAGTTTTGAAGTACTAGAATCAGTTTTACCAGTCTTAGCCAGTGAAAAACCAAATTATAAATATGAGTGTAGGAATGCTCGAAAACTTTCTCCAGGTCGCGTCCATGCAATCTCGTAAGAGCTCTGCTTGGGCGTCGGCGTGGGGAAAGAATTACTATGTTAGTATGATGAAATAAGCTATACCAATTATTGTCTATTATGCTTCAATAAATGTTACTAGATAATGAAATGATTTTTTTTGTCGAAATTTTTCCGGCCCACAGCCGACACATCACCGCAAGAAAATAAAATAGACAGACCCCATCGAATTGTGTAAGTGTGGTGTAAGTCCGCCAATAATTCTTGCCCGTGAAGGCTACGGCGTGAGAACGCAGTAGCTGAAACGTAAATTATTAGTCCGTACAGGGGAAATGGGTTGACGGGGGAACAGTCTTTTGGTTATTTCGTTATCACTCAAATCCTATAAATTCGACCTAAATTTGTATTGACAAACGGCTAAAAATCATAAACTCCTAATATCGACACAATTGTATCCTAGGATCAACTAGAGGAAGGTAACGGGGAATTTCTTACGGCGAAATCGTTGACATGTCAATAACTCGTATGATAAAAAATTAAAAATATTTGTTTTAAATATCAAACATCCGATCTTAAACTGAGTAGTTCCTATATTAATACGACAAATTTGACCCTATTATAAATTTTGATAACTAAAGAAAACCCGACCCAAAAATAATCAAGTGAATCAATTAATAAGAGCCAAGGGTCCTCCTAGTACTGACTAAAAAGTAGCATGAACGAATCACGAGGCTGGTAGATTGTATTAATAACACGAGAAAGGAGGTATTAAATTAATATTAATTGCACAAATACAGGCATTAATGGATATAATTGTTCGATAAAAATAAAATGGTATCCAAAAAAGCCTATCAAGTAGCATAAAAATGAAAATGAGCATGTTAAAACTGAATCACCCCGACGTAGCTAATCATGAAATTTCGGATAAAGCGTGACATAAGGTAGATTATAATTATAAAAATTCAAGAAAATAAATTAAATGGTTATTAGCTAATATTTAGGGATTACTATATAGAAATTAACGACACGTTTTTAAATAGATTTATTATTTTTGTTATCCTCAACCATACGTCACCATCGTATCAAACCAGCAGCAAAGACGATTTAAGAGTACATGATTTTTTTAATAACTAGTTCTTGGAAACACCCGTATACATTAAAGAAAAAATAAATATAAGAGATACTGACCTGGTAGTCAATTGCCCTTATAATAAAACTCCTTAATGCACAACAACTATAATAAACGGATTGAAATGTTTTACTCTAAACTGATCGTAGAAATAATGTAGCAGCTTGACGCGGATTACATTAATACATTAAATTCAACAACAACTTAAATATCATTAGAAGAACATGTAAATCACAAAATATCACAGATGATTGCAGGGATCTCATTCTGTTGTCGAATATCATTGGCGTACCTTGGTTGCATTTTGAGGAGATCCAAGGAGATCTAGTCGATCATTCATCTAAATCCAAACACGATTGGTAGGGAATCCGATCGAGGTCCACCCACATGATAGAAACGAGCCAACTACTAAAGGATTTAATCAACGTTAAGGATAAACTAATTGAGACATACTTACGATAGTATTTTAGCAAATTGACCAACACTAAATTAATACCGAATCACGAGAAGAAATATCAAGGAATAGAACTGAATTAATAATGATATCATTTGAAATTTCATAAATGTCAATCAATACTAGTAACCGAATTCCACACCGACTCCGGTGTGCAGATAAGACACAACAGTTTTTTTACCCCTGCACACACACCTACCCAAATATAATGGATGACATATTTGGAATCTGCAGTTAATCGCTAATATGTCAATGAGAAATTCATAGACTTCGAGAGGACTTAAGCGCAGGCCTTCTAACGGCAGTGCGTTGAACCCAGTTTGGGGTCGGGCCAGAGTAGTTCCTAAGTGGCGCTCACCTTCGGCCACCTCAAAACCAATGATTGAATTTCCAACGTTGCCTAACAATGGGTAACCATTGGGGGCAAGCAAATATTTACATCTGGGGTCAAGGTTATTGAAACCATAAACTTGAAAACCATAATTCTGAGAAGGTTGCTGGTAAATCTTACCAATGTGACTTTAATTATTTTCTCGAAGATTCTTCAATTCCCAAAAATAGTAGCGAAGTGAAATTTTAATTACCATCTCTTTCATTATCTACCTTTAATTAGATTTCTTTTCGAAGTAGTCATTTTCCTGAAAATCATTCTTCTAATAATTTTGATGATTTGAGAATAGTTGTTGTTGACAATAAAAGATATGTTTTTGTTAATAATTATAACGATAAATATAATTCAGTTAATTTAAATAAAAATTATAAAATAAATGTGGAGATTGATTCTAAGTTAATTGAAAATGCTAAGAATGATAAAATTTCATTTGATGAATCTAAAAATTCGATCTCAAAGTCCGATGTAAATAATCAAATGACCATTGAATCAACCAAAAATATCTGAAAAGTTAATAAATCTATAAATAAATTTAAAAAGATTAATAAAAACTCAAATTTTTTTCTAGAACTACTTCTGAAAAATATGCTAGAATTTTGACTAAAAATGAGAGACAAGATTTATTTAAAACTTTCCCGTATTTTATTAAATTACTTAAATTGAAAGAGTCGCCAAATAAATCTAAAACTATTAACAAAGAGTTATCTTTTATTGCAAAATCACAAAATCTTTAAAAATTGTTGATTTTAATTATTCATTCTATCGAAACACTAATATTTGTGTTTCGATTAAATGTAAAAATAAAAGTAGAACTTCTCAAGTTGCTAATAATCATGCACAAGGAATATTTATTGTTGGATCAAGTATTGTGAAAACTTATAATTGTAAATCAAAGTTCGTAATAGCGCCATTATCAATTTGGAAATTTCTGTTTGTTTTATCGAGAAAATTTGCAGAAACAGCTGGTATTAAAAATGAAAAGCAAAGGGGTGGTTCAAATAATCAATGTGTTAAAATTACTAAAAAGACAGAATATCTTCCTGACTACCTGATAAAATCAGAAATGAAATATTGCGATGGAGATTTTCTTATTTTAGATCTTTGGAATAACTATGATGACAGTGATCAAAGTTCATGTGTAAGTAGTTCGGAATTATCTCGTTCTCAACTCCGTGATCTATATATTTTATTTCCAGAACTTCTGGAATAATGTGTTATAGAAAATGTATCTAAAAATTCTGCAAAATTAATTAATGAATTAAAATTACAAAAAATGTTTCCTGAACAAATGTTATTTGTTGAATGTAAATTTCTAATTTACAATCAATTAAGTAATTCTTGTGATTTACAAACTGCATATGTTTCTGATATAATGTTTAATCTTGGCTTTTTGAATTTTGTTGATATATCTAAAGAACACTGAATTTCAATCTCTTTTGAATGAATCAAATTCTTCTACAAAAGTGATTGATATAATATTCTATCTAAATTATCTATATTTGAAAAACAGCTTAAAATATAAAATAAACAAAACATACGGTGAGTATGTCCAAAACTATATTCGTAATTGTTTACTTATGTACTTTGTTAGCAACGTAGAGTCTTGTTCTTCTTTTGATTTAGAAAATATTGATATTTTGGATGCCAGGATGATCAACTTGATTCCTTCTTCTTCCTATTTCAATTCTAGTTGTAAGGAGAGAATTCTAAGATTTAAGCAATGAGAATTGTCAGAAGAAATAGATAAAATTCATAATGTCATTTCATCTAAAGCAATAATGAAAGTGAACAATTTCTTTGATTTGTTAGATAAATATTTTCCTAACAAACTTAATCAACTGAAAATACTCGAGAATATAAGTACAGATATCAATCAATAGAAATCTGATTTAAAAAATGTTGTATATTTTGCAGTTCGGAACAAAAAGAAATTTTTACTCGCCAACAAATTTTCATACCGTATCCCTCAATATTGTCGTAAGATATGTGCAGATAAAATGAGCACATGCATTGATAAAATAATTGACTCAGTGGAACAAGCTGTGAATGTAAATACAAATGATTAACAACTCGATGATCCAAAAGCTGATATGGAAGAATGTGTTATTAAGACTACTTTAGATATGTCAGAAGACAAAGAGAAAACGTTAGCAAATAGTATTCTAGTGAAAATTGATGAAAATGTATCTTCTATTGTGGAAACTAAGCCTGAAGAATTGAAAAATGTATCTTCAAGTATACATACCAGAAGCAGGAAAGTGCCGCTAAGCTCCAAATAAAGGCAAGTGCCTGCATCAGTCTCAATATCTGTGCCAATCTTTGAAGAGACTGATGTAGAATGCGCTAAAATAGAATATATTAAGCCTCGTTATTTGTATGTCTGGTTCACTGACGACGATATTGATCAATATCTTGATCGGAACATCTTTAATCCAAGCTTTGCACATTTACAGTGCTTTATTGTCAGTATTCTATGTTCAAACCTTAAGGAGAAAATCGTCTCAATCCAGAGACAGTGCTCAAAGCTGAGGTTATCTTTTGTCCAATAAATTTAAATAATACACATTTGATCTTATTTGTCTACTGTAAATCATTGTTGGAATCATACTTTATTGATCCAATTTTAGCAAATAAAATCCTGATAAAAAATAAAAAAGCAACGCTTAAGGTCAACATTGCTTTAAACAAAATCTTTTAATTACAAGTAGTTCCATTTTGCGATACTTTCCAAAGTCTTCTATATCAGGAAAACAATTTTGATTGTAGTCCTTTTATTTGCGATTACGAAATTCTTTTAAGTAAAGGGCTGAACACTTTTCCTGATAGCCTTATTGATTAAATAAGACAAGAGATGCTTGAATTCCAAATCGATAACTCAATTAAAACACAAAAAACTATGGGTGGAGGTCTCACTAGAAATAATCTAACAGAAATAAACTTTAAAAAGGCAGCTGCAATGACACTGAAAAATTATAAAAGAAACACCAGTAAAATTATTAATATTAAATCAAAATTTCAAAAATCATGTGTCTCATCTTTATTGAGTATGTGGTTTAAAAGCAATACAAATATACTTGTTATCCTCCTGAATTAACATACAATTTTATAGCGCAAAATAATTTTTATATTATTGAAAATGTGAACTTTTGCCAATTCAAAGATAATAAACATGTCATTAGTGTGATTCCTAGTGAAAACTACTAGTGTATATTTTTCTACTCACTTAGTTTTAGGACATGTAACATTTTTGACTTTAGAAAAACCGTTATCCCTGATCGGCTAATTGAAATAGGAGGAAATATTTCAGATAATCTAAACAGTTTTTCTCTAACTATGAAAATAAAATTTAAAAGTGATCATGGTATTTCTCACCGGCTTTTCATTTCAGGTGACCCAACGTTCCATACCTCTGCTTTTATTGTTTTATTAGAAAAACTGATATTAGAACGAAACTTTACGCATGATCAAATATATAAACATCTTGATGAAATAAAAACTATATAGTATGCCGAAATTTCTCTAAATTTAAATTTAATAAATGGAAAAATAACCGATAATATTTTAAACAAATACTTTAATAATTTAGGTTTATCGTCAGACTTTATTTTTTTGGGTATCACAATGTGCACTGCTATTCTTGATGATTGTAACCATTATATAAATAAACATTTAAATTATGAATGCCTTCAAAATGTAGCGGTTATATTTTCCATTTTCGCCCCTCCAAAGCCTCGAGAAACACTAATTGTAATAGATTATAACACTGACGAACATTATTTCTTGGATCCTACAACCCTAGATGTCAGTCTAAATTATATATTTATATGTAAATTTCTAGTGACCAAAATAAATGAAATAAAAATTCACATGGTCGTGCACTTAGAGCTGGCAAATGCCAACATCAGGTTCGTGGTTCAGAATTGCTTGGTAGAATTCTTACATGTCCTATCATCAACAACTATGGACATGATGACTCTCTTGAGAATATAAATTTGAGAGAAATAGGAATTGTTATCAACTCTTTACTTCCGATTGTTTCTGAGATCAACAAAAAAAGATAACGAAAAAAACCTTAACTAAAATCAAAGTAAAAGAAACGATTAAATTTAGTTTACAACAGCGGAAAAATAAAATCTTTGAATTATTAACTATTTTGAAAAATGCTGATGTTAATCTGATTATTGAAAGTATTCTTCAACAGTTTCCTCATTTAAATAATCTCACTGAAAATAAATTTCATGAAAACTCATGTAAAATAAGTAAATATAATAGTAGATTCGAATTTCTGATTAACATGAAATTAACTATTTATAAAATAATAAATGACTTCTCGGTCACTGCTAAACCTGAAACAAGTTTTTCATGAAGATCCAGTATTGAAAGCATGGAATAAAATTCTTAAAATTTGCTGATGCACTCCAAAGGTACTTAAACTTACGCAAATTTTGCCATTTGAAGTTGTTTATGAATTAAAGTAAGCTGACAATATTTCACCAGCTATTGATGGTATTAAATACAAAGACTTTGCAGTTCTTGACCCCGAAGGTATCTTATTGAGCTTTCTATTTAATAAAATCATCACTAGTAAGGTCATACCAACTAGTTGGAAAATCTCTCCGAAACCTGATAAGACAGATAATTATGATAAAATCTTGTCCTGGCGAACAATTGCTCTTCTGTCTGTTATCTATAAAGTCTTTGCGTCGATTTTGAAAACGCGTTTAAAATCATGGGTGATTTGCAACATAAAGGGGGTTCTGTTTATGAAGGGCGTGTCGAGCACAACTCAATATTGTCTTCTGCACTTGAGCATTCAAAATATAGCAAGAATTTACCCTTAGCTATTGCTTGGTTGGATATTAAGAATGCCTTCGGGAGTGTACCTCATAATTACATGTGGAATGTTCTGAGAACTATAGGCGTCAGTAAACACTTTACTACGATTATTAAATTGACATATACTGACACTTGCTCTTTCTACAGCCGTGGACCAATTTTGACACCTAATCTTCCAATAAAAAAGGAGTTAGGCAGGAATACTCTTTATCAATGATTCTCTTCTAGATAGCTATCAATCCTGTCATTGAAGCAATAAGTAGATCACGCATTGAACCATTCATGATTGGTAATTCACTTATTCGAGTTTTAGCTTACGCTGATGGCATTTCACTTGTTACAAAATATGTTGATGACCTTCACCAAATTGTAGATATTGCTGTTGAAACTGCTGCAGAAATAGGATTTGAATACCGACCTGAAAAGTGTGGCTACATAAAATTATTGTCGAAAGAATTCTACCAATAGGTTGGCGTTCCAGTGAGGAGGATAATGATCAAAGATAATGATGGCAAAAGCTCAAGGCTTACAAAATATTCATTCATTCTCGATTAATATTTTCTTTCCGTACACGTGAAATTAAAACGAGCTCTTTATCGACTCCTCAAGAAAATACCAACCTCTTAGTAAATAACTTAAGTAAGTTACGTGGTCACTTAAGCCGATGTTATATTTACCACACAATTCTGAGACCATATATTTTTATAATTCAACTGAAAATGGAGGAGCTGTGTGTTTTTATTTACTTGATGAGTACCATAACCAAACAATCGTGCACTTTTTCCGACTTTTTACTTCGAATTTCGAATATTCTAGGAAAATTAATATTGATTCACTAAAATTTGTAACGGGTCCTTGTCTCAGAGTGAAAGATCCTACACTTCAAGAAAGTTTGACTGGATTAATGGAGCAGCTATTAAAATTAATCACGGTAGGAGGAAAATGAAGATTTCAAAGGGCACGTACATCTATAATTTTCTTTGAAAGAGAACATTCAATTTCGATTTCTTTCTAAGTCGTTAAAGGAGATGCTGCATTGTATCTGGCAACAAAATCTCAAGGAACATTTATACTAACAATTAAATTTCGTCAAGCAATCTCAAATATTTTACACTCTGCATTGCATGATTGCAGTAACTAATAAATTATCGCCTAAATTCAATAAAGCAATTTTCAAAAGCAGTCTTTCTGAATTTGAATGTAATTTTATCAACCGAGCGCGAACAAATACTCTTAGTATCAATGCAACTCTTTATAGAAAATGAGAGGCTAGACTTTGCAGGCGATTTCGTAAAGAAGAAGAAACTATGTCTCATGCCATACAATCATGTAGAGTTTATCAAACACTAACTTTAAAAAGACACAATGATTGCGTTAAAATAATAACCAGATATTTAAAGAACCCAAGTTTTATTGTCGTGATTGATCATTCTTGTTCTCTTGTTTTTACTTCCAAAGAGCTTGTCGACCTCATCATTACTGACACTGAAAGAAAAGATAATATTTATGATTGACATCAAATGTCCGATTGATTCTTTATCACATTTTGAGTTGACTGATAAAGGAAATATTGAAAAATATACCTCACTTCAGAGAAAAATACAAAGTGTCAAACCTGAATATTCTTTTACCTTTTACTTGCATAATTAGTGCTTTAGGCTCAGTTCCTCCATCAACATATGATCTGATACTTAAACTTGGAATCGGTGAAATTAAAACAGAAAGTCTGCTGAAAGAATGTGCTATGAGCTATATCGTGCATTCTGCTAAAATATTGTACTATCACGTGCATGGCATTCTACCAGATTTCTACAATTAATTAAAATAATTCAATGTTAATATACTACAATAAATATTAGAAGTCGTATTGACATTGAAATAGGAATTATTTATTTTGTAGATATTTTAATGTTTTTTGAACTTTACCATTTTCTATGTTTATAAATTATATATAGCTAATCTGACCTTTATACTTTGTAAACGTCACACTTATAATCTAGAAAAGAATCAAATACAGAATAGATCATATTCAATTTAGTTACCCGTACTACAGTGGCAAGTCACAGATGCTGAATACTGCAAGAAGATTGCAAAGCCGGAGAAAAATTCCTATGAATTTTTACCACACCACAAGCGTAAGAAAAATTCAGAAATCGCAAATAGCAATGAGTACTGATTGAGCAAATTTATTCAGTATAACATTTGATTTTGCCTATCTTTAAATCCACGAGTAGGTGAGCCCCATTTCTAGGAATACTTGTGATATTTTCGCTTTCGGGATCCTGACTGCCGATAGAAGGAATTACGTCTCCTAACTCCTCTTGGTTACATCAATTTTCTGTTTGACTTTTATTTTACTTTTTTTATGCATACCTCCGTGATCTCGTTTCTCTTGGTTGATCTCTTATTACAAACCCTTATTATTTGTCATTGAGTCAAGATAAAAATTTGGTTGTTAAATTAATGTTAAATCACAATTTAAAATAGACATTATTTAATACATAGATGACTCTTTCAAATTTCATATTTTATTAATTCCCTGAAAGAGTTGTCCTAACTAATTAAGTTTTAAGATTTTACACATTTTTATTATTAAAATTTAAGTAATTTTTGTCCGAATTATTTCGTAAATCTGGTTGTATCAATGACCTCGAAATTTTGTTTTAATTTATTTATTTGGTATTCACCTAACATGCGATAATATAAAAATCGATCTAAATTACATAATCTGGTGTTAAATCAGCTGTTCCAATAAATTATAAAATTTAATATTTTAATTTGAAAACAAATGTAAACAATTTCGGGTCTATTTCCCCTCCATTTATTTAATTAGAGCTCTACTTCACAAAAATTTTTGTAAATTATTTAAATCACTACCAAAATTCTGAATATTTACCATTGCGACATCTTTGGGTAATTAATTTTATCTAGCATCACCATTCAACCATCATAATTATTTAAAAGTACTAAAATTTATTCAACCACAATTATTTGTAGTATTATAAATCTATTTATTTAACAAAGGAAGCCAAACAAGATACATCAATTAAAACTTAAAATTACACAAAACAAAATGATACGTCTAAAGAACTGATAGTTAATTCGATATCGATTAATCTATTAGTTCTCACAAATCGATGAGGTTTAAACAAGGAGCGTTAATAAGATTTTTAACTTTATCAGTCTAACTATTAGTATGAATCAAATTGATTTCTTTTAATTTTTATTTTTCCTCATCCATATCTACAAGGAGTTTATGATTTCTGAAAAATTGAACTTGCTTGTCCCGACTTGTGGGACCGCGTGACAGATCTCGTCACAAAAGTCATCGGTCTAATATACGATAGAGGTTGATGAATTTCGGGTCTCCTTAACCTCCTGCTGTCGGGGCTGTGGCATCTCTATTATTGATCCTATGTCCAAGCTACTTTTCATCTCGTCATTTCTGTTGGCATGAAATTGGTGTACTGAGGTGTCTCGTTTTATATATTCTGGGTGCTGTTCGGCAACCTGGGATGTTACCTCTTCTAACACATTTGCAGCATTTGCAGAAGAATGACCTCCTCAGCTTGACGACTTTCACGGCATCCGCGGATTTTACTAGGTAATGCTTCTTGCTGGTATACGGGGTTTTGTTGGAGTTGTTAAATGGTTTCTCCGGGATATTGGTTGCCGGGATTAAATTTAATTTCATAGCCAGATCCCGACCGGCCAGAATCTTGGTCAATTCGGCTTCTGTGAATGAGGCTATTAGCACTGCGCTCTGATCATTAATGATGACTCTCTGAGCTCGATTTTCAGTTATGAGATCATCGCGACATCTCGTCAAGCGATGAATCTGTTGGCGAAGTGCCTTCACGGTCACTGGGGCAAACCACGTACCCAGCGTACGCTCATTTTCGGCATAGAGTTTTTGAAATTTCTTTCTAAATGAAAGATGTAATACTTCTTCTTGCGGAACGTTGGATTTGATTGGATTGGGTTTTTTTAATTGAGCGAGTTTTGATATTTTTGAAATTCGGAAACATTAGAGTGATTAACTTAGCAAGGAAAAATACAATTTTTCTTTTTGTTCTGGCTACTTAATTACTCTAACGATAAGAAGGATGAATGAAGATAAAACAAAATTATTAATTGATTTGTCAATATTGCGTTAAGGAGTAAAATTGAAGAAAAATTTTTAATTAAGCTATATATTACCCGGACTCAATTTATTGTCCGCTAAGTAACATGCAAGCACACGCACATACATATAAACAATCATTCGATATTCAACCCCTCACGGATGATAAGTTAGAGTGCCTGTGAGGCACCTTACGATTTGTTATGTACATTCCCCAAAAATGTTTTGGGTGACAAATGATTGGCATTCCAGAGTTATCAGCAACTTGAGAATTTGCGCTATGGCGACTCCATTTTCTTAGACCACTTCAACAAAAAAAATATATCTATCTAAGATTAATTGAATTTTACAATAATACCGGAATTGGTTATAAGCAAGGTGTGATTGTATATTATGACTTGTCTGTGAATTCCATTGGTTTTAGTACCGTTTTAGGGTTTTACTAATTTTTATATTTATATGGTATCTACCATGGTTTTCTGTTTCATTTCCTCTTCTGCCATTGATATACATGTTGTAGAATTTCGTATAATTATCATAGTTGTATCTAAAAAACTCAAAGTTTTTAGTGTGATAGATTTTTAAATATGCATTTGCGGTTGGCGACCAAGAAAGACTAATACTCCCGACTCTTCCCTGTTTACTATCGACACAAAAAGAAATCTTTTAAAATTTAAATAAATCAAAAATCATTTTAAAGCTTACATATATCGAAAATCCTTTCATTTATATTTCTCATTTACATCTATCACTAGTCGACCCTCTCAATAGATACAATTTTTAGACAGGTTTTTTTGCAAAAGTTTTTCCTAATTAAACATTTATTTAAATGTTAAAACGCCTAGGCTCACAGCGCTCTTCCCATGAATTTACTTCAGTCCAACATTCATGCGGTGAAGTTCAGCGAAGTCCTACTCTCGATATCAGTACAAAGCTGATCTGTCCCAGCAGACACAGAGGGGTAAAAAACGATAAATTGACACATCAACGTCCCTCAAAATCAACTGAGGGAATTGAATACCAATTCAACATTTTCCACAGATTAATAAAATATATATAAATATTAAAGTGGTACCTGTCACGCTACTAAAAAAGTATCACGGCCATCCATGATAAAATAAAACTTCAAGAACATAATATTACAAAAATTTATATTATATTACAACAATATACTTACCACTTACGATTTAAAATATTCTTGAAGATTGAAAATAACTTTTTAAAAATTTGCATAAAGGTTTTCATTATGAAAATGACTGTTGGTTTTATACTAATTTAATGCTTGGGTGCGACCAATCAGCAAATTTTAAACCTTTTGCGGCCATTTTTTAGGGGTTTTAAATTAATTTTAATATTTTTATCTTTATCTATTTATTTTTGACTATTTTTTAATATTATTTTCTTTAAATTTACACTTTTATTTTTTGGATATTCTCGCTGAGTATTTTCTCTTTTTGATCTTTAAACTTTTATTTTGGTCGCCACTTCCACCTATGTATTTTATAAACCTTATTTTGCAAGGTTTTGGAGTTTTATGTTTTACATTATGTTTCTGTATGCAGCTTTAAGCGTTTTTAGAAAATTTATTAATATTTGTTTAGATTAATTGTGTTATTAATTGTAATTGTATTAATTGTATTTTGTTTTAATTAATGTTTTATTATATTTTTGATTTCTGCTTGCGATGCTTTTTTATGTTTTCAACGACCATTTTAATAATTCGGAAAATTTTAATTTTAATTAAATTGTGGATTCTAGCCCAACACTTAATTTATAGATTTGAACCTAAAATCGACTTTTTAATGCAGAATTAGCCTAAATATGATTGTAATTTGACTTTTTGTTCAAAACCCGACACCCTTTCCATCTATGAAACCGCCAAAAGTAGCCTGAAATCATGGTTTTGAATCCAAATTCAGCCTTTCGTCCCAAATTAACCTAAAAATGATATAGTTTGAAAGAAATACGACCATTAAAACACAATTTTCAAAAAAGTCGACGTCATTAAAATCAAAACTCAAAATAGCTACTTTATATAAACAAAATTATCGATGAGGTCATTCGACATATTATGTCATCTGACCTATATCACAATAGTAAATGTTATTACGTAAACAGATACAACCCGATGATTGTGTTATAGTGTGTTACATCTAAGTTATCATAACCAGCAAGAGAGTTACATAAGTAGGTAGTTAGGAGCACACTGCAGTATACCCCTCCCCTTTGGCGACGGATTATTTACGTAATTATGTAATTAATCTCTAATTGTCTAGATTACATTACGCAATCAAGATAATTAATTTTTCTGAGCGCATCTTTATTTTTGAAAAATATTTTGAATTTGGTGGTTTTTATTTTATTGGATTTATTTTACACTTTAAATTTTTTAATTGTTATGAATTTTTTAATGTATTTTAATTTTTCAATTTTAAATAAACATTAAAATAATTTGGAATTATAATTTGAATTTTCTTTAAGGCTTATATGAAATTTTATAGTATAATTTGAAATTTTAAATAAACAGTGTAAAATTTTCATATTAATTTTACATATAATTTGAAAATATAATTTGAAAGTAAATTTTATAGTATAATTTTAAAGTATATTTTTAAAGTAAATTAATAAAGTAAAATTTTAAAGTCAGTTTTTTCAAATCAATAATTAATAATAATAATAATAATAACAATAATAATAATAATGATAATAATAGTAATAATAATAATAATAATAATAGTAGGATGTGAGCCCGTCAGATACAACCCCCCTTGGCTTACGTAATATTACATAGCACCTGACCTCTGTCCACTCAGTTGTTACCTAGTAATTGACCTTTGTCATCTTTTTCGTGGTGACCGCACAATTATGTCACGTGCCCATTGGTCAGTCACTACCCTGAGACACACTTATTACACCATACACACCGATTACCTAACTCACACTTATTATTCCAGGCAGTTGTGGACCAAAACTCTTACCTTCCTCACACATCTACCTTCTAAAATCTTCCACACACCTACTTCCTAGAACCTCCCACACACCTACCTTCTAGAACCTACCATTCTTAAACCATTTACACACACAGACACCAATTAAAAATCACCGATCCGCACGGATCCGCACAGATCAACACCGATTAACACCGATCAACACCTATCAGAGTCCATCATCTCGTAACACTCCTAAAACTACGTCTACGACTAAGTTGTAGACTTTAAAAAATCACTCACTAGTACTATTTAAAATTTTAATAAATATAACAATTCTGATTTACATTAAAAAGAGTATGCTTTACAGGAAAAATGCAGTTCATACTGCAATTACAAGGAAGAAGGAAGAAATCAAATGAAATATCAATGGTATTTGTTCCATCAGTCTTCGATGAAATTGACAAATTCTGAACTTTCATTTGCTATAACTGGTTTTTATTTATAAATTCGTTGGATTCGTCTTTCCGGCTTTGCAAGAATTAACTTGCAGAAATTGTCAATTGGTCAGAATAAAACAGAATAAAAGTCAGTGTCGAAGTGTCCAGAAGATTATCCAAAACCATTGCAGGTAAAAGAGTACTTAATTAACAAATTCATTCAAGTTCATCCGACTCTATAAATTATTAGCGATACCATCAACTAAATTCGTTGTAACAACTATTTTAGATTTATTGTTTTTATGAAAATAAGTCACTGGGTTTACAAATGAAAGTCACTGGACTCACTATATAAATTGATAAAGAATAATCGATCCATGAGTTTTATATCAATATATTTTAAAAATTCACGTATACTGGATTGATAATGCTAACAAAATTTACACAATTATGGTAATAATAATGCTATTGATAATAATAATTTAGCTTTCACAATAAAAAAGACAAATAATTTTTCACACGTAAATTTATTACAAACACGTATTTGGTAAACATTATCAATATCAGTAAAGTGGATACTAATGATATCTAAATAAACTTTTGTTTGTAATAAGAGCTTTGAAAATATCTATTACCTGATTTGTTATAAAGTTATCTAAAAGGTTAAGAATTTTAACCCTATGTGAAGAAATAGGTAAAACCTTAACCCTAAGTAATGAAAGTAGTAACAATTTTAACTCAAAGTAATGAAATATTTAATAATTTTAACAATAAAGGATAAAAGAGGTAATAATTTTAACCCTAAAGAATTTAAGAAGACACAATTTTAATCCTACATGATGAAAGAGGTAATAATTTTAACCCTATGTGATTAAAAGTTATAACCATATGTATACCAATAATTACGAAATACCAAGTATATTATAACACATGTCTTTAATAAAGAGTAGTTGCTTAATTGGTAAAAATCATACATATATTTAAAAATCCTTGACAATTTTTAAGTACCTGTTAATGATTTTAATGGTTTGAAAATATGAATAAATATTTTAATTTAAGAATATTAAATTGAAAATCTCTATTGATAGTTAGATTAAAAAGTATATAAATTTGTTGATCGTCGATATAAATAAACTCGTAAAATTATTGATTGATTAAATGCATTTGTTAATTAGAAATATTAATTGGAATATTATTGACTGAACTTATTTTTCAATAGAAAGTTATTCATGAAACAACATAAAAATCATATTTCAATAACTTTTCTTGAAATTACTTTTGCAAAAGTAGAAACCAAATACTTGATTTTGATTGGCTGTTACTATTTACATATTGCTATTGACAACGACACTATTTTTCTATAAATTTAATCGCTAAACTCATGTTCAAAATACTAATAAAAATATCAATATATTAAAATTATTATAATTTTCTTGAAAATAATTTGAAAACGTACAAACCATATTGAATTTATCAATAAACTTATTATTTAACTTAAACCGGTTGTTGAAAATACTAATAAATTTATCAATTAAAATAATTACAGTTTTCATGAAAATAATAATTTGAAAATGAAATTATAGAATACTTGATTTTAATTGGTTAATTCTATTTTATAGCAATGACAACGACTCAAATTAATTCAAATTTTAATGTTCTATAACAGTACTTTATCACTTCAAATTATTTTCTAAATATTATTATTACGGCATTAATTAGTCGATAGGAAATCATACTATACAATCGAAAATAATTTCATTAATCTTTTGAAATAAATCTACAAAACAGAAGTCATTTAAAAGTTTTATGATTTTGAACTTGTTGCTAATCACCTCTAATTAACTTATTTCATTTAAAACTTATCCGAATCTAATTACATGCATTGTAAAACGGTACAATTACCATAATTCATTACTCTAAAGTTTCTTTATAAAGAATATTTCAACAATGTTTCAAATCTTTACATATAAAAGTTGTAATTATAACAATTCAAGCAAAATCAAATAGATCGACTAGAAAATTTTTATATACAACAAATATTGGTTAAATTGACTTTATCAAATGTCGTAATTTATGGTTACCGTACAATAAGAATTTGCCTCTATAAAAATATACTAATTATCCCTATTAAAAGTTTAACAGTTTAGAAAAACAATTAAAAAAAACAATCTTTGTTAGCATATTGATAAAAATTAATATACTTTAATGTCCAACTGGATATCCAACCACCTTAAAATCTTCGATAAAATTTTAATAAATTTCTATCATAGTAGCAATAAACATAAAAATGCCACAAATCATCAACAAAAAAGGATAAATATACTCAATGCTTGAATTCATCTTTGATTCACATAAAAACTATAATTACTATCATGTTACCAGTAAAGATTGCATTAATAAGCTACAATTTACTGACAATAATTCCACATATAAAGCTAAATTATTGATTTCTCTACACATACTTTACATTGAATTTAACCCCTAAATTTATAGTGACTGTCATTTAATGAATTACCACATTGAAATTTGTTTACATAAATCCTGCAATAGCTACATTTATTAAAATGTAGTAAGAATCTTTAATGAATTTCTCTTACACGCAATAGTAATACCCTGATTGATGAGTGCTGATATCCCTTCAAATATTTGATTAAGACTCCTCAATCGTAACCAATTATTAAACTTTTCACCTTTATTTGGTAAATTACTGATCATTTCATTAAAAACCCTATATTTATCTGCACATACTCAATATTTAGCCATAATTTATCCCTTAAAATTAATATATTACTGATAATTTTCATGTAAAGTCTAACATTAAATGATTATTTCTACTCAATGATTACCTTTGATTAATTTCTTTTAACATTGTATAATATGAAATTACTTATACTGATATCCAAATAATTATGACGTCATAATTAATCGATTAAATTTCTCACTCAATATTTCCCCTATTAATTTACTACATCTAAACTCGATATTCCAACTTTTAAAACATACAAGAATTGATCAAAATCCCAATCCATAGTGATAAATCTAACATTTCCATTATATCTAAAACTCTGATATATTCATACGTCGGAATACTCTCTCTAAAATTGATACATTTCTCTTAAAAGTTTATATCAAATTCACAATCAATTCTTTAGAAATATCAATTGATATTCGATTAGATATAAAATTCATGAAAACTATATCGAGAATCCTAAATTTAAACTAAAATATTTAACAGGCTCTATATTATACTAAGTGGACATACATGATAAATTAATATACTAGCTATTATTCAAAACTTTATTACAAATTTTAGTCTAATTAAACACAATTTCCATATTGATAAAAGACAAATAAATATAGCTAATTTAACGATATATGCGATAAAAAATATTTAATCGAATATCAAAAGTTGATAACTAACTCTTAAATAACCAAAGACGTATATTTCAATTGAATACTAAAATTAATTAATTCTAAAACATAATTTCTTAATAGTTTTAATGTCCAAAATTTTTAATGTAAATTTTTCCAAGCAATTTATAGTTAACAAAATGAACTTTACGAAATAATAATAATAATAATAATAATAATAATAATAATAATAATAATAATAATAATAATAATAAAAATAATAATATCAAAAGTATTTCAACAACATTAATGCAACCAATTAAAAACTTAATAAAAAATAGATTCTTAACAAATAAACACATTAAATAAAACGTATAAAGATCAAATTAAAAATTTATTTAATTTACATCGTCAAAAATCATCCTATAATAAGCTCTTCTTAGTTCTGCCAACAAAATATGGACAACTTCTTTTTTTTTGTAGTCCCTGCAGCATCTACATCTAAACGGGCAAGTCAACATTGAAGGATCGGCACAAACAATGCAGTCATCTAAACATTTCAAACCTGATCATTGAACCGATTCGTAATGCATCCGTACAATTTCTTCGATGTTGATTCCTGTCATTTGATAAATCCGTGTTGCTAAAATTTCTGGAGCACAATAAGAAAGCTTGTTCTTCATATTCGGAAAGAGCTCTTCCATCTTCATCAGAATTGTTTTGAATACGTATGGTTCTTGCTCGTCGATCATTTTTAATTTTTACAATAATCAGAACTCAATCTATTTTAACACAATCGGTGTTTAATAAATAATCTGGTATTTCTTCGTCGGTATTAAGATTATTAATTTTAAGTTTTATAAAATTAAATATTTCTTGTGCTAGAGGGTTGTATTCAAGAGGTTTTATCCCTATGACAACGACTTTTCCGCTTGCAAATACATTCCCACAAAGCGGATTATACTTGACAAGTCTTAAAGTAGGAAACAGTTCTGGTTCGTAAATGTTTTCTGTTTTGGTAGACAAATCATACAAATTTATTCGACAACCCATGTTAATGTTCAAAGATAATGATTGAATTTTTATATCTTGAATCTGATATTTGAGATCTCCTTCCTGTAATGTTCTTATGCAACCCATTATCCTGCATTTTTCACTCTTGAAGAATAAGATTGGATATTTTCCGCTTCTATCCACTATATGTTGTTTTCCGGTTGGGAACTTCATTCCGTCTACTTATATACATTTTAGGTAACCGATAACTAGATACTGAACAAATAAATATTTGGTTACTTACCAAAAAACTTTAAATAAGAGTGGATAAAATGTTAAACAATAACAATAAATACAAGTAAAAATACAAATTTATTAATAAAATCTTCTTCACTCTCTTTCGCATCATTAATGCATCTATATAAGTAAATCACTTGGTTGTTTAGTTACTGAGTAGTTAGCAAGAAAAATTATCTTTTCTACATAAAATTTTGTATTTGGTTATTGTATTTTATGAAATCATTGAAATTATTTTGTAAAAGTCAATACGTTTTGTCAAACACTTTTCAACTATTTATTTTTAATTTATCCAATGTTGAAGAATTAATCTTCTATTAAATGTTATTTTTCATAAAAATATTCATTTAGGTAGTATTTACCATTTAAATAACAATATTCAACGGACTCAATCCCTTTAAAATATCAATAAACATGTTCCTCATCTATAATTTCCCCTTAAAATACATGGTTATTGACTATAAACCCAATATGTTACCAAAAACTAGTTACTGAACCAATAAATATTAATTATAGGTTACTGACCAATAGATTTTGAAATAAATCGCATAAAAGGTTGAACAAAAGAAGAACAAGTTGAAATTCAAATTTTATTAATAAAATATTATTCACTCTTTTATCGATTATTGATGTCCCCAAATTGGTAAATTATTTGGTTGCTTAGTTACCCAGTTGTTATTAAGCGACAATTAATCAAATTGATTGAAACCAAATCCATTGTTATGTTTACTTGGTATCAACTTCTGAACACTGATAACCATACACACTGAACAATTCATTGATTAATAACTGACTAACAATCACTAGGTACTGTATACAAATGACTGAGTACTGTACAACTCACTATATACATACTAAGTATTGAATAATTGAGTATCTTATTCATTAAAATTCAGTATTTAAATAATATTTACCCTTTGAACACCGATATGCAACCCACTTAACCTACTTAAAAATAAAATAAAATTGTCTCGCAATCATTTCCCATTAAAGTATTTGGTTATTAACTATATACACACTCACAATATGTTATCAATAACTACTTACTGAACAATTCAATTTTAAAGCTTGTTTACTTAACAAGAAATCTTTAGATAAAAGCACATAAAAATTTGAACAATCAAAATAAATACAATTTCAATTACAAATTTTATTTGTTGAGAATATATTTTTTATTAAGTGGTTGAATTAATGTTGTTGAAATACTTTTATTATTATTATTATTATTATTTGTATAGTTCATTTTGTTAACTCTAAATTGCTTTGAAAAAAATTACTTTAAAATTTTACTTCGTTAATTTACTTTAAAAATTATATTATAAAATTTCTTATTAACCTTAAATAAAATTCAAATCATATTTAAAGTTAATGTGAAAGTTTTGCACTGTTTATTTAAAATTTCAAATTATAATTTCAAAATTATTTTAATATTTGTTTAAAATTGAAAAATTAAAATACATTAAAAAATTCATAACTATTAAAAAAATTTCAAGTGCAAAATAAATCCACTAAAATAAAACCGCTAAATTCAAAATATTTTTCAAAAAAAAAAGATACGCAGACAAAAATTAATTATCTTGATTGCATAATTATGTAATCAATATAATTAGACATTAATTACGTAATTTTTTTTTCAAGTGATAAAATTCGTGAATACCTTAAATAAATCTGATTCATAGTCAAATTTTGTAGCAAAATATTATTATTAATATTTGTTTATTTGTTAATTAGGATGAGTTATTCAATCTATTTCATGGATACTAGTTATATTAAAGATTTATTATTAAAAAAACAAACAATATGAAAATATTTTGGGGAAAATTCCATATTATGATTTGAAAAATTTAGATCAATTCCATTTCAAAATAAAAGCAATTAAATTGATTAACAAATACTACTTTAATGGATTTTTTGAGTACACATCCGGTTTACCTTATAAATACTCTGTAAAAAAATATTTTTATTAACAATGACTTTGAAAACTATTATTTCTTTCATAACTCTTTCTGTCGTAATTGAACTATGCAGTGCTCAATGCGGCTGCACTCAAAAAGTATTTGTACTTTCTATCTCACTAGTTTTATTATTTATATGTTTAGGGAATTAAAATCTCCAATTTCAATGTCGGGGATATGGTTTTGTCATCTCAAGACGTTTTGAGAATAAATGGAGTAAGATTTTATTTACTTCACTTATTTATATGATCATCATATTTATTTAGTTCAAAGCCGCTCAAGGAGTTCACTGGCCAAACAAATTGCTTAGATACACATTTGATCCCTCATATCGTAAAGAACATATGATTAATATTTTTTTAATTTAATTGGGTAATCACAGCCGATAAAAACAAAAACGCAATCAGAGAATTCTTGAAGATCTATGAAAAGGAGTTAGGAAATTGTCTGAGATTCTTAGAGGAAAAGAGTGATGTTTACGCAACTGTAGTTTTGGGTGGAGGATGCTCGGCCAATGTTGGATACAATAAAAATTATCCTCTGTCAATTACTTTGCCTGATCCATGTGTCAATAGGCGAAATGTCAAACACGAATTCACTCATTTACTCGGATTTATGCATGAGCACACTCGACCGGACAGAGATCAATTTTTGAAAATAGAATTCGGAAATGTTCATTCTGGATGTGAGAAATATTTCTTGATTTATTTGGTGAATTCTCAATTGTTTTTCTACTTATAGTATGCAATAACTTCTATTTGTGTGAAGGATGCAAATTGACAACAACTTATGATTTTGACAGTATCATGCAATATCCATCGGAAGCTTTCTCTTGCAATGGAAAAGACACAATTTTGAAGAAAAATGGAGGAAAAATCCCATTCAATATGGAAGTAACAAAATTGGACGCAAAGAAAGTCCGAGACTACTACGGATGCTAACAACATGATTAAATGAATATTAAACAGATATAAATAAATACCTTAGCATTGTTTTGTCATGTCTCTATTAACATGAATTTTTAAGGGGAAAACTGCAAGTTTTTAATAATTTTTAATAAGTATCAGAGTAAGACATCAATTTAAAAACTTAATTGAGTTTAAAGAAATATTAATTATACTAGCCGTATACCCGTGCCGTGCACCGTTATAATTTTCTAATTTATTAATGTTAAATTACTAAGTTTCATTTTTCACATTTATAATTCACATATTTATAATTAGCATAATATTATTAGTTAATATATAAAATATAAAGATTTTGTCGTTTTTGAGGTTCAATATTGTGTAGCTATGAGTATAAAAAATTTCAACTGGATAGCTAATCGTATTCTCCCCCACAGACTTCAATGATTCATATGTTACCATTCTTTAAATGGTTAAATTATATTTTGAAAATTTTCTTGATTAAGTCACAAATTGTTGACGAATTATCGAAATAAAATAAATATTCATGGTTAGAATTTACTGAATGACAGACGTATGTTCTTTTCAAATCGCGATAAACTGCACGCTTCTATTGAGTGAGTTAGTTACCGAATGTTAGTGAATGAGCTAAAAGATACAATATTACCGAATTCATAAACTACCTCTTTTTAAAAGTTTATTATATTTAAGTAATATTGGTGCAACCACACATCAATCAATAAAAATAAGCAAATACGATATAAAATTTACTAAAGGTATCAGAATTAATCAATTAATTAATTATAAAAATTCATTGAATTCAAAATTAATTAGTAAAAATTGAAATACCAAATTTTGGGAAATTTATTAGAAATAACCATTAAAAAATCCAGATTTGAGAAAATTGAAATAATTTTTATCTTAAAAACTTTTTTTATTATTTTATCGTTTTTAAAATTATTTCTTATATAAGTGTTTTAACATACACAAACTCTGTGAAACCTCATTCTATCACCAAATAATTCTTTATGGTCAATATACTAAACTTTACTAAAATAGATTCTAAAAATGTAAAATAAAAATCAATAATTTTATAATATGTGTTATTATTATTGAGAGATTAATTTAATTTAAATTATTCTTATCCACATTATTATTTATTAAAATGATAGTTGCGCCAACATTACATTTATCGCCCTATTTTATAAACATTGCAATTATTCTTCATTGGAAATAATATTTATGTCCTATGTTGTAATAATGCATATGACTTATTTATCGCATCAGGATATTTATTCATTATTTTGCTTTAAATGATAGTATTTTTGTAGTTAATTTATGACGTTCAGTCTTCTCAATATAATAATGTAGGGATACTGACGTTGCTGCTGATATCTATTCTGGTTTGCACAACAATTTGGAAACATGGAATACATCGTTATCACCCTTCTACTCATTTTACAGTGAACAAATAAAACCTTATATTTAAATAAAATATTTATTTGTATTATATGTAACCACCAAAGGAAAATAAATGCAAAATTACCATTACATTGATTCTATTAATTATAAACTAACTCTTTCAATAGAAGCGTGAAAAGAACATACATAGTAGGTAGTTAGGAGCCATCTGGAGCAATTATGTAATAATAAAAAAGAGGAGGTATGATATAATTAAATAACACAATGATGTAATTAATCTTAATTATGCAATGAAGTAATTAGGATAATTGATTTTTGTACATATTTTTTTGAAAAAATTAATTTTTTAATAAAATTTTTATTACAATTAACTCAAATAAAAAAGAATTAAAAAAAAATTTAACCTTATAAATTTAAAAGTACAATCACTATATTAAAGTAAATATAAAAGAAAGAAAGTAAATAAAATTTATTGTATACATTTAAAAGTACAGTAGATATATTAAAGTAAATTAAACATAAGTATATTAAATTGATTAAAATAATCACGCAAAATTGGCTCTGAACTAAATTAAAGAAAAACACCAATATAAAATATATATTTAGTTACAAAAATATTTCGACAGAATTTCTGCTTTCGTCAGGTAGCCTTGAACTTTAAACTATTTAGAATAAACCCTTTTTATTTAAACAAATTTCTGCTTTTGAATTTTCAAATTATTCTGTAAAAATTTAAAAATCTTGCTTTTTATAAATCACAAATTCTAAAAAACTTTAAAAAAATTATTTTTCTAAAATTTTACATCTAAAATTTTAAATATAACTTTCAACAAAATATTTAAATATATTTTTAACAAACCTATTATACATTTCGTTTCATCCTGCATCGAATGTAAAAATTATTTCAACATATTATTTTTAATTGTTCTATTAAATTTTTCAACTACTACTACTTTTCCTTCGTTTTCTGTTGAATATAATTTGATGTCATTTCTTTTAAAAAACTTGTAAAAACTTTATTGTAAAAAATAAATAATTAAATAAATTTGGCAACGATTTAATTAAAAGATAACGCCAATAAAAAACCTTTCGTACGATATATTTCGATAGCACAGCTATCATCTTCAGGTACTCAAAACCAACTAAAAATATTATGAATTAACATTTAATTTAAACAAATTATTTTTTATTAATTTAATTTTTTAATAAATAAATATTTTTAAAAATATATTTTAAATTAATTTTAAATTTAAAATTTTTTACTTATATTCTAATTTTTAAAAATTAATGTAATTTAAAATTTTCAATTATTTTAATAATATTAAAAAAAACAAACATGATTTAACATACGTAAACTATTTAAAAACATTCAAAACATTCGTAGTCACAGCACTCTGCACATTGTCTGATTTTAGAATTTTGTTGAGAAGTTTTAATAGTTATTGGGAACGAGTGATGTGTGAAGCATTGCTGATAAGGTCATTGGATCCAAAGATTAATGTGCAGAGTGCCATGACTCATTCAAGGTCATTGGGTGACTCATCATAGTTTCTCAAAGTCATTTAAACAAATACCATGACTCATTCAAGGTCATTGGATGACTCATCATAGTTTCTCAAAGTCATTTAAACAAATACCATGACTCATTCAAGGTCATTGGATGACTCATCATAGTTTCTCAAAGTCATTTAAACAAATACCATGACTCATTCAAGGTCATTGGATGACTCATCATAGTTTCTCAAAGTCATTTAAACAAAGACCATGACTCATTCAAAAGTAGGTCAAGGTCATTCTTTTTCAAGGTCATAGTATTTTTAAACATTTTAAAATTTTAATTTACTACTTATTTTTATAAGTAGTGTTTTAATTATTAATATATTTTTATTATTTGTTTTAATCAAGTCAATAATATTATTTGTTTATTTTAAAATTATATTATTATTAAATATAATTGTTTGTTTTAATCAAGTTAATAATATTATTTATTTATTTTTATTTTATTTTATTTATTTTATATACTTTAATTTGTTGTTTTAATAAATTCAATATTTTATTATTTATTTATTTTTTAGTTATATTATTATTATTAAATTAAACTGTTTGTTTTAATGAAGTGAATAAAATAATTGTTTATTATTTTATTTTCATTGAATTATTTATTTTATATTATTATTATTATTATTATTATTGTTATTATTATTTTTATTTTTATTAATATTATTATTATTATTATTATTATTATTATTATTGTTATTGTTATTATTATTAATTTTACTATTATTATTTTATTATTATTATTATTATTTTTTTATTTATCATTATTATTATTTTTATCATTATTATCCACCACAAAAGTAGTATAATTTAGAGATTTTTAAGGGGATGCTCAGTGTGGTTATCAGTATACTTATGAAAATCATTGAATTATCACTAATGGTTGACTGGTAATTTTTATTGAATTTATAGTTCATTTACTGATTAATTTTAACTATTTGAGCAATATGATATATATTTTGCGATTTTACAATAATTTAGTGAAATTTAATTTATGTGGTAAACATAGATTTTATTTGATTTTAGTCATTTTTGATAAATTTTTATTTGCTTGAATTTGTTGCCAGAATAAAATTGTGATGAGTTTTGATGAAAAATATTAGGTATCGATATCAATATTATAATACTTTAAAGAAAAATTATTTTCTATTGGTAAAATTCAGATTTTTATGATAGTTTTAAGGGAATTTGATTAGTTGAATACATATGGTAAATATGATCCAAATGATAGATTTTTTAGGAGTTAAATATATAATTCTAAAGGAATAAATATTATCGATTTTGTAGGTTTTAACGAAAAAATATGTATATTATTGATGCAGTAGAGGAAAATGTAATTTGTAGGGGAATGATTGGTTAAAAGTAAATTTTATGATATTTTTAAGGGGATTGAGTCGGTTGAATATAGTTATTTAAATGCTAAATATTATCTAAATGTGGATTTTTATGAAAAAATACTGAATTAAAATAGGAAATTTTGTCATTTGAAGAGAAATAATTGGCTGAGAGTAAATTTTATTTTAAAGGGAAATGATCGGTCAAGAGGGGAATTTATGATATTTTAAGGGGAAATAATCGATTAAAAACGTTTGTTGATATTTTTTAGGGGATTGAGTTGGTTGAATATCTGTGTTCAAAGGGTAAATATTTTCTAAGTGGAGAATATAGAGGAGGAATTTATAATATTTTTAGGGGGATTTGTTTGAATATAAATGTAAATGTTATGAGAGTGAAAATATTGTCATTTAAAGAGAAATGATTGGTTGAGAGTAAATTTTAATTTATTTTAGGGAGAAACAATTGGCTAAGAATAAAATTTATAATCTTTTAAGGGGAAATAATCGATTAAGAACAGATTTGTTGATATTTTTAAGGTACTGAGTCGGTTAAATATCGTTATTTAAAGGATGATTTGTATAAAAAAATAATGAATATAGTTGGTAGGGTAAGAGAAAGTGTTATTTGATGGGAAATGATTGGTCTAGAGTGGAATTTACTTTAGTGAGAAATAATCGATTAACAACAAGGTTGTTGTCATTTTTAAGGGGGTTGGGTTGGTTAAATATTGTTATTTAAAGGGTAAATATTATCTAAATTGGTATTTTTATGATTTTCTTTATGAAAAATATTGAATAAGGCTGGAAATATTGTTATTTGATGGAAAATGATTGGTCAAGAGAGGAATTTATAATATTTTTAAAGGAATTTACTGTGATGAATATTGGTATTCAAAAGGTAAATATTATCTACTTGATAGGCTTTTATAAAAATTAATAATATAGTTGGTATAATGGAGTGAAAAAATGACATTTGAAAATGATTGATTGAGAGGCGAATTTATAGTATTTTTTTTAAAAAAGGGGATTCAGTTGGTTGAATTTATAAAATACTTAGGAAAATTGCTACTTTTTTCATTGATTTAAGGTTAATCAGAATATATCGATAAGATTTCAGTTCTAAGAAATTGATTGATTCATGTAACTATTCGTATACAAGTAAGTATTTATTTGATTTTATTATTATACTTGTAATTAAATTAAAAACTAAAATTGACTAGTATTTAAAAATATTTTTGCTACCTATTATTTATGTTTTTATCGACAATTTTCTGAATAATTTAAATATTTAAGATTATTTCCAGGAATGAAGAGAAATTGTATGATTAAATACTGTGAGCAGTCGATAACATACACTAATTTCTAATTTTTATTCAACAAGTACCTAGAACAATTACCTAACAATCTTATAAAATTTTAAAAAATGACCTAATAAATTTTTTTTTCCAATTATTTTACAACTTAGTTAATTTAATTAATTTTTTAATTGATAAGTACTATTTTCTTTAAAAATGTTTAGTTAAAGAACTAACAAATTTAATAAAATTTATTGTTAAAAACTTAAGTTTAATAAAAATATTATAGTTTGTGATAAGATTTATAAAGATTTTAAATAATAATTTGAGTAATAATACCTTGTAATATTAATAATTTTAGTAATAATAAAAATATTAATTAAAAGATTTAATAATAATAATAATAATAATTGATGATGTATCAGACTGATGTTTTGTACAAAACCTTGTGATTTATTTCAATACAATGTATTTTATTTTGAGTTTTTATTTGAATTAGTTATTTGCGTTTTATCAGCTTTTATTAGTAAAATAAAAATTAATATAGAATTAATGATAATAACATTATTAAAAGTAATAAAAAATATTAATAATTGTAATAAAGATTTCAAATAATATTAACTTGTAATAATAATGTATTTGTTGAATTTATTTTAGTGAAAATACTTGAAAATACTTGTACATTTGTGTTTTATCGACTTTTATGGTATTATTTGTATTAACATTTTAATAAAGATTCCGAACAATAATAACTTGTTGTAATAATAATCTCGAAAGTGGCAGTACTATTCTGAGCTTTGAGAAATTTAATTTAAATCTTGTCTCATAATTTTATTTATTATCATTATTAATAACATTGATTAATTTTTTTTTCATTTAATGCTTTTCATCATTGAGGAAAAGAGTTAAGGAAGATCAACAACCAAATAACAAAATGTGAATCTAAAAATAGTTCAACTGACATTAAATTGATGATATTAACTTGTAATAATAATGATGATGATAATAATACAAACGTATTTTGTTGAATTTATTTATTGAAAATACTTGTACATTTGTGTTTTATCAACTTTTTATCGTATTATTTGTATAAACTTTGGTAAAAATAATAGTAATACTAACATTTAAAAAAATACTTATAATGTTAATAAAGATCTCGATTAATAATAATAATAATAATTATTATAATAGAATAAAAATTAGAAAACATTAAAAGACTATTTATAAAAAAAAGTAGTAAATTAAAATTAAAAATGTTTAAAAATACTATAACCTTGAGAAATTTTTTTGATGAGTCACGGTCCTTGTTTCGATGACCTTGAAAAAATATGATGACTCATCCAATAATCTTGACTTACTTTTAAATAATATAATATTAACAATAATAGAAATAATAATAATAATAATAATAATAATAATAATAATAATAATAATAATAATAATAATAATAATAATAATAATAATAATAACAATAATAATAATTATAATAATAATAAAAATAAAAATAATAATAGCAAAAATATTAATAATTAAAATAAATAATAATAATAATGATTAAAATTATAATAATAATAAAAATAAAAATAATAATAATAAAAATAATGATAATAATAATAATAGTAATAATAAAAATAATAATAACAATAATTATAATAAAAATAATAATAATAATAATAATAATAATAACAAAAAATAATAAAAATAATAATAATAATTAAAAAAATAATGATAAAATTAATAATAATAATAATAATAATAATAATAATAATAATAATAATAATAAAAATAACAACAACAATAACAATAACAACAATAATTAAAATAATAATAATAAATAAAATAATAATGATAAAAATTATAATAATAATAATAATAATAATAATAATAATTATTATTATAATAATAATAATAAAAATAATAATAATAATAATAATAATAATAATAATATAAAATAAATAATTCAATGAAAATAAAATAATAAACAATTATTTTATTCACTTCATTAAAACAAACAGTTTAATTTAATAGTAATAATATAATTTAAAAATAAATAAATAATATTATTGACTTGATTAAAACAAACAATTATATTTAATAATAATATAATTTTAAAATAAATAAATAATGTTATTGACTTGATTAAAACAAATAATAAAAATATATATTAAAAATTAAAACACTACTTATAAAATTAAGTAGTAAATTAAAATTAAAAAATGTTTAAAAATACTATGACCTTGAAAATTTGAATGACCTTGAATGAGTCATCCAATGACCGTGACCTACTTTTATATGAGTCACGGTCTTTGTTTAACCTTAAGAAATTATGATGAGTCATCCAATGACCTTGAATGAGTCATTGTCTTTGTTTAAATGACCTTGACAAATTATGATGAGTCATCCAATGACCCTGAATGAGTCATGATCTTTGTTTAAATGATCTTGAAAAAATATGATGAGTCATCCAATGATCTTTAATGAGTTACTGTCTTTGTCTCAGAAAAAATTTGTACTTTTTGACTTAGGAAAATTTTCTCTGCGCAGGGAGAGGGAGGGGGGGTGCTGGAGGTTACATGTGTTGGAGGTGACACATCCCACTACTGGTATTTATGTAAAGTTATAGATAGTTAAAAAAATACATGTAATTTATTATACATATGGGTTTTTGATTAAAATGTGTGTGTTTGGTTTAATGACAAAATAAAAACTATAGACAATTTTTAAGAAAATACACGTAATTTATGATAAACATGTGTTTTTATTGAAATATGTGTGTTTGGTTTACTGATAAAAAAACTATAGACAACCTTTAAGAAAATACGCATAATAAGTAATCTAACTTAAAGACATTTATATTTAATACATATTTTCGTTAAAATTCCAATTGATCTTTGATAATAAGGGAACTAATAACTTATAATCAAATATTTTAAAATCTAGGTCTTAGTAATAATACTAAAAATTTAATATAATATAGTTAAAAACACAACAAAAATTGAAGAGAGGACAAGATGAAGTCAAAACTTGATATATTAAATGCGCGCGGGTATAATCAACATAATTGTAAAGTATTTTTTCATATATTTCTAAAATCTAAAATTCTAAGATTATTTATATTATACATGTCTTTGTTAGATTATCTTTGTAAAATTTGTACTTGCACATATAAAAAGCATCAACAAAAGCTTTTATTGATTAGATACAATTCTACTAAAGTAATATTGACGAAGAGACTGAATCAAAGACCATTTCACATACCGTCGATATCGGGCACCGCAGCATCTGCATTTATCAATGCATGGGTATTCAGGTTCCATGTTGTTTATCATCCTATTTAATTCGACTCCCATAAAATATCGTCAATTACAGAAAATATCCATATGGATGTATGATAAAAGACCAAGTCTGGAATCATTGCTGTTGGCTTGTCCTTCAATAGTTCATGTAGAGATGGATAGTAGAACTTGAGACGTTCTTTGATCATTGATAAATATTCATCTGTAAACCAGAAATAATAATAATAATAATAATAATAATAATAATAATAATAATAATAATAATAATAATAATAATAATAATAATAATAATAATAATAGTTAATTCCCCCAGTGTTCAATTTCGTCCATAATTAGAACTGTGCTCGGTAAAATATTATACATTACAATGATTAAAATGTAAATATCAATTAGTTTTATACTTATTTTAACCAATGGGAAGTTACAAACACACACACTTTTAGCTATAAACAATAAATATTAATTGATAGAGATTTGAAAATGAATTTTGATTAGATGATGTACATAACCTTAATGTATGCATGACCTCTTCATAATCTCTGTCTGAGTTATAAATTGAATCGATATTTTATTTTAAATGAATGGATATTGCCATTAAACATAATAAAAAGCATACTGAAACAAATGATCAAAACAATATTATACCGAAATTTATTTATTTTTATGATGGAATAATACCATTTGGGCTTCTAACGATCTATGTAGAAATATTCTGTTATCAAATAATTCTAAAATTTGAATACTCATATGTTTTTGTTACAAATTAATAAATTTTAACATAATTCATTAAAATATTTAAGAAAAACAATATTATAAAGTTTTATGTAAATGTTGTATCAACTTAATATTGAATCAAAGTAATGAACCAGCAAAAATTATTTAAATATTACCATTAAATAATAAATGCAATAAATTTTTTCAACAAAATAGTTAATAACAATATTAATAATATTAATAATAAATTTTAATATTTTACAGATAAAAATAGTTCTGATACTGGATGATAACTAAATGATATTAACAAAATATTTTAATGGGAATACATAACTTGAGTACTTTATGTAATGTTTTGTTAATCATATACGATTCACGGCTTTTTGAGTAAAATTACTTGAAAATGAGTTGATCATCATCAATTTGACATTGCCCAAAAAAGATATAATAGCTGGTTTTAAATATCTGATTCAATCAAATTTCATTGATTTTTCGTAGATTTTGACTATAAAAACATGCATTCAAAGATGTACTCACTGTTCGATGAAGGGGTTACATATCATTGTGGTATTAAATAAATCGGAAATAAAATTACTTTCAAAGGATGATAAAGGTATCGATACAAAGTTGACAATTATTCACATACAAAGTTGACACAACTGCATTCGCATGATGTAACATTCACACATCTACCAATCAAAAGCATGCATTATTGCATTTGAGTCGCAGATGAGTAATTAAATCACATATGAAAACACGAAAATCATACAATTAGTTATCAATTTTAATCAATGCGAGGTATTTATCACATATAAAATCTAACCTATTGATACAATTTAACAGTCTTAATATGTTTGTTATGAAAACATGGATATATTTTGGCTGTTTCATTGAAATATATCAGTCAATGTTATAAATTGTTTTAAGTTAGACATATACCACCAAAACCTTTATTTTAGAATTATTGGAAGTTGAACCTTATTTTATAAAAACTGTCGTAATAATAACTTCGATCAAATTCAATTGGTAAAACAAAAACAAAATTATATTTTTATCACATTAAATATATACAAATTGGTGTTCTTCAATATTTACATCACAAATTTCACATTTATAAGTAGTGTTTTTGAAACAATAAGAACAAAAAATTATATGTCCACAGGGTAAATATATGATAGATACTTTGTTAATTTGGCAAATCGAACATGTCAGAAACTCTTTCCTTTCGTTGATTTGTATTTCTATTTTATCGACATTATCCATGAAAGATCAAATAAGGTTGTAATATTCTCCAAACCTAAAATTCATACATGACCAGAAAACACTGAGATATTAAATTTCGCAGGATCAATATCATTTAAAAATATTATCCAGATTGAATATTTCATCGGTGATTTATTGAATCAAAACAATTCTACAAAAAGTTCAAATGATTCATGTTTAAAGAATTTTTCCAATTTGAAGAGAGATATTTCATCAAAATTTGAATCTAAAAGCCTATCAATTATTGAAAAGTTCCGACCCCATATAATACTTAATTCTGTAATCTTAATTGAAATGTTTAGTTTATTCAATAAATATCAAACAAAACCTCTGTATTCTTTATCTCCAGTTATGAAAATAGAGTAATTGATTGATATATAAACTTTTGCGAATCAGTGATATTCATGATAAAATACCCATGGTAATGAAAATATGGTCATATAATTTGATGTTTAATAAATTTTTAATGGTGTATTTTATTATTATTGTTTTTGATATTAATTTAATTAATATTATTATTTCAATTAATATTATTATTTTTATTATTATTTTAATTAATATTATTATTTCAATTAATATTATTATTTTTATTATTATTTTTATTATTCTTTTAATTAATATTATTATTATTAATAGCAACAAAGACATTGCGTGATCAATACATGCTCAGTGCATGATAACCACATGATTAACATGCATACATGAGTTTTGCATGCATACACAATCTAAACTGCACATGTTTTACAAAGAATGCATACCTACACAGTCGAGACTGCATGCGTAAAAATCTCTCACGTATGTTGGGGTTAACAAAATTCACAAAAGTAAAAGGGAAAATCAATAAAAACATTGATATTCGAAATAATAATTAAAAAGGCAAAATCAAATTAAAATTTTAAAATAAATATTTATCGGAGGAAACGGGTATGGGCGGATGCCAAATGACGAGACGAATCCAAATATAATAAAATTAAAGCGATTGGGTGTTCCCCAGAAGAAAATATTTAATAAAAATAGAAATTAATTAAAAATTAATTGGCTAATGGGAAACCCGAGCTAATAGGAAGTCCGAGCCGACAGAAAACCCGAAGAGTGTGAGAAACCCTGAACTTCAACAAATTGTCTAATTACGAAAAACGAAAATGGTTGACGAAGGAAACCCAGGATAAAAGGGGAACCCGTCACCAAAATAATTATTGTAAACAAATGGAAACCCCGGGAGCCCAGAAATAACTAATTTGGTTTTGGAAAGAGATGTCATATTGACAAAACCAACTTAGTTTGCCGGTGACCTGATTTGCGAGATGAGTATAAAATGAATAGTCAGATCAACAAAATTGCCAGTTGGTCAAAGAGAATATTTCAGAGAGCGGAGCAAAGGACGTAATAAGCTTAAGTGTAACTCAATCAGTCAAACAAATTAAACTCTTGAGCGCCAGGCAGGGTTATATCCCTTTGGAAGACGTATCCCTGCGCATTGAAATATTGTGAAATTGTGCAGAGTAATTGTGCAGTATTGTGAATTGAATCGATTTTTGTGAATAAAGTGTGATATATAGATTGAAAATAAATCTTATTGTGTTGGGTTAATTGAATTGATTAAAGAAGGACACCAAGGAGTCAGACTTAAGCACCGACTTTCTATATAAATCCCAACACGTACATGTATATATTGCTATAATGTGATTGGCTAAATCATGAAAATTTTATTTTTTTTAAAAACATTGACAGTTCTAAATTTGTCACAATAATTTCGAAAAAAAAACTCGCACAAATCTCAAAAATAGTTCAGTTTTAATTTAAAGATGGCTAAAAATGGAGAAAAAAGTATTTTAATGCAGTTATTGGCTGCGGGAAAGGGTAAATTATTATTTTATTTTTATTATTTATTATTTAGATACCTATAATTGGTTCAATGTAACAGAAAATGAGCACCGTAACAATGCTGGCAATCATTTGGGTAAATTTATATTTTTAAAAAATTAATATTAATTTATTATTTAGATAATGATGTTATCATAATTGAGGATTCAGATGAAGATATTATTTTAATCGAGAACGAAGGTAAATTTATTTAATTAATTTTAAAATTATTATGAAGTTCTTAGATAATAATAATAATCATTCTAATGCCGTTGATGATGATGAATATGTTATCCACATTGTTCCGATGGAGAATGACCCCGTTTCTGAAGATGATGTTAATGCCGATAATGTTGTTGATACCACCGTTTCTGAGGATGATTCATCCGTCGATTATGATGTAGAGAACAAATGTTAGTTTTTATTTTTAATATTTATTTTTAATATTTAAGAAAGATGACTGAAATTTTTATGATAAATTTATGAAGTTTTTGGTAGAAATTTTTATTATGAATTTTGTTGAAATATTGATAAAGACACTTTTATGAAGAAAATTATAATATCGAAGAATTTATAAAATTTATAATAATTTATCAAATGTATAACATTTAGATTAATTGATTAATATAAACGAATTTTTATAATTTCACATAGATATTTTAAGATAATTATTATCATTTGTTATTATATAATCTATTAAATGGGTTAAATAATAACAAATGTTAATAATAATAACCTTACAGATGCATCAATAAATTTAATAATAATTTATATATATATATATATTTTATCAGGTAAATATTACCCACGATACTGTGTATCGAGTATGGGCCACAAATCCAAATGTCATAACGATATGGAAATATATTATGGCCATGTTTTCAATGTCGACAATTACTTTATATGTCATAAATGCGAGGCATCCCAGTGCATAATTTATGACGACTTTTATAATGAACATTATAGGCACCCAGATCAGTTTAGAAGTCGTAAAATAGCCCTTTTTAGAGTTATAAATAAAAATGTCTTAAGAGCACAAATAAATAACAGGAAAAAGAAAACCTTAAATAATATTAATAAAACAAAAAATTTTAAATAATCAAAGTATTAATAATATAAATGATAATAAAAATATCAATAATAACAAAAATATTAATAATAATATTAATAATAACAACAATAATCATAAAAATATTATAAATAATATTGATAATATAAATAAATTAAAAAGACCAGCTGTTCCTTTTATGTTCCCGCTAAAAGTTGACGGTTCTGTTGATATCGATAACGAACTGGAAATAGAAATTGACTTTAAGGGGGCTCGAAAGAATCTGCGATTTGATGTTGAACATCAGAATATTAATCAAATCGAGTTAACAGACAAAATTATTAAAAAATTAAATAAAGAGATGAAAGTCATGGGACCAGTTAAAATTCATTTCATGGTTCTCATTCAGTTCAATAAAGAGGGATAAATTAAGGATAATTTCTTCTCAAATAGTGCCGAAGTTTTTTCGGATAATTTTCTGATAGAGGGAATTAGAAAATTAAATATTAAAATTGAAAAAATTTACTTATTTAGGAAGCGGATGGCGGGTAGTTAAAATTAAAGAAATCGATTTTGTTTTGACTAAATATTCAATTATTAATAGGCTAGCGGGCCATAGATACATTCCAACACCTAATGCTTTATCCCGTAAAAAGCGATTGTAAATTTTAGAAATAGTGATGATATGTGTTTCATCTATACTGTATTGGCCCTTCTAAAACGCAAAGTCATCCGCAGAAATAGGAATAGGACTAGTGTATACACTACCTATTTAGACGAACTTAATTTCGATACTGAATCTGATTGTCAGATGAAACTATGTAACATTCCCAAGTTCGAGAGAAAAAATAGCGATTTAAATTTGGCAATTAATGTTTTAACTCACAAGGTGGTACAGATGAAATACATTGTGTACCACATCATCTTTAATTAGATATAATTCACCGATCTAAAGTTATTAATGATGAATCCATTTACTTATTATTATTAGAAGACTGTGCTAATTTTCATTACACCGCAGTTTTTGATTTACTAAATCTTATGAACAGTCACCCCAATAGCAGTTGTAACACATGGATTCGAGTAAACTGGTGCTCAAATTTTCTTAATGGGTTTAGATACAAAGCAGCATACGATATTCATGTCGCGTTATGCTTAAAGAACCAAATGGGTACAAACCTATATAAATTACCCTCAAATAAATATTTAAAATTTCAAAATGATGGTAAAACGATAACCCCGTCATTCGTGATTTATGCAGATTTCGAGGAAATTTTACCGGGGGATATTCGACACCACCAAAACCACATCCCTATTACAGCAAGCTTATTATTAATTAATAATTATGATAATACTAAATCGTATTTCCATTTTGTAGGCTTCGATTGTGTGTTATCTTTCTTGAGTAAGGTAGATGAAACTGTACATAATATAGTCTTGCCTTTTTATGAAATACATCGTAAAAAGCCCATGCCGGCTTTAACTTTTAATGAGGAAAACGACTTTAACCCTTAAATGCATCGTGTTGCCATTTGGCAACATACCAATATTGAAGCTCATACATTGCACAGAAATAAAATATTGATGCAATACATGTTACAGTGGACAGGCTACATAGTTCTGCGCATGCGCATGATGTGACCAGCGTGAATATAGCAGCTATTGTAGTTACTTTATTACAAAGCGTCAAATTAAAAAAAACGAAAAAAATTAAGTCATGCATTTAAGGGTTAAGAATTGTAGGACTTGCTATTTATACAAGAAATTCATCCGTAATAGAGTTAAGGATTATTACAACTTCTCAGGTAAGTATCTCGGTGCTGCTTGTATGAAATGTAATGTTTCTCGATGAATTCAGAAACAGTTACCTATAGTGTTCCACAACTTGAGGGGGTATGATCTACGTCACATTTTGAAGTATGGTCTGAATAATCTTTCGTCTTGGGAATTTTACATTATCCTGACTACTACAGAGAAATTCATCTCCCTCATCGCATACATTGATAAATTGGCTGTTCGATTTATTGACAGCATGCAGTTTGTCAATACAAGACTTGATAAAGCTGTTAAAACTCTTGTTGATTTACCTTTAACTTCTTCTGCTTTTGATGGCGCAAATTTACGAGCCAAGGGTATCTTCCCGTATTATTTCGCTGTATCTCTAGAAGTCTTAGAATCTACTTATGAATTGCCGCCGAATTGAAGTTTTGTAACTGATGATGAATATGCTACTGCCCAACAAATTTGGACTCAGCAAAATTGCGAAACAATGTTGGACTATATGGTTTTCTAAATTTAATTGGACGAATATCTGCTCGCAGATTATTTTCAACAATTCCGTGTAAAGACCATTGTATAAAATGGGCTTGAGCCTCTTAATTTCTATGGCATTCCCGGGATGATTTGGACGTCCGCGCTCATGACATTAAAGGGATCCATACATCTTTTGCAGGACATGTAAATGTTCAATTTCTACGAGGGTGGTATACGGGGTGGTTTATACTTTTGTTAATAAACATTATACAGCAAGTTCTGAAGATACAGAACTCTTTTATATTGAAATTAATAATCTTTATGGATGGGTCTTAAGCCAAAAATTACCGTATGCTGACTTTGTTTGAGTGTATGATGGTTTGGACTCTGTTCTAAATAAGTGTGTGACTAAGGATTTTGAGATTTTTCCATATGGGTATACTATGGAGATGGATATTGATATTCCGGAATGTGTACATGATGATTTGAATGATTTTCTTCTATCGCCAGAGAAAATGTGCCCGAAATATGTTTAAACAGACCGAGCTACATCGGACAATCAGTGCTCAGTCTGTCGAAACTGTAGATGTATAATCTTCAATATAATGAACTTGCCAAATATAGGACTGAATTTAATTGTCAATTTAATATTGTTGCCGGCGACACCGACTAGTTTTTTCTTGAGGTTAGGCACTGTAAGGTTAAAAATCTTTTGCTGGCAATGATTAGAGATGACCTCTAGATACTAGTAACTATGACCCTGCCCATCCCTTGTACTCGAGAAAATTAGATTCAGTAATCGGCAAGTTTAAAGACGAAAGTAAGGGAGTCAGGTACGAGGAATAGGTTTTCTTAAGACCCAAATATTATAGTCTATTAGGTGATACCAGTATCGCATTTGGACACTATTTAGGAATAGCCGATATAGATAATGGTCAAATAATCGAGGAGATATTTCCTGATGCGCCGCTATTTGGAGGTGAAAGCCCTGATTTTGATAATGAATATGATAATGCCGATGCACAAGTTGTTTAACTATTAAGAGGTGAAAGTCCTGATTATGAGAACATTCAGGATGAACAATATGATATAGATATAGATGATGTGTTTTTATCTGATTGACATTTATTTAATAAATTTGTACAAGCTTTTATGATTTGCATATATTTTTTATTTTCTTTATAAATAAAAATGTTTAAGAGACTTAATAGAAGATATATTTATAAAGATTATTTGCAATTTGATTTTAAAAACTTTTGTAAACATGTAAATTATAAGCAATTTTAACAATAATAATAATAAATTTAATAAAATAATAATAATAATAATAATAATAATAATAATAATAACATGAATAATAATTATAATAATAACAATAATAATATAATTAATAGTAATAATAATAAAAAAGAATATTAATAATAAAAAATCAAACACATATTTCAATCAAAAAATGATATATATAAATAATAAATTACATGCATTTTCTTAACAATCTAAAACTTTACATAAATACTGAACCATTTTGATGATTTAACACACATTTTGAGCCACAAATATTTTTGATAATTATTTACATATATTTTCTTAAAAATATCGAATTTTTCATTAACTTTAGACACACATATTTACACTTTTTCTATCCCTTCCCAACCATGGACCACAATCGCAAACCTTTGAAAACTCCATTGAAGACCCTTTAAAATGATACCTCACGGACTCACACACACATATTTCAACCAAGAAACACTCGTGTATCATGAATAACACATATTTTCATAAAACATTTTCTATAAATACTGTTTCGTATCATTAATTTAAAACACACACACATATATTTGAGCCACAAACACTAATTTCATATTTACTTACACATATTGTCTTAATATATCGACTTTGCTTTAAATTTGTCCATTACAGACAAACACTTTTTCTACCCCTTGCATACCAAGGATCATATTAGTAAATCTTTGAAAACCTTATTAACAAACCCTTTAAAATGATATCTCAGATACTCGAAAAATTTTTACATAAATTACTCACACATTCTAATCAATATTGAAATAATTTTATAACGCCTGTATCCCATTCATTGTTAGGAATTTGTTTTATTTTTAATAATAATAATAATAATAATAATAATAATAATAATAATAATAATAATAATAATAATAATAATAATATTAATAATAATAATAACAATAATATAATTAATAATAATATTAATAATAATAATAAAAATAATATAAATAAGAATAATAATATTAATAATAAATTTTGAATGACCTTGACCTTTGACCTGTAAAAATTGAATGACATTGAACTTTGACCCTGAGAAAATTTGACCTTGAAAATGTGTTTTTTTATATATTGAGCCAGTGGAGTCCTGTTTTCAAAAAGTGAAATGTGCTTTTAAAATTTACTTGTAGCTGCCCTACAACCCGTATTTGTAAATGACCTTGAACATTTTAAATGTATTTTTATGCCTTGTGAGCCAGCGTATTCCTGTTTTTGAGGAATGTAAAAATATGACTTAAAATAAATGTTAGGTTCCTTAGAATTTTATTAAATGTTTTAACATTTTTTTTACTATTTGCTAATAATTGAATATTTGAATACTTGTCTATATTTTACATTGTTTTCCCAAATACTGAATAATTTAATAGTTTATACATTGTATCTCCAAAAGCATCACAATTTTTCTTGCCTTCTTTCCTGATTTTAATATTTCCCTCAAGTTTCTGTTCAAATGAGATTATATTATGAACTTTGGTAATTTTCAGTCTTTGTCTAATATAAAATTGTGCGAGTCTATAATGAACTAGATAATAATTTTTATCATTTTGATCACATATTAATTTTGTAAAAGTAGATCTTGATTTGATTCGTTGCCATTCACATAATTCCTCTAGATTTATATTTTTTATGGAGCAAACGGAAAATTTCTGGATTTGTATTTTATAGTTTTTGGACATTCCAAATCACATTCTATAAAATATCCAACATCTGAATCTTTTGGAGGTTGTTAAGATTTTACCTATAATTTCACTTAAGAGACCTTTTAATGGTAAAATTATATGGTAAATATTGAGTCGTGATTCCAGAATATAAAGCTGTTGCATCAATATATAAAATATTCGATTTATTATTTAAACATTTCCTTACTTGTTCAAATTCTTGTTCGGTTTGAATTTGTGTTATATCATCTGTAATATCAGCTGTAATATTTCTATCAGACAATATAGAACTAATTCCTCGACAAATATTATGTTTAATTAAATTAAGTTGATCAATATCTGTTAAAAGATATAATGTTACATCACTTTGATATAATAATAAATTCCATGCCATGGATGGTAATGTTATAAAAGGATTAAATGCGAATCTTTGAATAAAATTCTAGAAAAAATCAGCTAATATAGAGACATCTAATTGTATATATATACATTAGTATAATCCCCCAAAGTTTTACAATTATAAAGTTGCCATATTTCTTTAGCTCATTTATATTCTTGTTATGTAATATTCGAATCATATAATATTGAATAGAAATCATCTATTATTGGTAATTCGGTTTTTTTGATATTTTCATACGAATCAACATAATCATATGGATAAATTCATTTTTTCAAACATTCATCATAATTTTTAGTTTGAATATTGTATTTTTTTGTTCAAATTCTTGCTTATTTAGAGTTTTGGACATTTGATCTTGAGTCATTCTAAAGAAATTTAATGAATCAATAAATCATCATCGTGTTTATTGATAGATTTCATGTCTTACTTAGATGGTATTCAGATCTTGGTTATGAATATTTATGTCATGGAAGTAATATCACATACATTGGAATGACTGCCCGTCATCTACGATCTCAAGTTCTTGATAACTGTCAACTGAAAGAATTGATTAATATCAGTGAATACAATTGTTGTCTGAATTTTGTTTTTATAAGTGGATTTTAAATTCTACTTAGATTTTGTACAGATCTTGGTTTTCAATTTATTTGTCATGGGTGTAATACTGCATACATTGGAAAACTGCCCGTCATTTCCGATATCAAGTTTTCGATTACAGTCAACTGATGGAATTGATTGGTATTAGTGAGCTCATTTTTTGATGCAGGATGAAACTAAATGTAAAATAGTTTTATTAAAAAATTTTAAATATTTTGTTGAAAATTTTATTTAAATTTTGTTTAAGTCTCGGTTTTGTAAAATTTTAAAAATTAATTTTTTTTAACATTTTATAGAATTTTTGATTAAAAAAAAGCAAAATTTTTAATTTTTGAAAAAAATGTTTTGAAAATTTAGAAGCAGAAATTCGTTTAAATAACAATGGTTTATTCTAATTGGTTTAAAGTTCAAGACTACCAGACGATGACTGCTATTCAGTCGAAATATATTGTAGCTGAATATATATTTTGGATTGGTGCGCCCTTTAAATTTTATTTACTTTTTTTTATTTAATTTAATTCTAATAAAAATTTTATTCCAAAAATAATTATTTTTAAAATTTTAATACAAAATATATACTAAAAATAAAATTCAAAAATTTGGCGCAAATAAATTGTGCGAAATTCAAAAAACGTTTTCAAAAAAATACACAAAAATCAATCAGCTTAATTACGTCATTACATAATTAAGATTAATTATATCATTGCGTAATTTAATTTACTATACCCCCTCTTTTTTTATTATTACATAATTGCTCTAGAGAGCTCCTAACTACCTATTATACATTTGCCATTCAATGAAGTCTAACCATGAGGTTATTTCGATAATTCGTCACCAATTTGTGATTTTAACAAGAAAATTTTAAAGATATATTTTAACAATATGGAGAATGGTAATATACGAAGTCTATTGGGGAGAATATGATTCGATATCCAGTTGAGTTTTTGAATACCCTTAGCTTAAAGAACTCGAGACTTTGTTTCCAACAAGGAGCTTCAACAATATCACTACACAACGACAAACCCACACCGCCGCCTTTTTAATTTCAATTTTGTTTAAATCGTTTATTATGTAACTTTTTGTTTTAATCATCGATTAATGTCACTATTATGTAGCTTTTATGTAATATTTGTTTTGTTTTGATAAACTTTTATGTAATACCAATTTTTCTTTAAGTCGATAATTTCAAAAAATATTAAAATAGATTTTTCAGCGCCAATTTTGACATTCATCTAGAATTGTTGATCCCTATAGTCGTCATTTTTGACGCTTGTTCTAATGAACTTATTATCTTGAATATTCTAAAAATTTGCTTTAAACACATACATACCACAGGGGTGGAAGGTCTTCAAAAAAAAATTGAAAATCCAATAGGAACTCTTACTTTTTCAATTATCAGGATTGCATATTATTACCTACTATCTCGTTTTTTCTTCTAACCATTTTATATGTAAAGTGAAGGTATCTACCATGTTTTGAGTCAAACAATGCATAGGCAGAATTAAATTCTCTACAAGACGCCTATTTTCAAAATTTCAAATATTATGTGTGCTACACATGTGTTTTGTTGTGAAATTTGTAATTTTTACCTATTTAACTAACTTTTATAGAGTTTCTGTTATAATAAAGTATATGTAAAATTTAATTCTTTATAATGTGTCTTGATAAAAAATTTGAAATAGTGCGTTGTGTGTGCTAAACACATGATATAATGTGAATTATGTATTTGATGGATTTTACATGGTAAAATGTTGTGTATTACAATGAAATAACATCACTTTGTTAAAATAATTTGTTAAAATTCGAAGAAAATGTTTTAATTCACTGTAATTTGATTAAATAATTTATCTTTCAATACAATTAACTGCAATGTTTTCTTACTTCTTTGCAATTTAATGAAATATTTTATTAATTGTTGTTATATTTAAGTATTTTTTCTGCAATTAACTGTAATAATTTCTAATTTCTTACAACTTGAAATAATTTATCATTGTGACTGAATAGTGAAAAATATATTATAATTTGGTTGTAATATTTCATAGCGCCTGTGGAACACAAAATTTGCACGAAACATATATTGCAAATACATTAGGAAAAAGGATTGGAACAATTGATGATTGTGTTCTTTTGTTTGTCGGTTGATCACTAAGCATTTGATATGATGATTTGTATTACTTCAGAAAAATTCCAACGTTTTCATATTTAAATTGAAATGGTCCAGATTTGAGGAGATAGAAATAAACTCGAACGATCATTAATGTAACTGATTGAATTTTGGTGGAGTGTTTCATATAAAAATGATTGAAGAATTTTGTTACTTGATTGCGAAGTTTCGAATAGGATAAAAATATGTCGTTTTTATATTAATATTTAAACAATAATTAAATATGTGTTATTTTTTATTTTAATTAAAATTTAATGAAATTAATTAAAACTAAATATTGCAGGCACTACAGCACCATTACAATTTAATAAAATAATTTAGTAATGTGTTGTAATGTTTAAGTATTTTGTTGCCATTCACTGCAATAATTTTTTTTGTTGAAATTTGATGAAATATTTTATTAATTGTTGTAATATTTAAGTACTTTTGCTGCAATTAACGTTAATATTTTCTAATTTGTTACATTTTTTATTCGGATGCTCCTTTCTTATTTCGTCACGAGTCATTCCTTTAAGATTTGATTTTGTTGCACAGTTTATTATCGCTCTGATTAAACAAAATCACTTATTATAATTTTCACCCAACATTAGTACCATAAAAAATCACAAAATATTTAGTATAAGAAAAAATTTAGGTGAATTGTAGAAATTTTAGATTTTAATAAATAAATTACTTTGTTTTTGTATAAATCGAGAAATTTTAAAACTCTTAAATAAATAATATAAATTAATAAAATATATTCTTACTTTAAAAGCATTTTAATAATTCCAAGGAGAACTTTAATATCCTCAAATGTTCTATTAATTGTTTCTTTGTGTATAATAACTTAATTATAGTGATTTATAGAGAAAAATGGAGGAAATATTTTAATTTAAAATCTGACGATTTTTCTCTGAGTTTTCTTGTAAATGAGAAGTTTTGGGCCAGAACACAAACGGCCTTGAAAATGTTTAAATGAATCGGTAACACACATGCAAATACAACATGCAGATTTAAACTCAAACCTATTAAAACACCAATTAACCTTACCAAAAATGCGAGAAAGAGAACAACCAAATATAAAATTATGAACATAAAAATAAATTAAAAATAATAACAAAGTGCAACAAGATCCGCACGAAATAAATATAAACATAACACGAAAACCCAACAATTTGACCAAAATTTGACAATTTATCAAAAAATGCGAAATTTCATGAAAATGAAATAAAAATCAAATAATTTGAATAAGAAATAATTCAATTCAAAAATTCAAAAGAAAAATTGTCAAATAAAATTTCAAAATAATAAAATTAAAGATTAGAATATAACAGAAAATCACAAGGTCAAATTTTGTTTTACTAAATCAAAAAGAACACGCAAGGTTAGGGTCGTACAATAGGTATATATACCGATTCATTTTTACACAATATCAATCGTTTTAATCGTTTTAACCAGAAGCAGTATTATATATCTCTAATTTGATGTGAGTGAGAGTATTGTTCGAAACTCTCTCCACGTCGCATCCTCGCAATCTCGATCGAGCTCTGCTTGGGTGTCGGAATGGGGAGAGCGGTGTATTATTATTATGATGAATGTAATTATTGGGTAACTTATATTTCAATAAATTATTTAAATAGAATCAAAATTTTGTTTTATTTTGTCGAAATTTTTCCGGCCCACAGCTGAAACATACTGCAAGCTAGTAAAATCCTACATACAATTCGTAATCGTGTAATTGCGTGTACTATCGCCAATGATTCGTGCCCGTGAAAGCTCCGGCGTGAGAACGCAGGAGCTGGAACGTCAATATCATTCCGTATAGGGGAAGAAGGATGAAGGGGAAATAGTCTTTTGGCTGTTTCGTCGTCTCCCAATTCCCATAAACTCGATCAAAATCATGATAGCAAACTGCTCAAAATTATTACACGAGTAGTCCAGTGGGCACTCATTAATTATAATATGAATACAATGCGCCTAAAGTCAATTCTAAGGGAAGGTCACGGGGAACTAATAAAATGAAATCGTTGTTACAAACTTCTAGTATAATGTCTAAAATCAATATAATCATTAAAGTGAAGAATAAAATAATGTAGTTATTGTAAACTTTGGATAAAATGTTTTAAAGGCAATAAAATTTCTTAAATCAAACATGGTAATCGTTGTAACCTCCAATAAAAGGTTTGAAATTAAATAAAGTTGCAAGGGGGTAACGTAAAAGGAAATTAATAGATACGAACTCTCGATATAACGTTTAAAAACAATGAAATTATGTAAGAGAAAAAATTAAATAATGTAGCTTAAGGTCAACGAAAATTATTTAAGAGAAAAATTAATTGATGTAAATACGATAGACTCCAAAAATGCTGTAAAAATTCATAAAATTTCGTAATAGTAATGAATGAATAATGTGGACATTATAGTTTTCCGATACCACATCCAAAGTTAATAAAACTTATTAAAAGTAAACAATAAATAACGTTAGGTTTTCCACTAAATTACTTCGAGCTAGAATTTAATTCCTTGAGTAAAAATTGTAAAGTCAACAAGGGATGAAGAACTTACAATAGTTTTTTTTTATTTATAAAATTCCAGATAAATATTATAATTGCAAAGATTCTATTGTGGTATTAAGTAATAAATAAACTCGAACCGTATCCGTGCCAACCGCAATAGAAAATTTCTTACAAACTAAACTGCAATAATTAATGAAGGACCATAGAGTGAGGTTGGAAAAAATCGGGAAAATGATAGGTCAATAGATAGGGATCAATATCTTCACCACACGATAAAACCCTCACAGCGATAGAAATCTATACCTAAGGAAGGGTGACACGCCAAACACCGGGTCTGCTAACGGTTGAGTAATAAGATTCATCTGCACAGAGAGATACTAACCGATAGACTCCGGACTCTATCAATAATTATAACTACAACTAACTTCCACCTCAAGAGAATATTCGAATTAGCCATTCATTTACCCCAAATAATTCCCTTTCTAAACCCAATAACGAACAATATTTCTGAGAAAACTTTTATTTAATAAAACAAATTGGATCAACAATTGAACTCTTGCTAAGTAGAATCCCATTTTGACATAGTAGTCCAGAAAATAATGCCCTAAAAAGCCAAAAATAAACAATCTAACAGAGTATAATCATATCAATACTTGTTATGAAATTAATTTCGGCCCACGAGTGTCTGCCCACTGGGGGATACCCGGACAGATCAGGAGGACGAATGACACAAACCGAATAGTATGCTGTTTTTAAACAGTTGATTTGACATTTATGTCTCGGCCGATCAATATTGGTGTCTTCTTCGCACACACCAACTACAATGCAGGATGCGATAGGTGCACCAAATTATGGGCATTCCACACGCATTTTTAGCACAGTAATCCACATAACGACATCCAAGGTGACCGGTACAACACACCCGCTCACTATGTTAGCCGAATCCATCTAGCTTAATGCTGGTAGTTACACACATTCTGTTTTCTTCGATTGACACCCCGAGCTATATAAGAAATATCGATAGGTCGGGACTAACAGTTAAACTTTGGAAAATTGAAATGTATCGCAAATCGAACCAAGCAAATGAGGACACAACGGCCAGGATTCCGGACGATGACATAGTTCTAAACCCAAGATCTCGACCTTTAGGTAAATTTTATTCCTGTGAATTTCATTGTTAACCTGTACGAGCCCTAGAAAGAAATCTCGCAGCACCAATCCCAATGCTAACTTCTGAGCTAGGAATTCCGATAACAATAACGATTTAAAAATATAAAATATGATACTGGAAAGACCGGTGGTTTTATCTTGATTATTGTTGTTATACCAAGCCCCAAACCAGTAGAGATTATGCACACTGGAACCAGTTCGAGGGAATAAATGATATCCGTTTCCGACTAGCATAGTCTATATTCCACAAATTACACAGGGATTTTTCGATTTCCCGCGATCCGTTAGCAAAGGAGAGACTATTCCGAGTGTTAGAACGATTTTAAAAATAATTTTTCCTCGGAGATAATTAGTTGGGATGCTGCAACCCAAACAACTTTAAATGATGAAATATTCCGGTAGTTTTGATGATCCTCCAAAATTCCAGGTTATCGTTAAATTTGACACCTAAAATATTTTATAATAATTCGATATTTTTTTCGTGAATATTATTTATCCGATAGAAGAATTTTTTGATTTTTATTTTTTTTTATTTTAAAAAGTCCTGTGTTAATGATAGATGGCCACAACGTACTTTAGATCCTATCTGGTTAATAAGGTCAAATAAGGCTTGATAAATCGGATATCATTGTCGAATGCATAAGTATATTTTTAATTTTATTTATGTAGGTAATATCAGGGAATAGAGTGGTAGATAATTGTAAATAAAATGATTTAATAAATAAAATACCCTTGTCAAGTCAAAATAAGTCTCCTAATTCTCACTTATTTATGTAATACTAAAGAATAAGTATGTAGATAATTTTCAAATGAAATGCCATTATCAAGTCAAAATAAGTATTCTAATATTAACAGTATAAGTCCCGTTCTTGTATTCCATAAAAATACATTAGTTTAGAAAAACCAAATTCTACTATCAAGGTAATGTTCGTATTTTAGACCTTATCCATTTAGACACCTCAAATTAGGGATCCGAGTAATTATGCATACTGACGTGACTATGTTCAATATAATAAATCTCACCCATCTAAAAGATTTATAACAAGAATGATAATCGAGCTCCATAGGGATAGCTAGATTAAATGACGGATTTACAAATTAACGCGCTAGGATAGTCACAATCAAATGTTTCAGAACATTCGATTTCAAGGAACTCGTATCTGTTTGATGGTGTATTATAATGCACATAAAACTACTGAGGCATGACTACATTGTATAATTAGTTGTTATTATGAAATAAATAAAACGAAAGTTTAGCATCCGGTTCATTCGAGAATTCTTAGATATTCGTCTGAAATTCAAATCCGATGTTGTCATAATTAATTACTAATTAGAAAAAACATCACAATTTTAATTTGTAATTATTAGATTCTTTATCCTTAAGATAGTCAAATATTTTTCGATATTAAATTTAATGATCCATTTTTATTGAATTAGGAATTCTTAAAATATTGTTTTCCTTATAAGACAAAATTCTAATCTAATTAAACAACTTTCATAATTGACAATCTACATGAAATATAATGAGAAAGTAATATCATGATTAAATTAAGGAAATATGATTTTTGGTTATAATCAATTTTACTTATGTTTAGTAATATTACATTTCTTAGCCCAGAGAAGAATATACTAAACATTGTCGTACGATTAACATTTAGTTCTAGTTTGGTTTTAATTAAGTTAATTCATAATTACATTGTTAATTTAGTTATTTACTTTAAATTAGTTTATAATTAGAAGTGTCCGAAATAAAATTAATTTCTTTTAGACGATTCGTGGGTTGATGAATCCTGGATCACAGTGCGTTTTCCCGCGCATGCAATAAACCGTTGCCGTCAGGCAATGTGGGATGCGGGATTCACCGTGTCCCAAGTCAGAGAGACCAGAGCCGGTAACCTACAACAAGCGGAAGATGTCGAGCTCCCGTTCGTCGCGATAAAGCGGGAGCCGGGTCGAAATCCGGGCAGGGAGATCCGTGGCCAATCTGAGTTCCTCTTCGCTCGTCTTGAGGAACATCAGCGACAGACCAATGAGCAAGTGGATCGTGCAAGACGCTACCTCACCAATGTGAACGTCGACATTGCCGCGGGCCGGATCGCCAGTACGGACGGGTACGCCCCGCCGTACAACACGTCGTACAATCTCGACGACGAAGGATTAAACATCCGTTCTACGGCCATCAACGTGGTGGTTCCACAGAAGATCCTTCCCCGACATATGAGAAGGACTGAGAAGCCAGTCGAAGAGCATCGCGAGCATTCTTACGCTCGACCGGCCCCGGAAAGGGATGCCTACAAGTATCTCCGAAATCATCATTACAACTAGTTGCTGACAATGGGAAATCTTAGCTGATTATGAATGCCTAGTTGGGTGAACTTGAAATAAAATGTTTTAGTTGAATTCGAATACTTCTTGGTTTTAAATTTTTTCGACATTAATGTCTATAGGACCCTTAACTAATTATTATGATTACTTAGCTAATTAACTGAATTAATTCGATTTAATCACACCTTTTTATAGATATGGAACCCCTGAGAGTCCTACAACAAGAGTTAGAACACGCACGCAGAATTAACAAAAGCTTCTACGAACAAATCGTGCAACTGGCAAAAGAGAGCCGAAGAAAGTGAAGACGCTCTACCTGAAGATAGCAGCGGCACAAAAAGGCTGGTCGGAGGAGAAGCAAGTCAACCAGATCCTGAAAACTCAAATAAGAGGTCTGAAGGTGACCGTGTCAGCCTGCCAAGAAGGAGCAGCAGTGACGTACCCCCTCGTCTTGCTCCTGCTCAGCTGGCATATAGGGATATGACAACGGGTCCGAAAACTACGCCGAAGCCCAGCTGCCATCGACCAGGAAGGAAGGAGCGAGCCAAGCGCCGCGCTGCTGGAGCATAATTCAGCATGTAGTTGTCGCCCTTTAAAAAAATATAGTTGTGTCGTTGATCATTTCTCTGTATTCTGATAGTCATTCAAATAGTACCTTAACAATAATTAACGGCAGTTCAGTAGTTAATGTATAATAAGTTGACCAAACTAACAAAGATGGGACCAGAGCAAATAAAGCATACACAGGCCTTCTAACGGTAGTGTGTTGAACCCAGCTTGAGGTAGGGCCAGAGTAGTTCCTCCGTGGCGCTCACCTTTGGCGACCTCAAAACCCATGGTTACATTACCAACGTTGCACAGCAACGGGTAGCCATTGGGCACGAAACATACTTTTCATCTGGGGTTAAGGTTGTGAAAGACCATAAACCCCACAGGAGTAACATCATAGATTGGTTTTATAGTTATAAATACAATTTTGATGCATGAAAATACAGCCTGCTCGATCGAAGTGCTTTTAGCTTATTATTTAGCTTATTTAACTTTCCATGCATTATACATTATTATTTAACTATTATTATGACCATAACAAATAATGTTATTTAACTATTTTTTTAATTTTTTTGTTGATTGTGTTTTATTTCAAATTAAAATATATACACTAATTGAAATTTTTTATTATTGAAGTTTTTTATATTTTTTTCTAAATGGCACGTTTTTTCCAATCAACAATGTTTACAATCTAATTATAGTCACATACTCCCGTATTTTTTAGTTAATTTATTTTTTCGACACATTAATTACATTTCTGCTCTTATTTAATATTCATTGTGACCCTCCTTTTCATGAAAAAGAAAATAAATTTGACATTTCACATTAATCCAAGTCTTTTTATTTTCACTGAATCAATATTTTCTATTTTTCTTTAGAATCTCATTTACCTTCATTTAGATTTTAACTATATATCTTAAAAATATTATGTTAAATAGAAAAAAACATTACTGTCGAAATCTAAATGAGGATAAATGAAATTCAAATGGAAAAGAGCAAATGTGAATACTAAAATGTCATTTTAATTTTCAAATATGAAATACTGCTTTTTAGGAGGACTAAAGATTTGTGAAGTCATATTTGAGGAAGGGTCTAACGTATTGTGATGTCGTTTGAAGAGTTGGAAGGAGGGGTAAAGAATCGGCCAAAATCGCGTGCCTTCTTTTACAGAGGGCCCTTTAGCATATATTTCCATAAAATAAATTATTTACATTTAATGCATTCAATAGAGTTATTAAAATGGAAAATAAACAATATTTATAAAAACTAGAGAAAGCCAAATAAAAGAAAAATGTATTTTGAAGAAATTATCCTCATCTTCATAATCTTTGTTACGATTTAATGATTTAATTAAATAATCTCAATAAATTTTCTGCAGAACGTTTATTCTATGGGATTGTGATTTAATCACCAAGGCCTCACATAAAATTCTTTCCCACTTATTACTAAAGTTTTTATATAAAATTTTAAAATATTTTAAGCAGTTGTGCCTTTGCACATTTTATATGCTCAATATTATTACTTACCCCTCTCAATCGGCTATGTTACTGAACCCGTGTGCAAAGATGACGGGAAGTGGCATTGCACCCATTACATGAAAATTTATACACTAGATCAAAAACTAAACCTATTAGGGTTTGAGATTTATTACTAAACATATTTATTGATTTTAATGGCTTAGATACTATTTTACATAAATTTGAATTGCGTAATGATTTTGTGTTAGACAATTTAAAATTTCTTAAACATTCAGTAATAAGTTGGAAAGCATTTTATAATAGGCTTTGGTCATTAGATAACAATCGCTAAAAATAAACGTTCAATCAGCAACAAATTTTTTGAGATTATTTAATTATATCATTAAATTGTAACTATTGTTTCCGTATATAGCATTAAGCAAATATTATGATGGCAGACGAAAGATAAAGATAATTTCCTTAAAATATATTTATTTTATTTGGCTTTCTCAGAGTTTTTACGATATTGATAAATTTCTTATTTTATGTAATTTTCAAAGATTCATATTCAATAAAAAAATAATTAATGAATCTTTCTATTTTAAAAAAAACTTTTAGGCACATCCATAATAGTCTCGTACTTTTTTAGCATCAAGTTTTGTTACTTCCATATTGAAAGCTATTTTCCCACCATTTTTTCTTAATATCGTTTCTTTACCGTTGCATGTAAAAGCTTCTGAAGGATATTGCATGATGCTGTCAAAATCATAAGGAGTTGTAGTTTTGCATCCTTCGCACAAATAAAAATTTGCACACACTAAAATATCAGAAACATGAGTTTATGATTTGTTGTTAAATAAACATACGATTTTTCTTTACGTTATTAAACTGGATGTTTAAATTGTTGTCTCTATCTGGTCGAGTATGTTCGTGTTGAAATCCGAGAGAATGGGTGAATTCGTGTTTGACGTTTCTTTTATTAACACAAGGATCGGCGAGCGTAACTTTTAGAGGATACCGTGAATTATATCCGACATTAGCAGAGCAACCTCCTCCTGTGACAACAGTTGCAAAGACGCCACTTTTTTCTTCTTTGAATTTAATACAGTTACCCAATTCTTTTTCATATGCTTTAAGAAAATCTCGGACAGGGTTTTTGTTTTTATCAGCTAAATAAAATTTCAAATAAATAACCTTGTTTTATTAAATTACGAAAAGATGGGTCAAATGTGTATCGCAGTTCATTTTTCGGCCACTTCTCTCCATCAGCAGCTTTATACTAAATTAATAAATTATATTTATGTTTTAAATCTTAATTACAAATACAACAGTTAATATTAAATTTAAAGAATTTAAAGAATTCAAAAGAGTTAAAAAAATCCTTTTAACATATTTTAATATTTAATTTATATAAATTTAACCCCATTTATTTTCAGGATTTCCACAGGGCTAAGAACCATGTCTCCAACATTGAAGTCAGCAATTTTAATTCCCTGTTTAAAATTTTAGAAATTATTTAAAATTAAAATAATATAATATTAAATACTTTCTGCGTACATCCACATTGAGCATAGCATAAGCTAAAAAGAGTTATTAGTAAGAAACAAATTACTACAATTTTCAAGATCATTTTTAATATTTTTTTTCAATTATAAATTCGAACTTTATAGAAATTTCCAAACACGAAACAATAATATTTAATTAAATCTTTGCTTATTTAACGTGTTTTTAATTGACTTATAAATATTTATACAATCTTCAACCACCTTAAAACATCTATTTTATTTATTTAAATCGTTTAAACTTTATTTGATTTTGCTAACCGAGCACTTTTGATTAATTAATTAAAATTTAATCTGTATTTAATTAAATTTATATATTTTTTCTTATTTGTAAATGGTACATTAATTATATATTTTTTTGGAAGATTACATTTCAAGCCATATCAAATTTTTTTTTTTTTTTTACAAACTACTTAAATTAATTATTCAAATCACTGTAAATATTACATATGACCAGAGCATAACGTAGCACAGAGGTGCCAATGGAATTTGGGCACCAGTGAACAAATAAAATAAATCATTTTTGTTAATATTCAAATGTATAAAAATATTAAAGAAAATCTAAATTTTCAATTTTTTATTCATTTTTTATAACTAGTTTTGCAAATACAATATTCATTTTCAAAATTGAGTTTGTTTTATTTTTGCAAAAAACATTTTTAAGGTGCCTTTTAATTCTTAACATATGTGCTCTTAATTTCCTAAGACGCCACTAGTTATGGTATAATTCGTGATTCACAAAATCATAAAATTCCCTTTTCTTTAAACCTTTGATGCTTTTAATGACATTTATTTTAATTTTGTATATAAATAATTTTAGAAAAAAATTTCTGAGAATGATTAGAATTTTAAAATAAATGCATTAAATTATATACATTACATTTTGATAACTTTTTCATGGAATAAACATTGTAACACAAACTACTTAGTTGCCATTATCCTTGACTTGTTTAATTATTTGTTTTACTCGATCCTTATATGTCAATTTAGAGTTTTCAGTAGTTTTAAAGGTTTATGTCATAGTAATATTTAATTTTCATTAAAATTAAAGAAAAATTGTATCAATGAAAATGAAGCCAACAGTCAGAATTCATAATTGTAGTGAATTTTTATCAAACAAATTTTGTTTGTCAATAGTTGTTAAGAAGTTATTTTGTATATAATAATGTTCTATGATGATGTCAGAATTGACTGTCTTCTGACCAGTTTGGGAATAATTTAGAAATTGAAAGTTTTCGCTGATCTTGAATGTTAGTTTCAAACATTAGATGTACTGATGAATCAAGCTGGCTTTTAAAGATAATGGAGCCACCGAAGCTGCGTAGATATGATAAATTTAGTGATTGGAATTAAAACTACGCGAAAGTTAATAAAAAATGTATATACCATGAATAGTTTGGGTAAATATTCTTGAGTATTGAGTGGGAGAACCCTGAATTATTAGGGGTGGGGGAACGCTGCTCGAAATATTCAATGGAAGTAGTAAGGAGTAAGAACTCCAGCGCAATTTTACATCAATAAAGACCAGGGTCATTAAATATGAGCTATTTGAATTGATGGTTTTATTTAATTATCTTAATTATATTTAACTTTTTATTTTTATTATTTATTATATATTTATTTTAATTTCTTAATTTTTTATTTATTACATTTTAATATTATTTATTTTTAATCATTTAATTATTATTATTAATTAATTATTTTATTAATTTTAGTTATTTATTACTTTTATAATTATTATTTTTTTTTTAATTTTATTTTATTGTTATTATTATTTTTTTAATTTATAAGTTTCAATTATTTAATATTTTTATTTATTTATTACATTTTATTAATATTTTATTAAAAATACTTACTTTATTTATTATTGTTTTATTTATTTATTTGTTACATTTATATCTAATATTTATTATTTAATTTAATTTTTATTTATTAATTAATTATTTTTATTATATAATTATTTATTACTTTTATAATTATAATTATTTTAATTTTTTAAAATTTTTTTTATTATTGCTATTATTATTATATTATAACTATAATTATTTTATTTATTTATTATTTATTTAATTATTTATTTATTTCTAGTTTGAATCGAAATTTTATGTAGGTCATGAAAATCTATATATAATATTTTTGACACACATACTTTTCCCTATGGAGCCAATCAAAATTAAGTAGGTCATGAAAAATTTCCAAAACTTTTATAAGTATTTGTAAACATAGCCAAATTTTTGAAATATTTATGTAGGTCGACTAAAGTTTTTTCTAAGGATTTAAAAACAGCAAAATTTCTGAAAAATTTTATATAGAGCAGTTCTAATTTTTTATACGAAAATATTTACAGGAAATTATTAAATTTATAGGATATTTTAGAGTCTAAAACTTTTTCCTAACTCAAAAATTTCCCAAAATTTATTTTCCCTAAAAATATTTCCCAACTCAACAATTTCCCAAATTTTAAAATATTATATTTTCAATAACTGATAAATAATCGATATTAAAAATTAAATACATCGAAAACATATTTCAATAACTATACAAATAAATCAGATTTAAAACAAAATTATGTTCTTGTATAAGTTTTATTAAATAAATCTGAAACGAATTTAAATATTTATCAATTCATCTGGTGTTATGATTCGGCAGTCCATATCAGCGTCATCATATTCTGTACCATAGTCATCATAATCCATAGCATCGGATCCTAAATAATGTCCAAATGCGAGACTACTATTTTTTCCTATTCATAATCTCTTGTCGTCATTATTACTTAACGCTATTTTATTGTTTTTAATGGTAAATAACTGGTGATTGCGCGTTCCAGTTTTCTTTTGAGGTACTGAAAAAATTTCATTATAATAACAATCTAAATATGATTGATGCCCAAAGTTGTACCCAGTAATGTAACACCGTTAGCACGCATCGTAGGTGTATTCCACATCAGACTATAACACATAGCTCTTAAGAAAACCCATTCCTTACATCTGAGACCTTTTCTCTCATCCTTAAACTTTCCAATCACAGAGTTAAGGTTTCTCGAATATAACGAATGTGAATGGTTATAATTTGACGTGTCTAAAAGATGGTCTCTAACCATTGTCGGTAAAAGAGTATCAATGTTACAGTGCTTGATCTCAAGAGAAAAGGAGTCTGTATCACCAGCAACGATATTAATTATACAGTTAAATTCATCTCTATATTTTGCTAAATCTTTATATGGTAGCTGATACATTCTTAACTTAGATAAGTCAAAGATAGGTTGGCCAATGTAACTGGGTCTATCTAAGCAGATAAAATCTTTATTTAAATGTGCCGCAATCAAGTCATGGTCTATCTTGATTGATTTTCTGAAGTGAGGCTTTGATGTAATTAACTTTTGGGGCGAATTACAAAGCCTCAGATTCATTCTTTTTGTTAAGATTTTCTATGGATTTACCGTACAAACTATTAATAAATAATTTATAAAGATCACGATATAATTCATATTGTGAATTGGCTTGCAATTGTGTATTTTTATCAATACAATATTTAAAGATAGGAGCCTGTTTAAATGTAATTACTCTGTGCACTTTAGCAACTTTTACACCAAGTTCAATATAAAGCTTCAAAAGTCTTCAATAAAGAACATAGTTCTTCTTCGGATAATGTGTGAGCATTAATTTCTAAACTATCGAACGAGAATGACACACTTTCTCAGGTCCAACAGAAGAATCATTCAAAAAATCATACAAACTCTCTGATATATCGAGATCAACCTTCATAGTGTAACCATACGGAAAGATTTCAATATATAAGTGCATACATTCACTCAAAACAGCAACAAGGTTGTCATACATCCAAGTAAAATCATCACATGGAAGATACTGCCTAAGAGCCCAACCATATAAATTATTTATATCAATATAAAGAAGTTTAATGTTTTCAGAATTTACAACATAATGTTTGTTAACAAATGTTAACCCACCTCGTATTCCTCCCTCATAGAAATTAAACATTTCCATATCCTGTAAAGGTTATATGAGTGCAGATACCCATGACATGCTAGTAATACCATAGAAATTCAAAAAAATTCTAGGCCATTAAAAGCAATTGCTTTGGCACGGAATTGTTGAAAATAATCTGAAAAAAGGAATACATCCAACTTTAGGTAGACTAACATATAATCTAACATATTAGTACAATTTTGCTGTACCCAAATTTCTTGAGCGTTAGGATATTCATCATCAGACACACTACCCCAGATCGGAAGTATTTCAAAAGTAGATTCTAGAACCTCTAGCAATATACCGAAATCATATGGAAAGATTTCTTTTGTCTTAACAAATGAACCAGCAAAAACAGAAGTTAAAGGAAGATTGGAAAGAGTTTTAATCGCGTTTGCCAACAAAGAATTAATAAACTACATGCTATCAATAATGCGAACAGCTAATTTGACCAAAAAACGATAATTTATATAATGGTAAAAAATTAATGAAAAAATTATATTAAAATAATAAATATTTTTGGTTGGAGAAATTTAATTAAAAGATTTTAGAAATAAATGGTCAATTTAAATTATGAAAATAATAAAAATTAGATTTAGATAACACAAATAATTTCAAGGTCAAATTTTATTTTATCGCAATAAAAATAACACGCAAGGTTAGGGTCAAACTATATGTATATATACTGATGTGTTTCACAAAATTTCAATCTTATTTTTATAAAAAAAATTTTCTGTCTAAATTTTTAGTTGGTGTGTGTTACAAGTGGAAAGTCGTGCATTCAGACAATTAACACCTGTAAGTTTTTTGTCTGAACACGACAACTCTCAGCTAGTGTACGAGTATTCATTTGTGTTTTAAACCTGAATACTTAGTGCCGTATGAATTTATGAATAGTTTCACGATGATTTTATGAGTTACGAATTGCGAATTTACCATGTTTTTCCGAAAAAATTTCTGATGGACGATGTGATATGCTGAATAAATATTTAAAACCGATAACGTTTATGCATCAAAGCTTTATCCAATTTAAATGGTATTATTTATTTATTTTCGGGCCAACAGCCAAAACATGTAGCAAGTAATCAAATTCAACACACTAATCGAACTGTGTAAGTGCAGTTTCTCTGCCTATAGTCGTGCCCGTGAGGGTCTAGTCGTGCGTAATGACGGGCCTGAACGTCAAATCATAGAACTAAATAGCGAAAGAAGGTAGCTCGAGAGTGGGTCTTTTGGTTCAACTTTCTTGCACACAATTTCGACAAAGTCGACATAAATTTTTAAACAACATTCGGCTCAAAATCACCAACACCGAGTAGTCCAGTGGGCACTCATTAAATACAATGTGAACAGAAATATATAATAAGGACAAAAAAAGGGAAATGGTAGCGGGGAAATTGCGAAATCGTTGCAACAGTTAAAATGAATAGCCATCGGACAGCCATATACAGCAATAGCATAAAAAGTTGTAACCAATAGACACCCGTCGAAAATGACGTTGGAATTGTGTACTAGTGGGTGGAATGTTAACAAAAGGTGAGCCTCTCTACAAAGGCTGCGAATGCCCTCAAATATCCCTGGGTTCATGGAATATCATTGAATGTTTAATGTACTAATCATTTTAGGTCCCTTTCCACTACCAATTTTAGTAACATTCGAACAACTTATATGTAAAACCAATTGTAAATTAGTAAAGTCTTAAGATTTATAAAACGAGAAACTTCTAATTCAAATTATAATTAATAATCAATAACTGCACATAAATTACAAAAATAAAAAATGCTTATTCTAAGTCAAATAAATGTGTAAACTGTCCTAACAGTTGAGCTTCTTTCAATTTTCGATTTCGGGCCTTCTCATGTTTGCCTGGCTTTGGCTTTGCTGGTGGTGGCCGTTTTCGAACTGGCAATGCCGCTCAATTCGTTGGTTCCAGTCGCGGTGCGGATGTCGAGGCTTTTACTTCCCCGACATAGGTGTCATCGGCTGGGAATAATTCCGATTCTACATATGTCGGTTTCGGATTTATATCGCTCTTAATCTGTAGTTGAGTTTCGAACGTTGCTATCGCGCAAGCTTGTTGGCGTATCTTTATTTTCAGGGCCCTTAATAAAGTGAGTTCCTCTTCGTACAAACATTTCATCTGAGTTATTTGCCGGTGTAATTTTTTCGCCTCCAGATCTCCTCTATGCGCCTGCAACGACGGACAAGGGACTCTGCACACTGAAATTGGTTCATGGCTTCTTCGTGATACTTCGCCACGTCCTTCCGAAACTTTTCGAAATCTGCTTTAGTAAGTTGCACTATAATATACGCTTTAATTACGTAAAAAATATTCGTTCAAAGTTTATCATAGGATAATAAAATTAAAATTGCATCTGCCTATTAGTTTATTCGTTCCTCGAAAATCGGATGGATTGATGATGATGTTTATATCTCCATATTTCTCACTGTTACACAACCAGAATAGGTCTCATCAGTACTCTCAGTGACTTTCTCTCATTACAGTTGAAAGACCCTGACGCCATTGACAATGCGTAGTCAGTAATGAACGAGGGGTACTATTAATATTGAATAAATTACATGAATTGAATATCGGGTAATTCAGTTTCATTCATAATCTCCATCACTTGTTCCCAATCTTTTCCTTTAATATATTCATAGTGATAAATTCCTTTCTTTACTGGGATATTAAAATATTCATTGTAAACCTTACATTCTTCTGGTTTTAAAAGAGACGCAAGATAATGTAAAGATGATGGCATCATTTTATATGAATCTAAGAATCTCATTATTCCTACACTAAAGGAAATATATGTTTCATCAGTACTAGGAATTATTTTTGTGAGTTTTGGAGCTAAATGGAGGTATATTTATGATTATTATATCCACTACCATTATGAAAATAAATAGACACGAAATTTATTTTCTTTGCCTTTAAGTTGCATGAAGAATGTGCTGCTCCTCTATATTATTAGATTCTAAAAGATGATCATCACCCTTACAAATTCCTTTTCACAATAATAACATCTATTAACTTTTCTAAATTCTTCTTTCTGTTCCTTAGAAATATCTATCGGAAATTCTATTTTGAGTAAGAGATTGAATTCTTGATATTTCACTGATTGTTTTTAAAAATGTTCTGCTGCATCATCTCCCAAATAATCAATATAACGTGATTTCATTAAATTAGGATAATTGCTTTTTATGTATATCCCATAAAAAATCCTTTTGCTCAATCATATTATCCACTGACTTTAAATGATTCCATGATTCAAAGTCAGCTGAACATATAAACCTTATTCTTATGATTTCAATTTGTGAATTCCTTATATTCATCTCGATGAAATGTTGCAACTGCTTCCTCATGATGAACACATAATCTTTGATGAGATTTTAATGCATTTTCAACTCTAAACGAAGCAAAACAGTTGATACATGGATGAATTTGATTACCAGTATTATTCCTCAAGAATACTGATATATTCTTACAAAGAGCATAATGTTGTTTGTGTAATAATAAATTACAACCTTTTGGATCTAAATGATCCCTAAAAATTATACTTAGTTTTTTCTTTTCATTAATGCTGAATACATTTATTTTTAATTTATTTTGTTTACTGAATCTTTGATTCCATTTAAATTGATTGGGAAATCAATTCCTTCAAGATTTAATTCAGACTCGTATTTTTTATATTGTCCTGGACAGTATGGATGTTAGGTTGTAGGTATTGGGTGTAAATATGCCAGGACAGAATATACAAAACATTTATTATCTTTATTTTGAATATTTAAAATCACGTTGTATTTAAATGTGAGTTTTATATACGTCCCTCCAACTGGTGATTTATATTGACAGATATTCAAAGATATTTGGGTGAATTATTTAAATACCCAACCACTACCTTCTAATTGTTCATCAAACACTCGACCATTCAAATATGTAAATTGTTTCATTATTTGTTCTTTAATATTTTCCTCGTCTATAATATGTGAAATTGGAGTAGTATAATATCTTTTTGTAGTATCAAAAGCATCATCATCATCATCAACTTCTTTTGGTTCATAAAATGTTTTCCTGATATATGGTTTTCTTTTCTTTGGAAAGATTTCTTTCACTAATTCATCTATTTTTTAATTTTTTTCTTTTATATATTTTAATGTTTCTCTAAGTCTTTCTTCTCTTATTTCATATACTCTTTCTGATTCAGGTAAGAAAGGGAATTGATCATCATCATGATCAACTATGTTTAAAATATTAAATTCAGATAGTTTAGGTTTTGGTTTTATATATAATACAGACACTCGAATCGTGAATTTAATAGGTGATTTTTTGAAATGGTTAAAATAATTAGATAAAATCTTTTCAAAACCTTTAGTATTTATTTTAACCATTTTCTTATATTTTTGTTTATTTCTCACAAATTTAACTGCAGTTGAGTTCTTATAACTTGCTTCTTGAATTATTCCTGAATACTTGTATACGAATTCTTGATCATCTTCTATTGGTGTTTTAGGGATTGGATATTTCTTTCCTTTACCTGCATTCACTTGATGGATTTTTGTTATTAAATAAAAATCATAATAAGTTTTTTTATACCAACTATTACACCACTCACCGAAAATATCTCTTTGGCTTTGCATTTTTTAGGCTTTATTTTTGAAGAATTAATTTTTAGTAATGTTTTTTATGTTTTAAAATGGAAACACTACAAACCCAGAATTATAGTGAAGCGTATATTATGATATTGGATTTAGTTGAGAAAATTAATTATTTAAATAAAAAAATAAAATCCATTTCAGGGCTTCTTTCCATAATTGTATTGATTTTTGTAATAATTTCTTTTTATTATTTTCATTGGTGGTATCAGAAACAAAATCTTCAATAATTTCTGAATTTTGATCATAATTCAGTTCTAAATTATAATTTTGGTCCGAATTATAATTTGTTGCTGAATTATAATTTTGCATCAAATCATTTTGAGTATCATAATTTTGAGTCAGTGGATAATTATTCCCACCTGCAAACATATCATCTTTTAAACATTTATGATTATTAAATGTTCTTTGGGTCTTAAATTGTCTTGTACATTTTTGGCAATAAAATTTATTTGTTGGTTGTGGAGGTTGAGGTATTAATTGATTTTAAGTTTAAGTTATTTTAATTTTTTATCAACAAGTTCAGAACGATAAGGAGATTAGAAATTTAATTCTTTCCGTATTTTTGTAACTGAGGATACTGATACACCTAGTTTGACGCAGATTTCTTTATGTGTCATTTTTCGGTTTTTTGATTTTTATTAGAAAATCCATGTATTTATCCGCTTTAATGTTCTTATTCAAGTTATTTAGATCAACTTCAGATACATCTTTTAATTTTTTATAAAAATCTTGTTTCACCATTTTGTAAATGATATTTTTAATTCGTTCTTTATATTCGATTTTCAAATCTTTAATTAATTCTTTTTTTATTTGTTTTTCATTATTTTGATTTTATCAATATTTCTATTGATTTCATAAATTATTTGATTTGATTCATGGCTTTCATCTGTTGTTAAAATCTCATCAGATACAAATAAAGTTTATTTATTCCAATCGACAATTCCTGACATACTTCACGATAAAATTTTTTCTTTTGTACAGTGAATCGTATTGAAAGAGTTTCAGATAAAAATAAATAAAAAGCATTAGATCCACTTAAAACACATTCTATAGTTACTGCAACACCTTCAACTATTCCAGCTGTTCCAAGACCAGATAATACTGCAGTTGAAGCTGCTAAAACTCCAGTTATTGAAACACATGTTATTTTAATTGCTGAATCTGCTTTTGTCCATCGATCTTTGATTTTTTGGTAATGTAACAATCTTTCATTCAACTTTTTCTTTACAAGTAAAAATTTCATTTATTCGATTAACTTCTTTAGGTGTAATTATTTGAGTTTTAAGTTCATTATCATTTATTATTTCTACTTGAACTTTAAGTATTGAATATTTCCTCCCAACAAATACTGGATAAATATCATCTTCTAATTTCATCATTCATTTTTATTAGATTTCTTTAATTATTTTTTTCTATTCTCTTCCGGATATTCCTTTTTAATATCTATTATTATTTTATCAGGATTATAAAAACCATATATTTCTAAAAATAATTTTAAAACACGCCAAACATTTCCATCACTTATTTTTTCTTTTACAACAACAAGATCATAGAAATTTATTTTTCTCCTTCAAATATAGTGTAAGGATTTATACTAATATCATTTTTATCTAGAGGTTCTTAACATGTCTTAATATATTCCATATTAATATATTCCATGTCTTAATATATTCCTTTCCATTTTTCATAATAATCCCAATGGTTTATTAGGTACATTTATGAAAAGTTGATTTATTCTTAAGTTACCCACCGAATTATAATATATTCTACCAATACTTAAAGTAGTATTATAAGTGTGGGGTTTTTGTAGGGTGATGTCATTAACCTTGACCCCATATGAAAATTATTGTCTCTCCCCCAACTGGTTATGGAATCGCCAAAGGTGAGCGCCCTATAGGAACTGCTAAGGCCCGATCCCATAGTGAGTTCAACGCACCACCGATAGAAGGTATGTGTGCGATTTCTATTTCCGGTCCCTTTCGCTTGCAAGTGCAATTCGTCGTCTCTTTTTCTGACTTAAACTTTATTATTTTGTGTAGAACATTAATAAATCTTAACGAGTGCATGAACATTTCAACTAAGAACATTTATTATGATAACAATTTTTCAGGTTTTCTGCTCTGTTGACCTCATTGCTCGTTGTCTCGCCCGCTCGATTTTACCTGGACGCCGTTGAGGTGGTTTTATCGCCGGTTTAGATGTACTGGTGGCATCACGATACACCAGCTGGGCCGGTGCGAAAACGAGGGGATATTGACGGCTTGGCCTTCTTGGCAGGCCGGTAGCGCCACTTCCAGCCCACGGATCTGCGTCTTCATGGCCTGCATCAACCGCTTTTCCTCAGCCCATCCCCGTTGGGCGGCGGTTATTCGTTTGTAAAGGATCTTCACTTTAGATGGCTCCACCCATGTTGATTTTACGCACTGAATTTCTCTAACTAATTACAGCAATTGTCGGTGGAGATCTGTATTCTCCCTTCGAGCATTTTTTAGATTTGCATTCAATATCGCATTCGGATCCATTTCTATAACAAACAATCATCAATGGATTTCTTTGATTAAATATAGTATTCATTATCATTAACTTTAATTAAAAAGGTCTACAAGAGTATGTCATGTGAAAACAGCTAGAAAACTAAATATAGGAAAGTAAAACAATAAATTTCAAACAATTGATTCATTAAATTCAATTAAAACGGGATTGTGCATGATAATTTTTCGAGTACAGTCTAGTTTGTCTTCGTGCGTATGAATGTTCTCTCTCAGTTCCGTGTTCTCTCATTGTGGATCTCATCTCTTTCGGAAGAATTTTCTTGGGCATTGATACGGTCATTGGTGGAATTGGGTGATTCACTCTCGGATCATCGAGCTTGAATGATATGCCGTATGGAGGGGCATACCCATCCGTGCTCGGAATTAGACCCTCCGCGATATCTTCATTGATTTGCCGTAGATGCTGCCGAGCTCGCTCCATTTGTTGGTTAGTTGTTGGATTATATTATTCTATTATGGATTGATTGGGGTTGATCGTACATATTGGGTAGATTTATTATTTAGCGGAACGAAAAATTATTTTAAGTGCTTTGCGGGAGTTTAAATTTACCAATATGGTAGTTATTTATTAATAAAGAAACTTGTATGTTAATGTTATCCGTACATCCATTACTTGATACTGCTAATTGGTGTTAAATTTGCTAATAACCAAAATCATAGTTCATTTTAGTCGTAATTTAAGTTTATGCCAGCTAAATTTTAGTTTAATTACCAATTATCATCATTTTAGTTTTAATTCGAAATATTTAAGACATAGTAACGATTTCCGATTCCACTTCCCTTCTTCTTCCCCTTCAATTTGATCTTAGGATGATTGTGTTTATATTAAGATATTAAGAGTGCTCACCGAGCTACTCAATGTTTATGATTTTGACCGATATGTGAAATTAAAAATTGAGGTCGAAATTATGGGAAAATGGGCGGTGGAGGAGCAGCCAAAAGACTACTTCCCCTCCTCCCAATTTCCCCTATAACGGTTGTGATTTGACGTTTGGGCCCTGCGTTATTCACGCCGGAACCTTCACGAGCACAGGCTATTGGCAGATAAACTGCTCTTACACAGCCTAAATTATGTGTATATTTTATTGACTTGCGGTGCGTGAGCGGCTGTGGGCCGGAAAAATTTCGACAAAAAGAAAATTGTTAGATTAATCATTTATTTTATATAATCATCATAATACATATTCGTAACTGCATTCATCGCATAAAAGCCTTTCCCCACGCCGACACCTCAAACAGAGCTCTCACGAGGTTATTTGGGTGCGACGTGGAGAAAGTCATTTGAACATTTCTTCACTCACATCGATTTATTAAAACTGCTTCAGGTTAAAAACTGATTAGACGATTTGAAAAACTGCTTTAACGATTTAAAGTTCAGATTGAAAAACTGATTAAAATTATGTGAAAATGAATCAGTATATATACCTATTTTCTGTCCCTAACCTCGCGTGTTAATTTTGATTTAGTAAAACAAAATTTGACCTTGTTATTTTCTAGAATATTCTATTCTTAATTTTATTATTTTGTAATTTAATTTGACAATTTTTCTTTTTAATTCTTTAATTGAATTGTTTCCAATTCAAATTATTTGATTTTTATTCCATTTTCATGGATTTCGTATTGTTTTGATAAATTATCAAATTTCGGTCAACTTTTAATGTTCTCATGTTATGTTTATGTTTATTTTGTGCAGATCTTGTTGCACTTTGTTATTATTTTAATTTACTTTTATGTTTCTTGATTTTATATTTTATTGTTTTCTTTCTCATATTTTAGCAGGGTTAGTTGGTGTTTTATGGGTTCGATTTTAAATTTGCATGTTGTATTTGTGTGTGTATTACTGATTCATTTAAACATTTCCAAGGCCGTTTGTGTTCTGGCCCAACATAAGCAACTATAATAAAATAATCTCCTCCCAAAGGAATTGTACATTTTTTTGATTAAATTCAATCTGATTATTTTCAACAAACTTTAAAAGGCTTTATCTCGATTAATTTGTGATGTGTGTCCTATAATCATGTTTTGAAATTTCTCCATTTTTTCATTAGTTGTATTTAATTTTGTCACTAATATTTTTTACAGCAGTCAAATAATTACTCATATTCTTCTGAATTAATGCTATTTCATCATTTAATTTCAAAGAATTATTCTTATCAACTTTTATTTCATCTTTTATTTTCTTGATTTTTTTATTATTATGACCAACATCAACAATACTATTCTGAGCTATTGTTAAACATTTATTTATTTTTTCAATTTCACTTTCTAAGTTAGCGATATCTTCTGATTTCATCAAATTAAGAATCTTATGTCCATTCATATCAATATATCCTCTAATTCGATCTCCTGATTCATTCAAAAAATTAGCTTTAACTTTTTCTAAAATTTGAGATGCATCTACTGCTAATGTTCTACCGGCTATATTAATCATAACCATTTAATAAAGATATTTATTTTAATTATCACTTCTTCTGATTTCTGGATATTTACGTATGAAACTACTTATGATTCTTTTAGGAGGTTTTATGGACCGAGGATTAATATCATCATACTGTATACGCTCTTTAAAACTTTTTATTAGATCATTAACAGTCTTAATATCTTTATAAACATACATTCCAAAAAAAATACTAAAAAAATTCAAAGCATCATCCACACTTATGTTTTCTTTTACAATAATAAAATCATAAATAATTGTTGGATTTACTTTCAAACATGGTTCTATATTAACATCTTTAGGAAATGGATTTGGACTATATTTATTGGTGGGTTTCTGGGTGTTGATATTTTGAAACTATATGGTTGTTACCCAAACAACCCCATACAAATATTCTTTCGCTTACCACTCGGCACCCGTTGCTAAGCAACGTTGGAACTGTGTTCGAGTGGGTGGATCGTCCGCAAAAAGTGAGCGCTATTGCTAATGCTATAATTGACCAAACGATCCATGGGTCCAACGAGCTTCCGATTGAAGGCCTGTGCTCGATTTCGATTTTTAGGTCCCATTAGTCTCCTATCTTCTTCAAATGTTAACCTATACTCTCAAATCATTTATCTTTATGTCCATTCGCTTATTCTTTCTCATCGTTGTCCGCGTTGAAGATTTTTTTTATGGCCTGTAAACCCGCTGTTAAAAAAACACAGTACATCTCTTACCCTTATCCCTATTATAACTACAATGTTCCCTATTATTATTGCTACCCTTATCATTGATACTATTATATGTATTACCTTTATTAATTGTTGCTATTATTACATTTATTATTATTCTTGTTACTATAATTACCATTATATTTATTAATATTACTATTATTATTATTGTTACTATTATTATTATCATAATTATTATCATTATTTTTAACAAATTTTTGTGTAGGGATTCGTCCTTATTTCTCGGCTTAAAAAAAATAATATACTTTGCTTATATAAAAATTTAGCCGTAATCCATCCATAATTTACAGTTTTCGACAAAGTATTTTCCTTGAGTCGAAAAGTTTTTGGCAGCGTACCGCCCTTATTTTACAGTTTTATAAGGATATTATACTACCAATTGAACAATATTCCACTTTTACTTTACTATTTTCAATTAGCATTTTCATTAATTCGGAAAATTTGAGCAGCGTTCCGCTCTTATTTTACGGTCTTATCCGGATATTATATCAATTATTGAGCCGTATTCTACTTTTATTTTGCTATCGTTGATAAGTATTTTAATCGATTCGGAAAATTTGAACAGCGATCCGCCCTTATTTTATGGTTTCATGATAAGTATTTTGATTATTTCCTCAAATTTTTGCAGCGTTCTGCCCATATTTTCCGTTTCAATTCGACATAATTTATTTAATTTTTGGATATTATTTAAAACATTATTTTTCATGATTTTAGTCGTTCGGATTAATTTTTTCCGATAGCTATTCATTTTAACTGTTGCAACGATTTCTCAATTTTCCCTGCTACCCTTTCCCTCTCTTTGTCCTTAAGATCTATGTATGTTCATGTTATTTTTAATGAGTGCCCACTGGACTACTCGGTGTTAGTGATTTTTAGCCGAATGTTGTTGAAATATTTTATGTCGATTTTATCGAAATTAAGTACAAGATATTTGAGCTTAAAGACCCGCCCTCAAGCTACTCTCTTTTGCTATTTAGTTCAGTGATTTGACGTTTGAGTTCCTGCGTTCTCACGCTGGAACCTTCACGGGCACGACTGCTGGCGGAATTTCACCGCGCTTACACAGTTCGATAGGGTGTTTTATTTTACTATCCTGCGATATGTTTTGGCTGTGGGCCGGAAAAGGAAAGAATGAAAATTACCAGATCAATTGGGTAAAAGCCTCGAATGCATGAAATAAATGTCGGAAGTTTGTAAGCAAATAATAGAAATTCATAGTAGCATAATTCATAATTCATAGCATTTACAGAACCGGTCTACCAACCAACAAGTTCGCAGTCATCCGTGCAGTTAGCTGCAACGCACACCACTACGATCAGTCTCCAAGTGAGACTGAAAATCAATATTCCAACCAAGTTGAAAATAATACTGCAAAGTAGTTGTGTTAATTTGTGAAAACACATCAGTATATATATTTGGCCTTAAATAAAATTGAAAGTTTTAATATAGATTTTCAAACAAAATTTTAGTTCAAAAAAATGGTGTGTTTCGAAAAACGGTTAAATTTAATGTGAAAATGAATCGGTATTTATACCTATTTTCTGTCCCTAACCTCGCGTGTTAAATTTGATGTAGTAAAACAAAATTCGACCTTGTTATTTTCTAATGTATTCTAATCTTTAATTTTATTATTTTTCAATTTATTTTAATAATTTTTCATTTAGAATTTTTATTGAATTATTTCTAATTCAAATTTTTTGATTTAAGTTTCATTTTCATGAACTTTTATTAATTTATCAAATTTTGTCGAATTTGTTGGGTTTTCGTGTTAAATTTGTGTTTGTATCGTGCGAATCTTGTTGCATTTTGTTATTATTTTAATTTATTTTTATGTTTATTATTTTATATTTAATTCTCTTTTTTCTCATATTTGATAGGGTTTAATTGATGTTTCAATAGGTTTATTTAAATTTGCATGTTATATTTGCATGTGTGTTACCGATCCATTTAAACATTTTCCAAGGCCATTTGTGTTCTGGCCCATCACAAAGAAGATTTTATTTACTCATACATGACACTATCAAGATTATTTCTGTCCCAATTGCAATTTGTGTTGCTTTTTCCGTTTTCTTTCTGCTCTCCCTGGTCTTGCACGGGATTTCGGTTGGAATGGCTGCTGAACGGGGCTCTTCACGTCTTTTTAGGCGACATCTTTTAACCCGCTGCAGCTCACGGCTTAGTTGAAGGCACTGTTGATGTAAGTCAGCGTTTTCTTTACGGAGGCTTTTTAATTCTTTGCCAATTCTCTTCATAGCATCATCCATTATTTTACCTTAATAACAAATCATATATAGGGTATATTTCAGAGATTTAATTAAGAAAAGATAAACAAAAATTTCGGTTCCCACCCGTTGTGGTCGTTATTTCCGGAAGCATGTTCATTATTCGCCTTAACTTTATAGTTTAGATTAATAAAGGAGAAAAAATTTTCTACTACAACTAATTTATTAGAAAGTACAAAACGTAATTCAAAGTTTTGTTAATTTTGACGCGGTCGATTGTCAGATAAGCGCCTCCGAGAATAGGCGTGTTCTTCGACTCCCCGATCCTCCAGAATATCTCGAATATCTGGTTGGAGGAGGCTTTTCGGGACCACTAAGTGTACGGGTGCGTCACTCTCCAGCAACGCCGAATCTCGATGATCGTAAGCGATTCCGTAAGATAGTAGGTGCCTGTCCAAACTGGGAATCCGCCCGCTTGCGATGTTCCTGTTGATCCTGACGAGGTGTTCCTTCTGCCGCTTCACCAAGAATCGGTATCGCCATTCTAATTGTTCCAATCGGTGCAGTTCACCTTCTGCTTTCTGTCGAATTTCTCGGGCTGGGTTCCGGCCCTGCTCCCTCTTGATGAGAATGCCAGGGAGCTCGACATCCGTCGTCGACCCGTTGCCATTCCTGTTGGGCCACTCGGGGGTACCATGGGTGGATATGGTATATCCCGATCCCATAATGCTTGCCAACATTTCCCGGCAAATCTGGTCGGCACTGTTAGCGTAGTACGATCCGTGTCTTCCAGTTGTCACGATGCGTGCCTGTTAATGGTAAATATAATAGGTTATCGTGGTTTATTTCATCCCATCGATAAGATTAGTTAAATTTCTCGTCAGTACGGGTTTGTTCGTAGGTTCTTAACATTTGGCCTTCTCCGATAGTTTCACCTACTCGAAAGTTTAAATAGGACAGGCCTGCATGAGGTTTCTTGTCTAGGGTGACGCTGAAGAAAAAAAAAGGAACGAATTCTTTGATGAGATCCAACCAAGTGGATATCAAACGTCAACAATGAACAAAATTAAATATACTTACGAGTTAGATACAAAAGCTACCTAATTAATTAACTACAATCTTCGTTTAATGAACCTTGGTCACCTCCAGTGGGTGATAAAACACATCGAGTGATTTTGATATCATGGTCATAAAAATTCAAAGTCAAATATTCCCACCGGTTTCAAAGCCATTTAAAAAACGTAAAATTGAGTAGTTCGAAATAATTTACTTACGATGAATACAAAGTCAAATGTTTCCAATGTTTAAGTATTATGATTGTAAGATTATATCTTTCAAAGACCTAAATACTTTATAAAATAAACGGAAAATTGAGTATTTCCACTGATCTAAAAACTAAAGTCATAAAATTAAATAATTTCAATGCCCTAAATACTACAATCTAAAATTGAATATTCCTAATACACTAACTGTTGTAATGGTAAAGTCCATCGAATGATTTATATACTATGACTAAAAATTTGATCCCATGATCTAAATGACGTAGAAAATGTCGGGTCATGGCGAATAAGTTTAACAACAAAAGAAAAATTTTAATGAAAAATAAAACATTTACTAATTTCCCAGGTTGTCAATTATCTATGAAGGGAATTGATGGTGATCGGATTGACCGTTTTAAATCATCACGGACACTCTCTGGGTATCGTTGGCTCATTACTTTCCATATTTTATTCTACATTAGTGAGGGTGAAGTGAATGACCTGACGATAAATCGGCAAAATTGCTCGAATGAAGGTGGTGTAGCTAAATCAGGAGAATCCATTACGAAGTAGTCAAGGTAGATTCGCCGATAGACTCATGTGGAGTCTATCCGATTCTAATTTGGGTAATTATGGGATTTCGATTCAAAATTCAACAGTAAATAATCATTTGAACGAGCGAGCATAATAATAAAAATTATATTTTCTTATAATACATTAAGGAGGGCTAGAGCAGCCGTACCTGTTGAGCGATCCTCATTACGCATACTCCGTTGGTCGCGTCTTGAAGTGGACTTGTTTGAACAGGTTTGAATTTCGGAAAGCTTTCGATCGGGCACTCCTATGTCTTTGGTACATTTGACATAGCAATTATGAATCAAAATGGAACCGATTTCTTATTTATATCTCGATGTTCTGTGTGTTGCCACGTGGCTTATAATGATTCCGACGCTTGAAAATGATTGGTTAAGAATATTTTCGTCTGTTTTAACTCTACTATCGATTGGAGAGGGGACGGAATTTTCAACACATAAACAGGTAATAGTCAGATTTTGCTATTCAGTGATTGATTATTTTCTACCAACTTTCTAGAATGGTCGACGTGGTTCGTTTTAGAGTTGATACATTGTGGGGAATTCTAAAAATTTATTTTTGCTGGAATCAACAATTGGATCAGTTTTCAGCCTTCAAGAAAACCAGTTGCCGTTCGCCTAAGGTGAACTATTTTGATGGAGCCTTTGCTAGACGTCGTCTGAGAGCGAGAACTGAACCTTTCGGCGGGATTTTTGTCAGAAACACTAGCCGTGGCATTTCTCAAGGTAATCAAGATTTCTATTCTTCCACCTTAATAGTTTCTAGGAGGTCGAAGGGTCATCTGCTGATCACATGCGGGTCTCTCGGATTGCTTTCGCAAACGCCATCATGGGTCGTAACAGATTTTCTGGGAATTCTCATGTGGATTAATTATTTTTATTTGATGAATATTAATTGGATTATTTCACATTGTTAATTTTTGGTTCTTTTCTTATTTTCTGTATCTAATTGGCGATTTTGGATGAGTGGATTTTAGTGGGATTATATTTAAAGGCTTTCCTAGCTAACCTGTGGAAGCTGCCTGTGGGAACATTGTCCATCTAAGACTATTCTAGCATCCGAAAATTACAGGTCATACTCTTTTCATTTTTATTGTAGCAGTAGTCCACCTATGTTTAGCAATCATGGATGACGGATGCTTTGGGAATATAGACAATTGGGGATCGTAGTGTCCATAACAGCTAGCAATTACTAGCCTATCGCAGAAATTAACACAGTTTGAGTTTACTCTTTTTTATCACAATTGATGATATTTTGGGGCGAGGTTTTTGTGTTTTTTAGGTCATACTTCATCACTAATAATGTTTTATATAGGGATTAATTTAGTTCTGCCATTTTATTTACTTTATTATCGATTCATAATAGTCCTTAACTTAAAATTTTGCCTCATTCCCAGAATGGTTTTTAGCTTTTCACTCGGTTCACGTCATGTTATTTAATTAGTTAATGAGTTATTTGGTGATTTTGTAGTAATTCTCTGGATAAGTGACAAATTTTAGGGACCTTTAGTTTAGGTTTAGTTCCGAATTGTTGAATTATCAATAAGTTTATTATTAGTTTTATTTATTTTACCAAATTAATAATGATTGATTATTTGAAGATTGATGCATCGATTTCCGCAAGCCCCGTTCCCGTTAACCTCAAGTTGATCTTAGGAAATTTTATGTTGATATTAGATTTTAAGAGTGCCCACTGGACTACTCAGTGTTGATATTTTAGCCATTGAGTAATGAGATTTTAGGTCGATTTTTCGGGAGTAGGTCGAAAGGTAGGTAATCAAAATATTACCTCCTGATCTCCCTTCTGCCCCTATGGAAGTGAATGAATTGACGTTCGAGTCCGTCGTTACCCACGGCGAGGTCTCTCACGGGCACGAGCTGTTGGCGGACTTACACCGCACTTACACTGCTCGAATCTTTATGTAATATTTAATAGCTTGTCGATGTGTGGCTGTGGGCCGAAAAAATTTCGACATGATAAATAAGTTCGTTCGTATATATATTTATTCAATCAGTATTAATATCATTTTTGACATCTCTTTCATCTAATTCACATTCATCAGCAAGTTATTCTTGCTTAATTTAATCAAACAAATTTGTCTGGTTTAATAGTTAAATAGTATCGTTGTCGAGTTTTCGCAAAATTGCTTTAATAAATGATTCGTCCGTTAAAGGCTGGCTTAACTGATAAACCGAATGAGTGGTTGTTTCGAGTTTGCGAGTGTGTGTTAAAATTATGTGAAAATGAATCGGTATATATACCTATTCTGTGACCTTAACCTTGCGTGTTAAATTTGATGTAGTAAAACAAAATTTGACCTTGGGAATTTCTTTGTACTTTCTAACTTTAATTTCTTAACCCGCAAACGATTTTTTGGACAAAAATGTCCATTTTGTTTTTTTAGTGACGTTTTCTTGGAAACTGAAAAACACCCTGCTTTGTGAATTTATGACTTTGTCAATTTTTTTATGCTTTATTCAAGTAAAACTAGCCGACATTCATAACTAATAAAATAAAAAAGTTATGACAAGTTATTCTGTTTTGAGAAAAAATGGACATATTTGTCCAAAAATCATTATGTATTAGTTTTTAGCTTTTTCAGTTGACAATTCATGTCATATTTTATGGCATAAGCGTTAACTCATTTCAACAAATACTGGCGTTAAAATGAAGCTGATCAGACTTTTTTAAACAATTATTGTGACTGGCTGACACTATGATATGTTTATCCCATGATGGCGGATGGAGTTCTTACAATAGAGTTCATTGATTACATATCTCTCCATCTCTGCTTTGGCAGGAATGGTCTTCCATTAACCACTCTCTGACCATAAGTTGCTTTAGCCTACACACAAGAGAAATTTAATGTAGTATCCGTCTCACCAACATCTTCAAAACAGTTCTGCATTCATATTAGTTAGCTTATTCGCTCTCGTCTATTTTGTGAAGTAGGCAGACTATACCATTTTACACTCATGGCATTGGTACTCTGTCTGTCTCTCTCTACTCATCCCCAACACACCGACGCACTTAGAATACCTCATTTCAGGTATCAATTAATAATGTACGTGACACTTACAATTGACAATTGATATTGGAACCAATGAATGTCTCACATAATAATATTCTCTCACGATCTTTCTCACCTGGATTTGTTCATGCGTTTGTCTGAACTTTGTCATACTCTCATTATCAGTGTGTGAGTGTCGTGTTAGAATACAACATTTATACTAGTAGGGTAGAGGGTTTGCTACTACATAAACATATCACAATTGACATGAGTTCTCATCCACGAGCGGCAAAAGCATTTGCTCTACGTGCTATCCTAGGAGAAAGTTCTAGTAGCAGTAGTGATAATGAAGTTGTGCTGGAAGCTGACGATGAACATGAAATCAAAAGTAATGACGAAGAACAGCTGTCTTATGACGATACTGAAAGTGAGGATGCTGACAATCTACAAGTTCAAATCAATCCAGCTGATCTTCATGAACAAGATGATATCAATAGATTCACCGATTCTAATGGAAATGTATGGGTTACACCTAATGAAGGCATGTCAGATCGAGTAAACGCAGCAAACATTCTCCGCCCATCCCCTGGTATAACCCGATGGGCTACTCAAAGGATTGGGAAAAATTACGTATTAGACTGCTTTAATCTTCTATTCATAAAATGTAAGCCAATTTATTATGTACACTAAATAAAAGTTATAATATTCTTTTGACTTTTAGCAACAATGGAAACAATTTTGATTGAGACAAATCGAGAAGGATCAAAGTTGTATAACAACCAATTTACAGCGCTCTCGTTAAATTGGTTGAATGCCTTTTTTGGCATTCTCATTCTTCGAGGAGTATATCGTGCTGCTGGAGAAAGTATAGATGAATTGTGGTCAGCTGAACATGGACGTTTTATCTTCCGGAATACTATGTCTCTCAATTGATTTAAACTTATCCGATGTATTCTGCGGTTTGATAATCCCGACACAAGAAAAGGAAGGATGTTACGCAATAAATTGGCGGCTGTTAGATTGCTGATCGATAATTTTGTTGAAAATAGCCAAAAGTATTATATGCCGGTGAATCTGTCACTATAAACGAGCAACTTTATCCATACCGTGGACGTTGCAAATTTGTTCAATATATGCCCTCTAAACAATCCAAATACGGCTTGAAATTTTGGGCTGTTTGTGACTCACAAAACTATTTATGCTGGAATCTACGTTTTTATATGAGAAAAGAAGATGATCGGGATATGCAAGTGTCGTACGGTGAGTATATAACAATGGATATGTTGCAGGGACTATATGGTAGTGGAAGAAATGTAACGTGTGACAACTTTTTCATATCATTGAATTTATCAAAGCGATTGTTCCAAAATGGTATCACCATGGTAGGCACCATTCGTGCATCGAGGCGTGACATACCAAAGCATTTGACGAGGTACCAGGGGCGTGAAGTTTTTTCAACTATTGAATTGATAACAACAAGTACAGCAGATCGTAGAGATAAAGACTTGTTGGTTAGTTATGTTGCTAAAAAGAACAAAATTGTCAATATCTTTTCTACTGCCCATAACAAAATAACTGGATATGTCGGTTCAAAGCATAAACCGGACGTACTTCTCTTTTATAATGCTACAAAAGGTGGAGTTAACGCAATGGACGAAAGAGTTGCAACATATACTACAAAGTTTAAACGTCGAAGATGGCATGTGGCATTCTTTTGTAATATATTAGACATCTCAGCATTCAATGCATTTGCCTTGCACTATCTTGTGGAGCCTAATGGAATGCGAACAAGTCATATAGACGAAGGCTATTCCTAATTGAACTTGGTAACAGTTTAATAAGTGCGTATGTAGAAGACAGAAGAAGGACTGCTGCCGCCGACTCTCTATCATCGACTCGATGTAAGCGTGGTGACTGCTACATGTGTATTGATCGAAAACGGTGCACTGTCACATGTGTTAAATGTAACAGATTTATATGCAAAGAACATTTAAACAACATTTGTAAGAATTGCTCATAAATTATAGCTTTATTTCTTGGTATTCTGTCATTTTTGTGTACTTGGACATTTTTGTCCAAAATGAACAAAATCGTTGATTTTTATTTCCATCGTTTGCGGGTTAATTTTTGATTTATTTTGAAAATTTATTCTTTTAACAAATAATTGAATTATTTCTAATTCAAATTATTTTAATTTTAGTTCTAACTTGAATGAACTTTTGTTTCTTTAAGTAAATTGTCAATTTTCGGTCAAATTTTTGTGTTTTCGTGTTATTTCTGTTGTTGGGCCAGAACGTAAACGGCCTTGAAAAATGTTTAAATGGATCAGAAACACACACGCAGATACAACACGCAATTTAAAATAAAACAAAAAAAACACCAAGTAAACCCCGATAAAATCTGAGAAATAAAAGAATTAAATATAAAATTAAGAAACATAAAAATAAAATAAAATAATAACAAAATGCACCAAGATCCGCACGATACCTACACAAATACAACAAGAAAACACGACAAATTCGACGAAATTGAAAAAATTAATAAAAGTTCATTAAAATGAAATTTAAATCGAAAATTTTGAATTAGTAATAATTCAATAAAAATTCGAAATAAGAAGTCATAAAAATAAATCAAAAAAATATCAAAATTAAATAATAGAATTTGCCAGAAAAGAACAAGGTCGAATTTTGTTTTACTGCATCAAATTTTACACGTCACACAATTAGGTATAAATACTGATCCATTTTCACATTTAACTTAACCATTTTTCAATTTGAAAACCATTTTTTTTTTGAAAACCTTAGAACCATTTTTGTGAAAACCAAAAACCATTATTTTCAAATCAAGAAACCATTTTTGAAAACTAATTTTTGAAACTCAAATACTTCGAATCTATTTTAAATTTTTAGGTGAGAATCGTTTATATTGGAACCCTCTTTCCACATCACGACCTTGCATCTCAATGGAGCTCTGCTCGGCGTCGATGTGGGAGGAGAGGTATTTATGCGGTTATACTGTTTTATGCCTTATTTTATGTTTGATGATTTGGAATGGTTAATGGGTAACTTTATTTGTTTCATGATTAATAAAATGTATTAATATGTATTTATATGTTTTTATAAATTATAACATTCAACTATCGAAATTTTTCCGGCCCACAGCCGAAACATCACGCAAGTTAGTAAAATCAACATAGTGCAGATGCATGTAAGTGCGTGGAAGATCGCCAATGATATGCACCCGTGAAGACTCAGCGTGCGCAACGCAGCGGTCGGATCGTAAATATTTATCCCTATAGCTGAAGCGAGGAATAAGGAAGGAGTCTCTGGCTGCTTCCTCGTTTCTCAATTCTGTAAAATCGACCTAAAATTTATCTAACAAACGGCTTAAAATCACCACACCGAGTAGTCCAGTGGGCACTCAATAACTATAATATAAACATACTATGCCTTAAGGTCAATTAAAGGAAAAGGGTACGGGGACAACGTAAATTGAAATGGCTGATATAACCACTTCCGTGTCAATGCTATAAAATGAATTAATCGAGTTAGGATTAATATGAAACGAAATAAAGATAGGGTTAATAGGAAATGAAAGAAATTTAATAAAGTTATAAAACGAATTAAATAAAGCTATGATAGAAATTAAATAAAGTTATGATTAGTATGAAATAAAACGAAATTATGGAAAATGAATTTAATAAAATTATGAGTAATAGGAAGTAAAATGAATTTATTAAAGTAATGATCAATTGGAGATTAAATGAATTCAATAAAATTATGATTAATAGGAAACAAAATGAATTTAAATGAAATGAATTTAATAAAATTAGGATTAGTAACAAACAAAATCTCAATTGTACAGTGATTTGATATAATATACGAGATATAAAAGAAAATCTTAATTGAAACAAAAGAAAATTGGTAAAGTTAATAAAGAATAAAATCTTGTTTGTAATGAAAAAATTTAATAAAATTTTCGGTTAATGAAAATAAATTCTTGTTGATAAAGTAGGTGAAGTTTATAATTGAGACGAAAATAAAATTTTATTTGTTAACTATGCTACAATTGACAATCATAGGGAATAAAAATCGTACCTACTAGGATATAGAATTAATCACAAACTGAGATCATATCGGTGAGGTAAGCAAAAATTGCGATCCATAATAAAGTAAATAGTACAGTGGAATAAATGAAAACCAATCAATTCGAGAATTGTAGGATTAACAATAAAATTTGGAACATTTTAGATATCATTCGGCAAGTTAGGATTATGGGTAGTTGTACAAAGATTAGAAATTGACCAACAGATCAGAATCGTGTTTTAGCCAAATTAATTGCGAAATTAGACAGGGATATTCCATAAAATCCAAATTAATCCGACGTAGCACGACGTGTAAATTGAACCGTCAGGAGATAAAAATCTGAAAATAGCAAAAATCCATGTTCACCACGAAAAGTCGCCTCGATGAGATGTATTATTAACGACACCAACGCTCCCCAAAGTTCTATGATATTGGAAAAGATCCATTCGAGGAATGTTAATAGAATCCAAGATAGGGGTAGCCCAATGTTTCGACGAGAACGAATGACAATTATGTGTATAATTACACTAATGTTCGAAATGTGATGATTTGAAAATTCCGAGACGGTCGGAATAAATTAACTCGATGCGTTTGTCGAAATAATTAGCATAGAACCGCGATAAATTCCAATCGAACAAGTACTCGCCGGTCAATAATATAAACAACACATTTTCTCGACGTGACTAAGGTAAACATCGATCAAGTTGGAATGAAGTCAATCTTGCAAATTTAATTAAGAAAATTTAACTCGAATTAACTTCAAAATTTAAACTGTTAAAAGCTTGAATTATAAATAAATTATAATTGAAAATGAGGTGCCTCATGAGTTTCACAGAACGTTTAATTCGCCTTCACCCTAAACTATTTTATAGGTGCACGTACGTATTGCAGACGGATCGAGCCTAGAAAAACCCCAATGATAGTCACTAGATATACCGAATCTCGGGCCTACCTAAACTCTCTTTAATTAATATAGCCAAGACCCTATCTCCCACACTATTAATTTTCATGATTTAAATTTCAATCATTACAGAGCATGTCCAACAATCAGATTACCACTCGGAAGAAACGCTCGGTAATGAGATTACGAACCTCCGACGCAATAGAAAGACCCCGGTCACAGTGGCCATATTCTATCCCTCGGAAAGCACGGGATCCGAGCAGCGACCCTCTCGAACCAGTAAGGCAAGAATACCCAGCCGCTGAAATCTTTGCAAATGCGCAGGACCTCCTCACCCATTGGGAGCGGGTGCAGGAGCAGGTGGACTTACAAGTAGTCAAGGCAAGGATGTACCTTGCAAATGTGCTGGATGACATCCTTGCTGGGCGGATCGCCGTCGCCCATCCACCTCGTCCGGTCCGAGATACTAGACGCCCTTATACGGTAGAAGCTCTCAAAAGGAGTCTCAAACGATTCTGCCCGGATGAATGAACTGACAAAACGTTATAGTGATTAAAAACAATAATTATAATTAGCATCGCGTGTATTTCTTTTTTCTTATATAACTGAGAATGAGTGTTGAGTTGTTTAAAAGAGTTAAAATATTTAGGCTGACTATAAATTGACGAGTAAAAATCCATTTAATTTCAGCAATGGCTTCTCTACGGATCCTGCAGACGGAGTTAGATCGCGCGAGGCAGGCGAATGCCGAATTACTTAGTCAAGTCCTGCAACTAACCCGTGAAATGCAGCAGATCAAAGCGACGTGTTTAGATCCTAAACGAACCAAAGTCCTATACCAACGACTTACCGCAGCTCAAAAGGGCTGGGCCGAGGAACGCCAGCTCAATCGGAGTTTGCGAACGCAGGTACGGGGGTTAGAAGTCGCACTAGCTGTATGTCGAGAGGGTGAAGCGGTCACCTACCCGCTCATCTTCGCCCCGACTCAAATGCCACAGACAGCAATCAAGACAACAGAGCAACCCATTGTCACCAACAATCGCCGACCGGGACGTAAGGAGCGTGCCCGACGTCGAGCAACCCAACTCCAAGATACCAAACCATAGATATGCATCATGTGATTTGATTTAATAGAGTAGTTAAGCCTTAGTTGAGTCGTTTTCTTTTGAAATCGCATACCCGAACGGTCATAAGTAACCCTATTACGTCTCAGTTTTCCGCAGGTAATTAAGCACTAATCGTGAACAATTATTTATGAGGGACAGAGCAAAGCGAGCATAGGTCTTCTATCGACAGCTCGTGAACCCGAGGTTTGTCCGAGCAATTACAGTACTAGCCAATGGTATTCAATTTTTGCGGACAATCCACCACTTGAACACATTTCCAACGTTGCTTAGCAACGGGTGCCAAGTGGAGTAGTATCTTTTTGTATGGCGTTACTAGGGTCGCCAGGAAGACAAGCAAGATCTGAAACCCTGTAACCCACCACTGTGTTTGTTTCATGCAGATCTTGTTGCGTTCTGTTATTATTTTTATTTATTTTTATGTCTTTAATTTTATATTTTAATTATTTCTTTCTCATATTTTAGCATGGTTAATTGGTGTTTTATGGGTCTAATTTAAATCTACGTGCTGTTACCGACTCATTTAAACAAAATTGTGTTTTGGCCCAACACTTATATCAGTTTAAGCCAAACATAAACAAGTTAGTTGTCATGTGTATACGGTTGATAGAAAATAAAAATCATAAATGCGTTTATGCAAAAGTCGAGGTATACGCCCTGTGTAGAAGCTTGGGGTATGACTTGTGTTTGTAACTCGACTCGAGTATAAGAACTTATATAAATCAAAATGAGTCACGACCTTATGCATTACCTTTATTTATCTCTCTCGAAAGACATTCCATTAACAATAGAATTTTTTCATTTAAATTGATTTATCATTCTCTATTTATTTTCTACTGGAATATTCTTTGGAAAAAGCCCAAGAATTCGAACTTATTAAGCACATATACCACTGTATTTATATTAAGAAAAGAAAATTATACTTTAATAACTTAAAAATTAACTTCTAAATTATAATATTTAAAAGAACAAACAATTTAAAATTTCTATTTAAGTTCAGGAACAGATCATGTTCAACAATAATGAATCATAATCCTTATACATAAGATAACAATTTTTTTGAATTTTAATATATAAGAGATAAATAAAAAAATTTCTATTTAAGTTCAGGAACAGATCATGTTGAACAATAATGAATCATAATCCTTATACATAAGATAACAATTTTTTTGAATTTTAATATATAAGAGATAAATAAAAAAATTACTCGCTCTATAAAAATCTAGGTAGGCGTATATATTACAATAAAAGATTTAAATAAACGAAAGAAATATAATATAACCGTTTAATGTGTACAACAAATTAAATTTGGTTGTTTAAATAATTACTTGTAATTAAATAATTCCTTAAAATTTGACGTTAAAATAATAATTTGAAATTAAATTTATTATAAATTTAATAATATTAATTGATGTTATATTAACCAAGTAATTTATCTCTAATGGGTAATGCTCCTAGTGGTAGTAAAAGAAGAGGTTCTAATGAAGAAGAAGTTGGTATAAATAGAGATATTTTATCTTTTGGACAAAACATACATACTGGAAATCATTCAGCCAAAAAAAAATTAATCGTTCAACCTACTCAAGTTATAATTTATTTTATATATTCTGCTAATTAATAATTATTCTTAAGGATGTTTATGAAATAGACGCTATTTCTAAAATTCTTTCTGAAGCTGATGTTTCGGATATTGAAGCTAAATTTAGAGAAGCCAAATTACTTGAATCACATCCATCAATGTGTTTAGATGGGATTGATTCTGAAAATAAAACAATACCTACCGTTTTTAAATGGGAAGGTGGTGGCAAAGACGTATTTTTAAGTGGTAGCTTCAATTTGTGGAAAGCTAAAATTCCGATGGTTAAAAGGTGTTTTTATAGCGGGATTATTTTAAATTAAAAAATAATTTAAGCAAACACAATTTTTATACAATTGTTGAATTGCCAAAAGGTGAACATCAATATAAATTCATAGTTGATGGAGTTTGGAAAATTGACAATAAGCAAGTAAATAATTAAAAATTAATTTTTTTATTGTGAGATTTTGATTTAGTTTTAAAGTAGTTTATGCTTCATTATAATATATGAATCATATATAACTTATACTACATTATACAAATATTTGAAAATTTTAAAGACATCTATTAATTAGTGAATTGTTAGACAAATAGACTTTCATGTTTTGTTGTCTATATTGAGTAATGAGATAATGACTACATTGAAGCTAAAAATTTTGGATTCGGTGAATATTCCGCACAGGAATTTTTCGCACTGGAATAATACGCATAAGAATATTCCACACAGGAATAATCCGCAAAGAAATTTCCGCACAGGAAAATTCCGCAAATACATATGGTTACTTTTCACAGGATAATATTTTTTAATACTTCATTATTTAAACTATTAGCTTTATTGTGATTTCGTTGAGACGACAAAAAATTATTTGAAACTAAATAGTTGCGTAATTACATGAATACATATCTATCATCAAAATTACAAGTACGTACATGTATATATCTACAGGAAAATGTAAACACATTTATTAATTTCTATTGCAGATTAGCCATTCTGCGTAAATACTTTAGTTTACTTTCATCATCTGCATGTGAGTCATATTCTTGCACAGCCGTTGCAATTGCCTGATGCAATGATTCATATTTTCTCTTCTTTTTTTCTGGTTTCCCTGTCTGGTAATTTGCCAAAGTCAATCGATGACAAGCGATGTCTCTTTGTAGTCCATCAAACAATAGCCAAATACTTGGATGACTACAGTGAAAAGTGGCATTGATAGCGTTGTGAAAGCCCTCACAACAGTTTGTTGTTTTTGGTGATTTCTCAGCTGCCACCTCCCATTGATTCCAAATTCTTACAGGGAACATTGGATCTCTACCAATGGCACCTTCAATATAAGTTTGAAAAAAATATGATAGAACCGCATTGTATGGATCTTCGTCGGGGAAGGTTCTGGCAAGAATATCGAAGGCAGACCTAACTTCGTTTGCAGGAACGAATGCCAAGGCACAAAGAGATTTCAACATTAACTTCACATCAACATTGCTCTCATACAGATTCTTCAACCCTACCCAATTTACTTTCCTAACGAGACTTTGGTAGAGATGAAAGTAGCATCCCTTTACTTCGGCATCGGGCATAGCAACTGCAGCCGCTGTCATACAAGCCTTCTCGAAATCAACCAAAACCTTTCTAGGCGATAAATTTGTTAAAAGTTGCTTCATTATTTCGAACATTCGGATGTATGTTTCTCTGTTCTTCTTTTGTAAGAGAAAATAAATACACAGAGTATACGATGTGCCTACCAGGGCGTGCCAGGTATATAGCTGGTAAAACATGCTGGGCATTTATCAAATGTTCCATCACCATATATTGTTTCTTTGTTTAGCTCAAGTAATAGTTCCCTATTGCCAATTACCAAAATTCGATCAGGATCATCAAAGCCAGTGTCGTGCAAAATCATCGCAGAATATTTCTCAGGAATAGTGAAGGCATGAGTAGTAGGATTGGCAATGCGATCGGACTGTTTCTGCTGATTTAGGCTTCTCACAATGGATGACTTTTTTGGTAGATGACCCAGAATGTCACTGTTCACGTTGACTAAAACATTACCCAGAACATTTCTGGCAGTGGCACCAACTTCTTTAATGGCCTCTTTCATTTGTGCTTTTGCAACGTTCGCCATGGCTTTCTGGGGACACGAGTCATGAGAATGCCGAGTCGGAGGAGTCACAATTGTGGAGGAATCAATGGTGGTTTTTAAGAAAGAACAGCACTTTTCTTGATGATTCTGCCGGCATCTCCAAGTCACGACCCCGTTGTTTGTGCGAAATTTCAAATACTCAGCCGGAAAAAATGAGAACTGAATTTCCTCTGTTTGTTGTTGAAAATTCCATTGCGAATAGGGTGAAAATAAGAAGGAAAATTTGGAGCTTAAAAGTGTTGTTGGCAGTTTGGTCGCAAACAACTAACTGAACTGATAAGAAAGTGCGGTTGACCTAAGTCTGACCCAAGCTTGACCTCATTTAAATTTGCCGAATTTTCCTGTGCGGAATATTCTTGTGCGCATTATTCCGGTTCGGAAAATTCATTTGCGGAATATTCCGGTCACCACTAAATTTGTACCTAAAATAGTATTGCTAGATGCAAAATTACTATTCGTTTCTCTATTAATAAAATAGCGATATATGGAATATTAAGAGTCTATGCATATTTTAAAATGAACCACTTACAGTCCAAAGTGATTAACTGCTCTTTTAAAATGTTTATGTTTTTGCGCAAATGGACCTTACTGATGCTTAACCTTTTGAATGTAAATACATTTTATATCTAAATACACTTCCCTATTATACCTTTCGTCACTAGAAGATTACATATAGTTTTGTATATATGAGTTCAATGAACGAAGACCGTATATTTTCGATCTCAGTTTTTACTTTCTTATAAAATTAAATATTTATTCACGAATATTACGAGAGGTGTTCGTTTCCGTTGTCAAATAATCTGTATTCAGAGCCTTGTAGCGTTAAAATTATTCGGTAATTAAAAGGGTTTAATAAGCCTAACGATACAATAAATTTATCAACTTTCTCTACTTTTCTTTTGTGGAGTAAATCGATTTGGCAAATGAGCGGTTCAAATATTTTTATCTAATTTTACAATACGAGGCAGGAAAAGTTGCGAACCATTGGTATACAGCATTTTTATCACGGTATATTTGAGTTTTTTAATGTTTGGTTTATAGTATAACAAAATCATAAAGTTATCGATTAATCTTAGATAAATAATTTCTTTCAATAGTTTGAACCCCCAAACTATTTAATATTTTACAATCAATCAAATGTCATAGATAAATATATTTTCTTCAAAATTTGCAATAAAGCTTTCCACATTTATCTATTTAATATGGAGTAAAATTAGCAAAATTCTACTGTGAATTTCTATGGACAAAATTATTTTAAATCAGTCCATTCAATGAGTCATCTCAAAATTTTAAACAGTTTTAATTCTTTGAAAAATTATTAATAATTTTTTTTTTAATAAATTTTTATGTAGTTTAGTTAGTTTTTATAGTTTAGTTATTTTTATGTAAAACAACATATTTTGTTATTTGTCTTATTTTTGCTATTTAACTCATATTATCAGTTAACATTGTGAAATATATTTGTTTAATAATTGGACAAAATCGATTTACACATTTTTTCCTAAAATTTAGACTTTCAATTTATATTCACTATACCATTAAAATTCGTGATTATTATAATTTAAAATTATAATAGTTGGTTAGATGAAAAATAAATGTTTTTAAGCCGCTTTCTCATTGAAATTAAAACTTTTTAAATTTTTAAAGTGATTAATTTTACAAACTTGTGTTATTTTCTAAATTGTTTGGTATGAATATTAGATTGGTATTTTTTTCTAATAAATAAAATGCTTATATCTAGGGGCTCATCATGAGTAATAAATCCAGAAGTAATAAAAGATCAAAAACATACCGTTTTCATTATGATTAGGAAGAAGTACTTCTATCCATTACGAATAAAGATAAGTGTACTTGTTTAATTTGCAGTTTGATAGTAGCTTTGTCGAAAAGGAGCAATTTAAAGCCGCACTTTGTTACTGCACATGCAAAGTTTGATCGTGATTATCTTTGAAAATCTTCTTAAAGAAAATTTAAACTACAAAGATTGAAAACATCTGTAATCAGACTAGTTTAAACCATAGCAATTGATCTACGATATTAACTTAAACTCGATTTTTAAACTTCTGATTGGTTTTCACTTTAATTTGATGAATCTACTAACAATTCTGCATATTTGTATATCCAGATTCGGCAGTAAAAGTAGAATTTCTCAAAATCTCTTCAGTATAAAAAGAAGAACTAGAGGAGAGGACGTCTAAAATGCTTTGAAAGGGTTCATAATATCCGAAAAATTTTGACTAATAAAACTTGTATTCATTAATACAGGTTTTTATCTATGGTAAGGCTGCGAAAATGGATGTTTAGCTTTTGTTAAAAGGGCCTATGATTTGTCTAATTTTATTTCTTACCAATGTATATACCTCCAAAAATCACTATGCGGAAAAATGTTGAACCTCAATGAAAACAACTATAAAAATAATTAATAACATTCAAGCGAGACACTGCAAAGAAGACTGTTTCAATCACTTTTAGGGAGCGTCGATTCACAGTATGAAGATTTGCTTATGCACAATGCAGTAATATGGTTGAGCAAAGGAGCAATATTAGAAAGATTTCGCAAGTTGTTGCCGCATATTAAAGATTTTCTGGTTGAAAGAAATTACTTCAAGATAAGATATGGTTGCAAAATTTGCATTTTTAACTGATATAACGTCAAAATATAACGAATTAAATATTGATTTTCAAAGGGAAACTAATATGATTGCTGACATGATTACTGCTATTGATACACTTAAAACAAAATTGGAAATGTGGATAGCCCAAAAAAAAGATCTGAAACACTTCAAATCTTAGAAATAAAAGTGGTTTAAACATAAAAGTTTATAGTTATAATGAGTTTGGTAATATGTTACGAGAAATTTTGCATCAATTTCAATTCAGATTTACAGAATTTGAAGAACTTCGGCCAATTTTTTGTTTTTTACATCCCCATTATATAAAATAAATATCAAAAATATGGCTTAACTCATTTCTGAATTATTTAGTATGGACATATGTGTTTTTGAATTACAGTTGGTTGAATTGCAAAGCGGTATTACCTTTAAATCGGTAGATAAACTTGATATATGGAAATACATCAACATTGAAAGATATTCAAAAAACATGGCACACGATTGACTGGTAAACATTAAGACGACTGCTTATGCTTAACTATCAGTAATTATGAACCGAATTACCTGAACATAGCTGAAAATATTCAATGCCAAACATCTCATTAATAAATTTCTTTTAAATATAAAAAGAAAAATTTAATTTTTATAATTTACTCTATATTTTACTCATTAAAATAAAATTTGGCGTAAGGATGATCTATATTTGTTAAGAAGTTAAAAAGTAGCTTCTAGTCTTATTTAAGTTGAGTACTCATGGATAGAAGATTATTTTATATTATTCGAAATTTTTTTTTTAAATATTGAGTAGAATCTTATAAAATTATATTAAGTAGACAAAATTTATATTCAATTACAAAGAAAATTTACTGAATATTCGAGAAATTTCGAGAATTTAACTCTTTGAGGACCGGCTTTTTTTAAAATTTATTTAAATTTTTAAATTTTATTTTTTTTATAAATATTTATTTCATTAAAAACCGGAAAAAAAAATTAATTTTATAATTTTTAATATAAAATTTATTTACATGAATATAAATATTTTATAATATATTTTTTATAAAATATTGTTCAATATTCACATAGGTTTATTTCATTCATTCATTCATTCAAACAAATGTCTGATCCGAGGCGAGTAGGAAGACCACGCAAAAGAATTCCACCTTCAAGGGCTGGTTTTACTTTGGTGTGTACTGATAAAGGTTGCTATCACCCTCCTACAAGAGAAGTGTATCCTCCTTATTTGGAAAATGCCCCATCTTCATGCAAATCAAAGGAAGAGAAAGCGATGTGGGTAAGTATGGCCCGACATTTGCCTCCTTTCAGAGATTGCAAAGATGAAAAAAGTAGAAAATATATATGCGCAAAGGATACCCCATGCTTGCCATATATATTTCAGGAGGTAAAAAATCATTAGGATTTTAGTTACCTAAATCCTGAAGAATGGACAAATTCAATAAAACCTGATTTTATGTCTGATGATGATTGGAATCATTTTATTGAATCATCATCGAGAAAAGGAAGAGATTCTCAAACCGGGCCAGCTGGCGAAAGTTTGAAAAGAGGTCTTGACCAACAAGAAACAAAAAAGAAACGAAATAGGCAAATATAAATGAGTTGAAAGACTATTGGAGCGTTGATCCTCTACTGAACACTCCAATATTTCCAAAGACATTTTTTGAAAGCAGACCAAGAAATGATAATTGACTTTTCTTGCGACAGCACATTAAAGCAGATGTTTCAACAACAAAATAATATTATTACGTTTTGGCTACGACTAAAAAAAGATTTTCCTACTTTAACAACCAAAGCTCTAAAAATTTTATTAACATTTTCAACATCATACTTATTTTGAAATTGGTTTTTCCGGAGAAGCCGTTTATAAGACAAAGTATCGATCACGTTTAGCGATTGAAAAGGAACTAAGAACAGTGATATCTAAAGTGATACCGCGGTTTGAGAAAAAATGTGCTGAAAAACAAGATTATCCATCACATCATTAAAATATAATTATGCTTTATTAATTTTTACATGTATTGTAGTTTTTGTATTGTTATAATATTTGTTTCTCTTTCCTTTAAAATTAATATTACTTATTATAAATATTTGATGTATAATTTACCATGTTATGTATATACATTGTTATATACATAACATGGTAAATTTTCTAACTCATTAAATAAATTACAATATCAGGTGAGTATTTATTATATTCGCATGAAAATTGAGGGTGCGCCAAATTTTTTTTATAAAAAAGGGGCGTAGGTACAAAATGTTTTGAAACCACTGTTTTAATTGATTAAATTCAATTTCTTTTTAAATTAACTATTATATTAAAAATCTCATGATTGATAAATTAGACATCCTTTAGTATCAGTTTAATTGTATTACAGTTTATGACGAAATTTTCATTATCAATAATTTCTATCTAGTTATTATAGATGGAAAAAATTAATGTTTAAAATACACATTTATATACGAAATTTAATTAATCTAGGTTATTTCATTTTTTATTTTGATATCGCTTATTACGAAAAATAAGTTTTTTTAATGATAAAAGATAAAAGCTTAACTAAACTTCAAAGTTACAAGATTAAAAAACAGTAAAATTTTAGGTAAATCTCACAAATATTAAAATTCAAGATCTTACTTTCATTCTTATAATGAATTATTCATTTTTAACAAGCATATAGCTAACAATGATAACGGGTCGCAAAACAATGTAATCTCAGTGAAGTCTAGTGATTTTGATGTTCTTGAAGCTCTTAAGGATGATATTGCTAATTCTAAGAATAGTTCCAACAATGTCCGACAGAGTATTGTAACAACTGTCCCATTAAAATCTCCAGGTGGTTTAAACGAATCCAATAAACCCAAAGATGGAGATAATGAAAATCATTTGCAAAGTAGTTCTCCGCCTGGTAGTTACAGCCAAGAACTACCTCAAAAAACTCTTTTATCTGAAATTGGAAATGAAAAATCTCCAACCCCGCCACTTTTGCCTCCTCAATTGCTTCAAGTATTTTTCAAAACTTATCTGTTTTTTTATATTTGAATTTCAGGTAATTTTAAACAAAGAAACTGGGGTTCATTGTGACCCTAATTTATTACCACAACCGAATCATGTCATGATTAATCATATGTACGCTTTATCGATAAAAGTTAGTCATTTTTATTTGATGTTTGCAACATTTGTGGTATTAATATTACATTTATTTTCAATGGCAAAATTTTAAAAAATAATTTTTTGATATGAAAATAAGAAAACAGGTCAAAGGTGGAAAAAATAAAATATTTTACTTATTTAAGACGTTCTCTCATATTTTTATTCTTATTCTGTAATTTAATTTAGGTTTTATATAATACAAATTTCCCCTTTTTAAAATAATATACACATTATATTTTCTAATCGGACTCAATTTTAATTTTTGTTAAAATATAAATGTTTTTATTCGAATTTTTCAATATTTAAAGTTATAATAATGTATAAAGCTTACCTGAACGATGTAAGGCGAATTTTTATATATTTATTTAACTATTGATTATATTTAATTTGTATATTTATAATTATTAATGTATGATTGTATTGTTTGATGAATGAAAAAATTATGATAAATTGCTGAAAATATGAGAATATGATTTATCCAACCATTTGTAATATTGTTTAAATAATATTTACTTTTTTGTCTTGAAATTTAAATGAAGCAATCTAATTCAAACAGACACACCAGGATCAATGATACGGTTTATTAAATTATTGAAACTAAAAATTATTTGTAAAAAGTTTTGGACTTACGCAGATATCAGAGATCAAATCAACGTTTGTGAAAGCACTTTTACAAATAAAAGTATGAATAACCAAAACCAGCGATAGATTATAAGAAACTCTTCAAATTAATATTCAAGGCAATAAAGGTAAACGGTTAGAAATATTAGAAACAGATCTAGGAAAAATGTGCAAATCAAAGACCATTAGAAATGGAGGGTTAAGTTTTATCATACCCATCAATAATATTGAAAAACTAAAATTCTTTGTTGCAGATGAAACTTCTCCAAATAATATAAGAACATTTAGTATGAAACTATATATTTTTCTTCGAAGCTACGTTGTAATCCACTCCCTTAAAATCACAGGGCACTCAAATTCTTTCTATCGTATAACTTTATGCTTCATCAGTAACGGCTGTTGCACTGAAATGGTCATTTTCAAAGTTTTAAGGTTCAATTATTTTCGGATTGTATAGTTTATGGTATACTACTGTCCCTCACATTATCGGTACTCATGAAACCATATACATGTCATTTAAATGAAAATGAATTTCACTATTTAAACCCAGACTCTTAACAGAGTTACTCTTATCTTGACCAAACTTATGATAGTGAACTAGGAATTTTTTAAAGATGACATACAAGTGAAAATAAATTGAAAATAAAATCTAGTTTTATAAAATAAAGGAAACATTTTTAAAGATTACATTCAGAGAAATACAGATTTACGCTCAAACTCAAAGTGCAAGCTTCATAGAGATTTATGTAAATTATTTAATAATAGCTTATATAGGAAGTTCGTTGATAATTTGAAAAAACGGATGAATTTGAGGCTATGCAATTCAGCTGAAAAGATATTGTATATGCCTCAAAACTGACTTTCAGAAAGTCCATTAAAATAGTATATGATTTGATTGCTGCTCATCTGAACAAAGATTCAATATGTTTAGACAGGCCTATCTACATCGGCTTATCAGTGCTAGACCTGTCTAAGCTGTGGATCTACTAATTACAGCATTATGAATTGGCAAAATATATATCTGAATTTGACTGTGATAATAATATCGTTGCCGGTGACACAGATTCGTTTTTCCTTGATGTTAAGCACTGTAAGCTTGAAATTCTTTTGTCAGCAATGATAAGTCCCAGTTTTGACGACAGTGATGAAGACATTGATATTAACGACGTGTTGTTGTCTGATTGATTTTAATAAATATTTTTAAAAACATTTAAATTTTGTTAAATTTTTTAAATTATTCATTATATTTGAAAAAACTTGTTATACTTTCCATTTTTTATAATATTTATTTGTTTTAGTTTTATTTTTGAATGTATTTATTATTAGTTAGTCATTGTTTTATATAATCAGTAGTATTAATAATAATAAGTTATAATAACAATAATAAAATAATAGTAATTATAAGTAATAATCATATCAATAATAATAATAAGTAAATATCATTTTAATAATAATAATTATATAAATACTACAAAATAATAAGTAGTAAATTCTAGTTAAAAAATCTTGAAAACTAAGTTGCCTTGAGAATTTTCCAATCACTTTGAGAAATTTTTTGATGAGTCATTGTCTTTGTTTAAATGACCTTGAAAAAGTTTTGACGAGTCATTGTCTTTGTCCTACAAGAATTTGTGCTTTTAGACTTATAAAAAAAATTTACCGTGGGGTATATGTCTTTGTCCCAGTGGGCCGGTGGTCTAGTAGGCCTTCATTCCACTACTGTGGTTGATGATTATTTGATTTTAGTAATGCGGTAGATATTAATTGTATGTATATTTTTTTTCTATCAGTTTTATTCAAAAACCTTTGAGTTAATAATTTTAAGAGTTGAATCATTTTCAATAAATATATGAAAATTTATTCCAAGTCCAATGAAAGTAATATATGTTTTGTGAAATTAATTTAAGAATATTTTTCTAATTAAGTTTCTTTTTACTATCAATTAGATTAACTACCACTTATACTTACTAATTAATTTATCATTCAGTAAACAACAAGAGTTGAAGTGAAAAGAATAGAAAATGTGTAAAAATAAATTTAAGCAATTTTTTTTGAGCAGTTAGCAATTAATTTATTTAGGCAAGTGGAAATTTAATCAAAAGGTTGACATTCATCTTTGAAAATAACGTTTAATAATTATTCATTATTGGATGCAATTAAAAATATTACAAAAATGGTAGAAAAATTTCAAAGTTTTTTAACAAAACTATTAAGTTTTAAAAAATGATTTCAAAATTTCAATAAATCCCATACAAGACTGTAATCAAACTAATAAATTTTTACTCAGAGAAACAACAATTGATTGGGTTTCAATGAATTTGATTAATAGTCGCTTGATAGCAACCAGGTAACTAAGGAATTAAACAATTTACTAATTTGGAGACATTAATGATCAATAATGAATTAAGATGTTTTGTTAATAAATTATTTTATTTTTTTTGATTGTTCAAAATTTTAATTGCTTTTATTTAAAGATTTCTTGGTCAGTAAACAATTTTTGATATTTATTTGTTCAGTAACTAGTTATTGATAGCATATTGTGAGTGTGTATAGTGAATAAGTAGTGTATAAAGAGGACTATATCCAGTTGATATTTGGCTTTAAAAAAAGTTGATATCCCCCTAAAAAATTTTTAGGGGGATGTTAAATTTTTTTTTTAATTATTTGTTTTAATGAATAAAATTTTTTTAAAATTATATTGTTTAAAAGAATAAATTTTTTTTAATATGATTTTTTTAAAAATTATTTTTTTTAATGAAGTAAATTATTATTTATTTTAATTTTTTGTTAAAATGTTCAAATTTAAAATTTTTTCATTCACGATAAAAAAGCTCAAGTATTTTTTCTTGATTAAAAAGCCTAAAAATAAAAATTGGCTTAAATCGTTTACGATTGGTCGTACTATAATGAGGCGTATTTTCGAATAAAATTGGCTCAAATCACCTACCGATAAAAAAACCTAAAAATATTGCCTCGAATAAAAAGCCTTAGTATTTTTTCATACTTAGAAACCCATAAAAATAAAATTGGCTCAAATCGCCTGTAGACTAAAAAGCCTAAAATATATTTGCTCGATAAAAAATCCTGTATAGCTTTATTTTATTTTATTCTAATTACTATTATTATTTGTTTTAATCAAGTGAATAATTTTATTTATTGTTTAATAATATTATTATTAAATTTAATTGTTAATTTTAATCAAGTCAATTTTTTTTGTTTATTTACTTATTTTGAATTATATTATTATTAAATTAAATGGTTTGTTTTAATGAAGTGAATTTATTATTTATTTATTATTTTATTTTCATTTAATTACTTATTCAATATTATTATTATTTTTATTTAATTAATTATTTATTTAATATTAATATTTTTTATTATTAATAATTTTTTAAAAATTTAATTGTATGTCTAAGAATAATTTTTCAATGTAAAAAAGATTGATAAATCATCGATAAATTTTGAATTGTAAAAATAACAAATTTTCAATCCATACAAATATTTTTATTGACAATAAAGATTAAATAAAAAAGATTAATTTTTATTTCAAATCAAAAATATCCGAGTAATATGCTTAACGCATTTCGGCTAATAATATATGGATTGCTTGGTCACTTTTAAAATCGTGGCGACATGGACATCCATTTGAACATGTTACTATCATACTATCTTTATAAACAATGCAATTTGCAACACATCTGTCACCATATGTTTTGGGTCATTATTAGATTATCGCGAATCATAGCAGATAAAAGAATAACTAACTTACAATTCTTAATTTACAGAAAAAAGCAATCGGTGTCTCCAGCAACTATATTAATTTCACAGGTGAATTCGTTTCGATATTTTCTAACTCTATGTATTGTAATTGATACATCCTAAGTTTAGATAAATCGAGTACAGATTGTCCAATGTAACTTGTTCGATCTAAACACACCAATTCCTTATTTAATAACACAGAGACCAAATCTTTGTCGATTTAAAATGATTTCCGAAAAGTATGTTTTGAGCAATAACTAATTAATTTGTTTGCAGAATTACATAATCTTAAATTAATTCGTTTTTTAAGATTTTCTACGGTTTTTCTATATACTTTTTAAATATTGAATTTTGATTATATTTAATGCCTCTATGTATATGTGTAATTTTAATTTGCAAAGAAACAAAAAGCTGCAAAAGTCTCCAATGAAGAACATATCTCTTCTTTGAATGCGTTAGCATTAACTTCTCAACTTTAGAACCCGAAGCGCACATCTTTTCAGCAGCTACTGGAAAATCATTAAGTTTATCATGAAAAAATGTTGGGATTTCTAAATCTACTTCAAATGTGACAGCAAATGGCAGTGATTCAAGATCCTTATTTAACAAACTAATTAAATTATTTAATTGATTAGTATCAGTAATCCATTCAAAATCTCCACATGGTAATGGTTGACTTAAAGCCCAACCGTAGATATTATTGATATAAATGTAAAGGTGTTTGGTGTTATCATCAGATACTACGTGATGTTTATTAACAAAAGTTAATCCACCACGGATTCCTCATTCGAAAAAATTATACATCTCCATGTCAGTGAGAAGTTCATTTGGTTCTTCAAGAGTTATAAGAGCCGATGCACAAAACATACCGGGAATTCCTAAAAAGTTAAGTGGTTCGAATCGGTTATGAGCTAAGGACTTTGAACAAAATTGCTAGAAAAAGTCAGCCAAAAGAAAAACATCAAGTTTGATGTAAAGCATCATATATTCTAGTAAATATTTGCAATTGGTTTCTTCCCAAATAGATTGAGCCTTACTATATTCGGCTTAAGTTACATCTTCCTAGATCGGTGGAAGTTCATATGTAGTTTCTAAAACTTGTTGAGAAGTTGCAAAGTTATAAGGGAAAATGCGTTTAGTATCGATAATGCTACCTACAAATTCCGAACGAGTTAAAGGAAGAGTGGTCAATGTTTTAACTGCGTTACTTAATGAACTATTAATAAATTGACAAGAATCAATGAATTTTACTGATTCTTGCCGACAAAGAAAGTAACTTTTCACTTGTTAGAGGAATAAAACTTATTTCCCAATTGTTAAAATCACTCATACCATACTTGAGGATATGGTGAAGATCATACCCTCTAAAATTATGAAAAACAACTGGAAATTCAAACCCTATTTGTCGAGAAATATTACATTTGGAACAAGCTGCTCCCAAATATTTTCCAGTAAAGTGATCATGATCCTTAACCGGTACTGATAAAATCTTATTACACAAATAACAACAAGTTGCCGAAGAAAACGAAAGAATGTCTGAATCTTTTAATAATATTTTCTTTTTATAATTATTTTGATAAAAGGGTAAAACAGTATTAGTTGAAATATTATTTATTTCTTGTAGAAAACTAACTACACAATCATCCCCCAAGAAGCTCTTATATGATTTTTCACCTCTAAAATTGTTAATTAAAAGTAAACCGGCCAAAATCGGCATATGTATTTGAAAATGTATGTCATCTGAAGGTGAGCTAAGCTCAAAATCGGATTAAAAGACGAAAGGAGGACTTACAGTTTTAGCCAAATTCTTAAATTCCAAGTTTTTATTTAAAGGTAATGTATAAAGAGTTCTGCCCAATTGATTTTTATCACACAACCCTTGAAGTTTATTTAATGAAATTATATTTTGAAAACCATTTAGACATCAATGACACCATATACTTTGAACTCTAGTATTAGTAAAAGAATGATTCATATAATTTAAAAGCCTATCTAATTAACTAACAGAGATATAATGATAAGAATCAAGGCTTTCTAATAAAATAAAATTAATAGGTTGTCCCCCAACAACTTTAGAACGATAAATTATTTCGACATAAGGATGTTTAAAAATTATTAATTAAATTATTTTCATCATACGTAAAGACATTAATTGAAAGGTTTGGATTTTTAGCTTCAAATTTTGGAATGTCACAAAGTTTCATGGGTAAATCCGAAGGTGAAAAGTCAAGTTCAGATGTGTTGTAGCTAAAGGTTTCATGTCTATGATAGTTACTTATATTTTCATAATTTAAAATAGATAAAATACTGTAAATGAAGCATAAATTATTGGAATTAGCAACATTTACAGTACAATGTTTATTTATTAATGATAATGGTTTTGGAATAAATCCATGACCACTCAACCGATTTATTTGTGAAAACTTAGTAAGAAAAAAATGAATTAATTTTATTTATAACCCGTCAAGAAGAATAGTGCCTTCATCTAAAAATGAATTACTCATTATTCTGTCAGAGTTTGAAATGATGAAAGATTGAAATTCTCCATCTTTTTTAAACTCTACATCAATACAAAATTGAATCATAACAGATCCCATTTGATTGATAACCTTATTTAATTTATTAATTAACTGTGGATACTGTAATTAACTTTAAATTTAAATTCGAAACATCCATTCTAACAATGGCATGTGATTGGTTTAAATCAAAATTAACAATAGGTGGTATCAAGTTACTATATTGATTAACAATAACAGAAGGAATATCAGCAGGAAAAACATCAGAAACATCATCTGAATCAGAAATGACTATTACATCATCAACCATGTTTGAATCGTCAGAGTCAGAAAGTATAATAGTATCTATAATTTTAGGAACTTTCAAAGAACGTAGGTTATTATTATCACTCAATGGTAATTTAAAAATATATTTTCTCTTACAGTTAAACTGTATTATAAGTTTCTTATGGTTTGAATAAAAGTCTGTATAATTCGTTTGATGGGTGGTTTTACATGTGGGATAAATATAATATGCGATGTGGTTATAGGTATGAAAATAATAATTCTCCATAATCGTATCACAATTTCCATCATGTTGTGGAGAATTGCAAAAATTGAGGTAAAGATAACATGTTATAATAAAAGGAACATTTAAATATATAATCAATAAATCATTAAAATATAAACATCAAATTAATTTTACACAATAAATAAATGAATTTGATTGGTTAATTTTATTTTGAAAATCTTATATAAGTAGATTAAAATAGTTAAAATCATAAAATGAATAAAAGTAAATGGTTTTCATATTATGTAATTATTCATTAATTGTTTGTCTAGAAACATCAGTTGGGAAAGAAGCTGTAAAGTTAATTCTTGAGGAAAACTCCGTAAATGCTATCAGTTTAAGTAGAAATTTGCACGTAATGTTTTTGCAATATTCAATGCCATATTTAAAATTTCCAATCATCTATTCATTTAGAGTAAGTATTTTCATTAAAACTAATATTATTGATAAATTTTAATAGGAACCAACAACATTGAAACAAAGCCTATATAATATTAAAGTTGGTGAAATTGGAGAAATTGACCTAAAAAATATTAGAGTTCAAAGAATTCAAGGATATAAAGAAGGAAACTTTATTCGTCCTAGTTTTTTATTATTTATCATTTTATTTTGAATTTATTGTGTTTAAATTAATAAAATGTTAATATTAAATTTTATTCAAATATAATTAATTATCATTTTATAATTATGATATGATAGTTAAAAATTTATTAGTACTTACATTTTACTGTTTTATTTTTGATAATTGGAGTTTTCTTAACATTTTAAACATTTTTGTTGATCAATTTTATTAAGGATTTTAAATCTTTAATTATATTGTTGACGGATTCCATTTTCTAAAAATAATTAAAATTATGATATAAAACTGCATTTGATAAAAGTGAATTTTTTAAAAAATGCATTCAGATTTATATTAACAAACATGTAAGTAGTTACATGATCGACCAATTAAAATTTAGTTTATGAAACAAACTTAATTACTTAACACCAAAAAAATATAAATACATATAATACTTTGAACTTAATCCTTTAAAAGTAATACTTATTACATAATACATCTTTTATTACACTTATAATTATAAAACAATTTTGAAAAGAAACTTTATTCAATAAATTCATTTATTTTTCATATGTTTTAACCAAGCTAAGCAATCCTGTCCACATGTTTTTATCATCGGATTTTGATAACGAATTCGATTGTATTCAATTGGCATTAACATTGATTCTAGTTTATTAATTATTAAAGGGGGATAATAGAAACCCATTGGATTAAATATATATAGATTTTTTGGTTTCACATAAATTGCAAGCCTATATTCGCCACTGAGATTAAATGATTGAGTATTTACAATCAAAGCATTGTTAACATCGATATATGGAATTTTATCTAGAGGGAAAACTCCAAAATAAAATCATTTCCGAGTAATTTTCTACCAATAGAATCAATCTAAATAGAACTAATAATAATTAAAAAATATATAATTAATAAAATTTCTTACTTCATACTTGACAATTAAAAAATCTCGATCTGGTTTATAGTTCAAACTAATACTGTTCGATAGGAACTAATTTGAATTTCCTTTTCAAAAACTCCATATACAATTACAGTAATAGATTCAGTTAGGGGTGATCCAAACTTTATATCTAATTTTAAATTTCCACTTTGTGGTAACTGACTTTGATTAAGACCGAAATCTGGCGCCAATACGAATGTAAAGACTGGATACATATTTCTAAAGTCTGACATACCGATACCACAATTCAAATTTTTATTAAGATATCCCATATTCCTAACAATACTTTGCATATAAGTTGTACTATAATTATCATTTTCAAAATCTTGACTATATTTTTCACGATAATCATTTCCTTTACTTAAAGTTATTGACTTAACGTTTAAGTGTTCAATTATAGTAAATTTATCTAAAAAAGAACCACTAAATCTTTTATTTCCTTGGAAAGTTACAAGGATAAAATTAGGTAATCGTCTATCACCAAATATTTGTTCCTTATAAAAAGAAGAAAACCCAATAGGTAAATAAAATTCAACAAATTCTTTACTTCACATTGGATAAATTGCATTTCTTTTAGCAAGACCTATTTGATGACCCGCTAAAACAGAAGGTTCGACACGAACTCTTCTAACCATTAATTTTGCATCTAGCAATACTATTTTAGGTACAAATTTAGTGGTGACCGGAATATTCCGCAAATGAATTTTCCGAACCGGAATAATGCGCACAAGAATATTCCGCACAGGAAAATTCGGCAAATTTAAATGAGGTCAAGCTTGGGTCAGACTTAGGTCAACCGCACTTTCTTATCAGTTCAGTTAGTTGTTTGCGACCAAACTGCCAACAACACTTTTAAGCTCCAAATTTTCCTTCTTATTTTCACCCTATTCGCAATGGAATTTTCAACAACAAACAGAGGAAATTCAGTTCTCATTTTTTCCGGCTGAGTATTTGAAATTTCGCACAAACAACGGGGTCGTGACTTGGAGATGCCGGCAGAATCATCAAGAAAAGTGCTGTTCTTTCTTAAAAACCACCATTGATTCCTCCACAATTGTGACTCCTCCGACTCGGCATTCTCATGACTCGTGTCCCCAGAAAGCCATGGCGAACGTTGCAAAAGCACAAATGAAAGAGGCCATTAAAAAAGTTGGTGCCACTGCCAGAAATGTTCTGGGTAATGTTTTAGTCAACGTGAACAGTGACATTCTGGGTCATCTACCAAAAAAGTCATCCATTGTGAGAAGCCTAAATCAGCAGAAACAGTCCGATCGCATTGCCAATCCTACTACTCATGCCTTCACTATTCCTGAGAAATATTCTGCGATGATTTTGCACGACACTGGCTTTGATGATCCTGATCGAATTTTGGTAATTGGCAATAGGGAACTATTACTTGAGCTAAACAAAGAAACAATATATGGTGATGGAACATTTGATAAATGCCCCAGCATGTTTTACCAGCTATATACCTGGCACGCCCTGGTAGGCACATCGTATACTCTGTGTATTTATTTTCTCTTACAAAAGAAGAACAGAGAAACATACATCCGAATGTTCGAAATAATGAAGCAACTTTTAACAAATTTATCGCCTAGAAAGGTTTTGGTTGATTTCGAGAAGGCTTGTATGACAGCGGCTGCAGTTGCTATGCCCGATGCCGAAGTAAAGGGATGCTACTTTCATCTCTACCAAAGTCTCGTTAGGAAAGTAAATTGGGTAGGGTTGAAGAATCTGTATGAGAGCAATGTTGATGTGAAGTTAATGTTGAAATCTCTTTGTGCCTTGGCATTCGTTCCTGCAAACGAAGTTAGGTCTGCCTTCGATATTCTTGCCAGAACCTTCCCCGACGAAGATCCATACAATGCGGTTCTATCATATTTTTTTCAAACTTATATTGAAGGTGCCATTGGTAGAGATCCAATGTTCCCTGTAAGAATTTGGAATCAATGGGAGGTGGCAGCTGAGAAATCACCAAAAACAACAAACTGTTGTGAGGGCTTTCACAACGCTATCAATGCCACTTTTCACTGTAGTCATCCAAGTATTTGGCTATTGTTTGATGGACTACAAAGAGACATCGCTTGTCATCGATTGACTTTGGCAAATTACCAGACAGGAAACCAGAAAAAAAGAAGAGAAAATATGAATCATTGCATCAGGCAATTGCAACGGCTGTGCAAGAATATGACTCACATGCAGATGATGAAAGTAAACTAAAGTATTTACGCAGAATGGCTAATCTGCAATAGAAATTAATAAATGTGTTTACATTTTCCTGTAGATATATACATGTACGTACTTGTAATTTTGATGATAGATATGTATTCATGTAATTACGCAACTATTTAGTTTCAAATAATTTTTTGTCGTCTCAACGAAATCACAATAAAGCTAATAGTTTAAATAATGAAGTATTAAAAAATATTATCCTGTGAAAAGTAACCATATGTATTTGCGGAATTTTCCTGTGCGGAAATTTCTTTGCGGATTATTTCTGCGTGGAATATTCTTATGCGTATTATTCCATTGCGAAAAATTCCTGTGCTGAATATTCAGCGAATCAAATTTAGTACATGTCAGACTTTTTTCTGGATTTGTTCTTGTTAATTTAATTTGGACACTAACACCTAACAAATATTTTGGTTGATCAAAGAAATCAAATTGGAGTGTGGAACATAATGAAAATGTTATTGATTTTGCAATCCATTTTTTTCGCACAAGATCTTGTTCAGTGTGACTCATTCCCCCTATAAATGTATGTTTAGTATCTTGATTATAATTTATAGTTTCAATTAGGGCTTTTGTGTGCTCCTTCATTTTTGCTCCTTCAATTTTGGTAGAATTTAAAACTAATTCAGCGTCTTATCAAAGAGTTTGAAAAAATAAATTATTTGCTGTTACGGCAGCTTCTTGTGTAATATTTTCACATAAACTATTTACAACTTTCAACTGAATATATAACAAAGTATCCTTCAAATCTAAATATTCTGTTTGTGATCCGTTAATGTAAAATGGAATCGAAGAGATACCAGCATCAGTTATTAAATTCATTGGGAAAATATCTTTAAATTAACCATGTTCAATCATGGCTTCAGGGGAATGGTCTCTATCATAAAGACATAGTTCAGATTTTGCACTAATCATTTATCAAATATAGTTCCGAATCCTCTCATTCTTTTGTTTATGTTTCTTCATAGTTTTTCTACGTTTAAGTGTCCCTCCTTTTTGTTCATTTTCACGTTAAATACATCACTTACTTTATTAATAACACTAGGTAAAGTTTGTATAACACTAGATAAAGATTCTTTAATTTCAGATATTGCATTTTATTTTAAAGCAGGTAAAAAATCAGAATTATTATTTATTACATTATTTGCGGGGTTCATACCGAAATTCCCTATACTTCTAAGAATAGGTAATGCAAATCTACCTATTGTTTTCAACCAACCGGTTCCATATTGTTTACCTATAAAATATGGTAATTCTCAACCAGATTGACTACTACTACAAAAATTTACAATGTCAGGACCACTCATTTATTTTATGGAAATATAATGTAAGAAATGTTTTATCTTCTTTACAAAATATATATTTTCCACTATCTTCAAAAATATTGATTTTTATATTGTTTATATATGTTGACGATACAGACAAATACTTTAGGTTTTTCTCTATAATTTGAACTAGATCAACCTTTTTATGTTTTTCAACCCATACACATTTCAATAGAGGTACCAAAACATCACAAACAAGAATAGGTTCAATGATATTTGTATAGATCATCATTTGTTTATTACTTTGCAAAATTTCTGGTAAACGTAATCCAACAATAATTTTCTGAATATGATTCTTCAATTAATCCCAAACTTTGAGCCAAGAATTTACTAAATTTAACTTTACTGACATCATCTTCCAATTCAATTTTGACTAATCTTGTTCAATTTTGCAAGATATAAATGGATGCGGATAAAAAGTCATTATTTTAGCATTTATTTGTTATAAATTAGTAATGATTAAATCTTCAAATTTATCTGTATACTCGGCATTATAAAAATTATTTATAGTTAATCGAATTGTATCAAACTTTATTTTACGATTATTTGAAGGATTTTTAATTTGATTCAAGTTTTCAACACATTTACTTTTTTATTAAATCCTAAATTTTGAGCTTCTGCAATGCGGTCAAATGTAATTTTAAATGGAAAATATTTACAATTAATATGTAAAGTATTTCCATCAAAGTATACTAGATAAAATATAGAGTCGTGACTAATTGTATATTCATTCTTTGCATCGTTATAGTAAAAATATTCATAACTTGTATGCAATGTACTCTTACTATATTTAATATTTGAGTTGTTATAAAATGGAAAATTATTGTATAAAAAAGTGAAATCGGTAAGAGAAACTTACCATTCACCTTCCAAGTAAATTGGATTTTTAAATTCAACATTAAATTTATCAGCTTTATTATCTGGATGAGTAAGAAGGCAACTATTACAAGGTAGATTTATGTAAAAATCTTTATTCATTTATTTTTCTAAAATGTATTGATAAATGTGTTTTGGTATCTTTACTAAATTTAATTAATTTTCCACTATCATCGCAAATATTAATTTCAATGTTGTTTATAGTTGAAGTTGAAATTGGTAAATACATTGGATTCTTCATTTCTAATATTACAATTTCCCCTTTTTCATAGTTTTTAACCCAAATAGATTTTAATAGAGAAACTGTAACATCTCCAACAGTTATTGGTTCAATAATATTCGAATAAATGAACATTTGTTTATGATGATGTAATAGTCTTGGAACTTTATTACCAACGATGTCTTTATCAATAAAAGTTTGTTTATTTAATCCTAAGGTTTTGATTAAATTGTTGTCAAAATATATTTTTGAAATGTTACCTACAAGTTTTATTTTAACCAATTCATTGTTTTCAATTTTTAGTTCTTTAATCGGAGACGGAATAAATGACATTAAATGTCCTTGTAATTTAGATAATATGTTTATGAATAAATTATCTTCAAAATATTTTTCAAATTGTTTTTTCTTCATAACTTATAATCATCCCGAATTATTCCATAACACCATCATCTGTAAATTTTGGTTATTTTAATCGACAATGATCATCTTCTGCAATGATGGATTTAGATTTTAATCCAAAACTAAACACATGTTGAATGTTGGGGAATGTTATTTTAAATGGAACATGTAGACAGACAATAACCAAGTTCTTATATTTTCCAATTAAAACATCAACATCATGAGTATGTTTAGGATTTATTAATTCATAAGTTTCATTTTGGTTATTTATTTTCAAAATATTTTACTTTATCGTTTCTTAACTTAGGTAAAAATTACTATAAAACGGAAAGGTTTTATACACCAAAAAGTAAAACCAATCAAAGCAACTTCCCACTCACCATCCAAGTAAATAGGATGTTGAAATTCGACATTAAAATTGCTAGCTTCATTATTAGGAAAAATAAGAGGACAACTATTACTAGGTAAAATCATATAAAACTGGTTTTCTTTCATAATATTTATTTAATTAATTGATTTTCAGATATCCAAGTTGGAGTTTCTTATCCATGCCATTTAATATAGTATTGTTTATATTTACCAACATTCTTGGTTTTTAATATCTTTTGAATTCTGAATATAGTAGGGGCTTCTATAACTTAGAGTTCCTGTTCGTAGAAATTTCCACTAACTTGATTGTTCTCCTCATCTTTGATAAAGTACATTACAGGATTCTGATTCGTATCAATTTCTGAGATTTGGAATACTTCATCGCTTCAATTGTTGTCGAAATTCTTGATGAATGGAGAAGCACTGATTTTACTTATTCTAACATGATTACCCACTTTATATTTAGGCTTTTTAATGATAAAATCAGATTGTTGTGATATCAAATAATCCATATTATTCGTTGAATAAACATCAATTGGTCGCATTCAATTTAAACCCCTATGTGGCGAATAATTGTAGCTATAAATTGCTTTCTGTAAAATATTTATCCAGGTTTTATTTCCTTTATATACGAAATATTTTTTAAAGCGATCTCTTAGAGTTCGATTAAATTTTTCCATGTGGGCAGCTTTAAATTGAGAAAATACAGAGTAATGATTTTTTCCTTTGATAATTTCTTTAACTTTACTATTATAAAATTCTTTACCTATAAATAAATGTAATTTAAATTATTTTATTTAATTGCATACCCATCAACAAATAATTCCTTGATTGCTTCAGCCATTTCATTGGCCGATTTGGTTTTTGTTGGAATAGCACGAGCGAATCGACTAAATATATAAACACATGTCAAAATATATTTGTATCCCTTATTAATTTTAGAGAATGGTATCATTTCCATCAAATTCATTTGCCATAAATCATCAACTCCCATTGTTTTATAACTACGGGTTTTGAATTTCTTCAACATTGGTTTATTTAAACTGTACGTCATTTGCCCAGATAACCAATTTTGAGTTTCTTTCTTTGAATTAACTACTTCCTTTGCCAGTTTTTTACACCACCAAAACCAGCGGAGTGTTTTGGGTCTGTCCATACTTTTTCGATCTTTTTTACTGTGCTTAGATTTTTGGTTAATGTTTCCTTCATTATTACAACAAGTTGTCAAAATATTGTAATCTAAATTATGTTTATCCGGTAATGAATTCTTGGTACCCATTAAGAAGTTAATGATGAAATTGCGCTTATTGCAGATAATACTATTGGAATTAATGCCCCCAAAAATCCACCTTTTTTTATATATTATTTTTCGTATCAAACGACGATTCTTAGTGTTTACTAAAGATTAAAGTTTTCTTTTGTAGTTTTGAAATACAAGTTTTTTAGCTTTAGTAATGTTTACATTACCACGAACTACATTAACTGAAACTTCAACTAGATCACTTATAACAAATGAAGGAAAATTCTGTAAAATATTCATTCTTTTATTATTTGCAGCCTTCATCAAGGCATTAAAGTATGGTAGACTACGTTCAACTTTCATATTAAATACATTTTTTCATCTAGTTGTTTTGTTTATATTTTAATCCACTTTTTATCTTTAACAATCTTCTTACTCGTTTTTATTATTTTACGTTTAGTAACCCTTTTCTTTGTAACTTTTTTCTTTGTTGATTTGTCCCGTTGAACAATCACTTTTTTAAACATTATGTCAAGTAATTATTTTCAGATTTCAATTTTGTTCATAAATCGTAACACCTTTCTCATTGAAAATATCAGTTCTAATACGTAATTCATCAGGACATTGTTGTGTAAAGTCAAAGAACAAATATCCATGGGGAACCTTTGTTACATCTTGAAACAAATCAACTAAAAATTTTCTATCATTGGGATAAGCTTGTCTAACAAAAAAATTTATAATGGTTGCACCTCGATGGTTTTAAAAATAACCAAGTATTGTACATTTAAATTACGAGTTCTATGACTACCTCTTGATAAAACAAGTTTTGAGTAATGAAAATGAAAGTAACTCCAATATGTCGAGCAATTTTTGTAAATAAATTATTAAAATCCTATTCTTTATTAGCTTCCTAGTATAGATCATCTGTTATAATAACATCGCCTTGATGTAATCTAGATGACCAATTTTTATCAAATCCTTTAATTATTGACATTTTCAATTTACCGAATTGATTTTGAGTAAATCCGTGTTCTTCATCAGCTCCTCTAAGCCAATTTATTTTGTTGAATTTTGATTTGAACAAGTTCGATTGTAATAAATTGCATACAAATAAAGTTTTTCCACAACCACTTGGTCCAACTACTTGATATACTGCATCATTTTTTAATTCCATTTTATTATTAAGTATTTATTTAATTGTTTATATTTGTTTTAATTTTTAGAATTACTTGAATTGTAATTATTTGGACATGTTGAGTAACATAAATTATAAAGCAAGATATTCTATACCTGATATGAAATTTCTATTTGGAAAACCACAGCAAGTTGTAGATCGATCAGGTAAGTATCCGATAATATTTTTCAGATCGGGAAAATGTCGGGTAATGGGATGTAAGCAACCTCTAAAAACTGAAGATTTGAAATATAATATACATGATTTACAAATTCAATCAATCACTGTAACAATCGATATTGGAAAATTTCTAAATCTATATGAATTACAAAGAAAAATGAATTGTATATTTGAACCAGAAATATTTCGAACATTAAGTCTTCAACAATATTATCCATCGTATGTCAATATATTTTCAAGTTGGAAAGTAGTAATATTCGGAATAAAATCCTTGGATTATAATGATTATGTGGAAAATATTAAATCAGAAATAACTATGCTAATAAATTAATAAATATTTAGTTTGAATTTGTTTAATTTATTAAGTATTAAAAAATGTCAAAAGGTAAATCATATATATTTAAATATGTATTTTATTTTATTATTAAGTTTATCTATTTGAAGTAATTTTAAAGAAAATTCAGGAACCTTATACAAGAATTAAAAATACGTTGGATTATTGCGCACCACAGTTTCTTGCACTAAAAATTTACCATTTCACAGGGATTAACACTAAAGAACTTCTCGAGATTCACTATGACAACGTTGCATTGTTTGTAAAGATAGTATGAGAGTAACATGTTCAAATGGATGTCCATGTTGCCACGATTTCAAACATCACTAAACATTCCATATATATTTGTCTGAAATGCTTAAAGCATATTACTCGGATATTTTTGATTTGAAATAAAAATTAATCTTTTTTATTTAATCTTTATTGTCAATAAAAATATTTGTATGGATTGAAAATTTGTTATTTTTACAATTCAAAATTTATCGATGATTTATCTTTTTACATTGAAAAATTATTCTTAGACTTACAATTAAATTTTAAAATAATTATTAATAATAAAAAATATTAATATTAAATAAATAATTTAAATAAAAATAACAATAATATTGAATAAATAATTAAATGAAAATAAAATAATAAACAATTATTTAATTCACTTCATTAAAACAAATAAATAAAATAAAGTTATTCAGGATTTTTAATCGAGCAAATATATTTTAGGCTTTTTAGTCTACAGGCGATTTGAGCTAATTTTATTTTTATGGGTTTTTAAGTATGAAAAAATACTTATGCTTTTTATTCTAAGAAATAAATTTAGGTTTTAGTACATTTTTATTTTTAGGCTTTTAAATCGAGAAAAAATACTTAAGTTTTTTTATCGTGAATTAAAAAGTTTGAAATTTTAAAATTTAAACAAAAAATTAAATAATAATTCACTTCATTAAAAATATATTTTTTAATCCCCCCATTCCCCAGAGAAAAAAAATTTTAGAGGGAGCCTCAACTTTTCATTTAGGCCAAATATCCACGAGGCATAGTTTTCATTATACACTACATGAATAACCAAGTATTTTAAGGGGGAATGATTGAGAGCAAATTTTTATTTTTAAGTGCGTTAAGTTGGTTGAAAATCGGTGTTCAAAGGGTAAATATTATTTAAATATGGATTTTTAATGAATAAGATATTCTATTATTCAATGCTTAGCATGTATATAGTGAGTTGTCTGTCATTTGTATACAGTTGTTTAGTTATTAATCAGTGGATTGTTCAGTGTGTATGAGTTATCAGTTAACTTTTTGATTGTTGATGAATTTATTATTATTATTATAATTATTTGAATTTAAAAAAATGCGCCAAAAATTTTAATTCAAATAAAAGACGCCCAAAAATAATTTCGAAATAAACATACACACACAAAATCAATTATCTGGATTACATACTTATGTAATCAAGATTAATCCGGATTAATTTTGTCATTATGTAATTTAATCCGTCGTCGGAGGGAGCTACTGGGACTTTTGTGTGTGGGCGCAGTATACCTACTGTCCTTCATCGCCTATAACCTCAACATACACAAAATCATTTATATAACCTTATAGATATAGCTCGTGATTCATTTTATTAACTTGTTTGTATGAAAAGCGCTATCTCTTACGTAGTCTTTATTTTTTCAACTACTTTCCTTTCAACAACTTTACCATCATCCTTCATTGCTTCTAGATACATAATCGAGCCCCAGGCGTTTTACGCATTATCCACTGTCAGTTTAAAGTAACAGGGCTGAATGTTGTTACTTTACTTCTTTCCCTTTACACTATTTTTTCACCTAGATATTGTACCTCTTCGAAACTCGAGGTGTCAGTTACTCCATGAGTTTCTAACACTATTTCTCCCTGTTTATATTTCAAAAAGTCCATATACTACACTTCTACTAAAATAGTGATCTATAGTTTAAAATTATTTTTGAAAAATAAAAAAATATATTTTTGAAAAAAATCAAAATAGAATCATCTTGTATTCTGTTTCTTCAAAATATAACAAAAACAATTATTTAAAATTTCAATATTTATATTAACCATGATGCAAAATTCTCATTTTCTTTACTTTTAGGATGGAGTTATTGTCTTAAGTGCGATTGCGCGATATCGACAGAAGTTCGTTTCAACTGTCATGTACAAGCCAATCTAAGTGAACGGTGCAATCTTTATATTTATCTTTACGATTGTTTATATATATCATTTCGGTTAAATTAGAATTAAATTTTCATTTCTCTTATAAAAATTACACATTGGAATTATTAAATTGCACCATTTACAAATGATACTTAATTTATTTTTTTGTGGTTTTCATAAAAGTTTTCATTTTTGTATTGTAAATTTATAATTAGAAATATTTTTCAATTTATTATGTTATAATTGAAATAAATTGTTTGTATTAAATCTCCTTTTGTTAAAGTTACCCTAAAATATCTATTTCGCTGAAAATTTATCAATGGAATAAATTATTTTTAATTTTTTTCTCCATTATTGAGCAATATGTCTTTTTCAATTCCTAATTCCAATAAGACAACAATCGTTTCTATAGTAATGTCGAAATCGCATGGGATATATTCGGGTGTGCATATATTTAGTTTTGTTGATTTAAGTGTCAAATGATGAAAAACGTGAGGCTGTTTTTTCCTCTAACAATTACAGTGTAGGTTCTGGTTGAGATGCTGGTTTTTATGTCTGTATGTGAATCCGAAATAGTAAATATTATATTCTAATTTCCTGAAAAGAAATATTAGCAAGGATTGATTATAAAATAATTTGAGTAAATATTGAGCACGTGTTTCTATATTCTTTGTTGTAAATTTGTGTCATATTATTGCTTAAGAAAACAATTCTTAGTAATAGGTTAATTGTAAATAAATGAGCAATATTACGTAATGTTTTAATTGTATTTTTAAATTCATTTTTGTGAATTCAGGTTGAATTTTAATTAATCAAACTGGAGTGCAATAGTCCATATAATTCCGTTCATTTCTTGGACTAATTATTCAAACTATATACAGCCAATCTTTTAATAAGTAAAAAATATTCAATAATATAATTTGAATATTTAAAGAATGTCCACCAAATCTATCAACATAATCTTTTTCCAAAAAGTAATCAAAGTGCTTAACAATTGTGATCACGTTGAAACTCCAATACCGTGGTTAATAGTTAATTGAAAGATAAAAACCATTATTCTTCTCGCTACTGAATCAATTCTAAATTAACATTTTCTAACGTTTATCCATGTTAATTTAATCGAAATAATTCGATAGTGGGTTTTGGTAAAAGTGACTTAATTTGTAGAGCAGATGTATTGTGAAGGCAAATTTAATAAAGTACAGCATCCTGGCGATACAACGTCAATTCTTGGTTCTTTGTGACTGCTTCTTCTCGCTACTGAATCAATTCTAAATTAACATTTTCTAACGTTTATCCATGTTAATTTAATCGAAATAATTCGATAGTGGGTTTTGGTAAAAGTGACTTAATTTGTAGAGCAGATGTATTGTGAAGGCAAATTTAATAAAGTACAGCATCCTGGCGATACAACGTCAATTCTTGGTTCTTTGTGACTGCTTCGTTAGTAACCCTTGTTGAACTAATATTTGATAATCTGATTATTTTCCTCAAACAGAATTATACAGTTCACATTTATATTTTAATGGTGATTTTCATTAGATTGTGATTATATATTCAGTGGAATCTTCTCAAGTAGTCCATCTCCGTGCTTCTTGTTTTATTCACAGTACTGCATATATTTATGGAACTACCCCAGTTTTTCAATAGATGCATAACCAACTGACCTGAAACTTAGAATGGTGTTAAAATTTGATATTCTATGTGTTTTAGGTTAATTCTTGCTATATAATTATGCTATTGTTGTTAGGCATAGGTTTCTGCATATATATAATATATATATATATATATATATATATGCGTGTGTGTGTGTTCATGATCATATTTTTTAAATTATTTTTAAAAATAGGCACTTGCATGTTGTTTTAATGAATAAATGCTACTCTATGTCAAGGTTCATTATGATTAGTCAGACATTCATAAGAGCTCTAACAAATGTATATAATTACAGGAAAAACTGTACTTTCATGTTCTGATTCATAAATATACTCATTGGTCGTGGAACTTCGTTAAGACTTTTGGAAGATAGTCAAATCATCATTCTCTTGTAGCAGATAAAGTCAATCAATGAAATCGCTGCAATGACTCATCGTTGCAGACATTTGGTACAGTATTTTGTAAAGCTAAACGGCGAATATGGTAAAAAAATCTCCAGTATGTCTTGTTATTCGGTATCAGAAACAAGTGTTACATAATTACAAGTGCAAATAACAGTGTGATATCTACATCACAAATAAATGTGGAATCGAACCTTCCTCAATCGTGAACTATCATTAAGAAAGTTGTTCATTTTTTAAAATTTGCCTAGTAACGGTGTCTGGTGGGTCGAATGCGTCTTGTATGTCGTAGGGCAGCTTTAACTGTTCAAGCTTATGATACCTACATACCAGTGGTCGGAAACCTTTTGAGGCGGAAGTTTTTAAAGAGCCCCTAACATTTTTGTTTTAATATTATGGTATATGATAAGGTATATAAATGTGATTTTTGATTTGATATAAATAGCTTTATATATGAAATAATATTTATTCATATAAAACCATATCAATGTTTCGCAAAAAACATATTAAAGTATTTTAATTAACTCAGCTGGAGTAATAAAGTTAGTTATCAAATAATATAACTATAATTATTGAATAATAGATAGTTACATCAATGGGAGCATTGGCTTTGCATGTGTTTGGAAGTTTGGTTAAATGTAGCGCCTAACTTTTTTTCAGTTTCAATCCATCATCTAGATCAGTGTTTCTCAAACTTCATCGTACCTCGGAAAATTGTGTTTCGTTTTCGCGGAACCCCTTCAGAAAGTTTTATAGCCAGATGAGTATTATTCACATATATTATAATCATCATTTTTGACATATATGTCTATCAAAAAAGGGTGAATTTATTTTAAGCAATTTAAAAAGAGAAAATTTCATTTTAATGAACTTTCATAGTAATTTATTTTAAAAAACTGACACAATGAAAATAAAAATAAATTTTTGTAATAAAATATTTTTATTTAAGTAAAAATAGCAAAGAAATTTTTTATTAAAATTAGATATATATAAGTATTTAATAAAACAAAAATATTAATCCAAAAAAAAAAACATTTTATTTTAAAAAAACATTAATTTATGTATCAATGGGAAGAATGAGATCGTATTGACTTCCAAAAAATCTTCAATATTTGGTTGAAGATTTGTTAACGATAATCTTACAATCGATGTCAAAGTTACTCTTGAAAATCCCTCTCACATAAATAAGTAGAAGGAAATGGGAGAATAGTTTGAATTACTTTGTCACTTAAAACCTTGTACTAATTTGGATCCAAAACTAGGCAAGGGATGAATTTTCTTTTGCATTTTTCAATGATTAATTTAGTTGCACATTTATTTCAGGATGAAGTTCTATAATTCATTTGAATAGTATATTTATTAAAAGTTTATAAATCAATATATTTTTGTTTTGCATGATAAAAATTTATGATTCATTTCGTTAGCATATATAGATCACGACAGAAACTCGTAAGAATTCATTTTATCAGTATGTTAAATTCGTGTTAAAAGTTTTACTGCTCAACTTTCCAGCTTGTTAAATTCATGTTGTTGACCCAAAATTATAGATCGTTCTCTAACCCATTTCAGTCTACTAGAAGGACGAAGTTTATAAGTCATTTCGTTTACGTGTTCATTGGGACGAGTAGTTGTGGAAAATTACGTAATCGAATATAATGAGATTGGTTTGGTAAAAATTTGTTTCAGGGTAGGGACAAGGGTTCAGAAGTACAGTTCCAGAATGTCGGACTCCTTGTGACAATCATTTTCTCATTGATGGCTAATTTTATAATAATAAATACTTATGCGCGTTATCTTAGAACATTTACTTCACCACGATCATTTTACTTTATGATGATTATTTCTTGTAGATATTACATCTACTACGAGTGTAAGGATTTATAAGAATTTTTTCGGTGAACGCCTAACCCATTAGGATGATTATCTTCGTTTAACATTCCGCTCAGTAAAGTAATAGAAATCCGCTATTACTTTGGGTTAAGGGTAGTAGTGCGGAGCCAGACGGAACGAGTTGGGAATTATCAGCAAGTCACGAGACCTCTAGGACGCAGCCGAAAGATCAAAATAACCCTACGATAATTACGAGGATCAAGAGATGTAAATCTAGTTGAAGGTAATCCGTAGTTGAAATCCAACAGATTAGTTTGAGCAAGATAAATTCACTCCCACGTCCTTACCACTAACCAATACCGGGTCAGTTAATTTTCAACCCTGAGCGCGACAAACCATTATCATTAGGACACAGCCCCAGCGACTTTAGTACTAGAGGCGGAATAAACGAGTTATGTTAATAAATGTCTCATTTGTAGAAAATTCCTGGATCGACGCGTCACGGGTTTTATTACGCTTTCCGGAACATTCGGCGGTTCGGTGTCGGCAAGCAATGTGGGACGCGGGATTCTCGATCTCACCGGTCCGAGAATCCCGGATTGGAAATCGATCAAACACGGACGACGTAGATCTCCCATTCGTCGCGATCAAGCGAGAACCGGGACGTAACCCGGCACAGAAAATCAGAGAGAAAGCGGAGTATTTGCTTGCTAGGTTGGAGGAGCATCAGAGATAGACAGATCGACAGGTCGACAAGGCAAGACAATACTTGGAAGCGATTAATCGAGACATCGCAGCCTGACTAATCCCGAGTAGGGACGGGTATGCCCCGTCGTACAATACTTCGTTCAACCTGGATGATCCCAAGTTGGATAGGGACTCTTCCACCATGAACGTGGTAGTTCCACGTGAGGCTCTGATCAGAGGATGGGAAGAAGCGAGACAACAAGGAAACGAGCATCGTGATCACCCGTATTCCCACGAACGACCGAGTCGGCAAGATAATTCTAAACGTTCCGAGTTCTCGAATAAACGGATGTAATGGAATAAATAGTTAAAAATCTTGTTTTGGTTTTATCTCTTATTGATAACCCTAAAGTGAATAAATAAAAAGACAGAGTACCTGTTATCCGTAAATTCCAAAATAATTACATCTGATATAGTGATAGGAAAATTTAAATTTGACAAATAATTATTATTATTATAGAGATGCTTCGCATCACGGTTTGCAGGAGAAGTTAGACAAGGCCCGTGCTACCAACCGAGAATTATATCAACAATTTAAGCAATTGAGCAGCGAGATACAGCGGATTAAGGCGACCTGGATCAAACCAGGAAAGGTGAAGTTGATCTACCAAAAGATGACTGCAGGTCAACGAGGGTGGGTTGATGAGAAACAGCTCACCCAGTCGCAGAAAATTCAGATACGGGCCTTGAGGTAGCGTTATCGGCGTGCCAGCAGGGCAACGCGGTAACCTATCCTCTTGTGTTCGCACCTGCACAACTAGCTTATCGGGAGGCCACAACTGTCACCAAACTTGCCACCAAACTACCTCGACATCGGCCAGGAAGATCCGAGCGCGCCAAGCATCGTGCGGCTCATTTGAATAAAGAATAACTTTGTCGTTTAATAAAATTTTGAATGGATTCATATCATCTGTTTGCCTGGTGTTAATAAGAATAGTTTTATTAAAAAACCAATTAAAAACCACGAAATTGACTGATAAGGGAGATGATAAAAAATTCAACGATGAGGGACCAGGATAGAAAAGCGCACGCAGACCTTCCAACGGTAGTGCGTTGAACCCAGTTTGAGATTGGCCAGAGTAGTTCCTAGATGGCGCTCACCTTTGGCAATCTCAAAACTACACTACCAACGTTGCTTAGCGACGGGTAACCATTGGGGGCCAAGAGAAAGTTACATTTGGGGTCAGGGTCACAGCACATTTTACAAATGTTGGGCCATAACACAAACGGCCTTGAAAAATGTTTAAATGAATCTGTAATATACACGCAGATATAAACATGCAGATTTAAAATCTAACCTATAAAACATCAACTAACCCTGCTGAAATACGAGAAAGAAAGCAATTAAATATAAAATTATAAAACACAAAAGTAAATTAAAATAATAACAAAATGCAACAAGATCCGCACGAAATAAACATAAAAATAACACGAAAACCTAACAATTTGACCGAAATTTGACAATATAAAAAAAATGCGAAACTCCATGAAAATGGAATAAAAATCAAATAATTCGAATTGGAAACAATTCAATAAAAAAATTCAAAAGAAAAATTGTCAAATTAAATCACAAAAAAAATTAAGAATAGAATATACTAGAAAATCACAAGGTCAAATTTTGTTTTACTAAATCAAAATTAACACGAAAGGTTAGGGTCGTACAATAGGTATAAATACCGATTCATTTTCACATAATTTTAATCAGTTTTTAATCTGAACAAATCGTTTTAACCAGTTTGGAAATCTTGAATTATCAGTAGAAGCCTGAAATTTTAATGTGAGTGAGAGGATGTTTGAAAAGTCTCTCCACGTCGCGTCCTGGCAACCTCAAATGAGCTCTGCTTGGGCATCGGCGTGGGGAGAGGGTTATTATGTATTATGCACGAAAAACTATGTTGGTAACGACGACTATGATGTATTATGTTGAAAAAATATATATTTACTTAAACAAGCAGATCTCCTTTTGTCGAAATTTTTCCGGCCCACAGCCGAAACATCATTACAAGTCATTAAAATCACACATACAATCGAATTGTGTAAGTGCGTCTATAATCGCCAATATTTCGTGCCCGTGAAGGCTCCGGCGTGAGAATGCAGGAGCTGAAACGTCAATATCATTCCGTATAAGGGAAAAGGGTGAAGGATAAATAGTCTTTTGGCTGTTTCGTCGGCACTCATTTCCCATAAACTCGACCTAAATATTATTTACAACTCACGGCTCAAAATTACCACACCGAGTAGTCCAGTGGGTACTCCTAAACTATTAATATCGACACAAGTTTACCTTAGGATCAACTAAGGGAAGAGGACGGGGAATTTAATGTTATCAAATCGTTACTGTGATCTTAAAAAATTAAAAACTCTATCAATTACTAATGTATTCCAAGTCATTTTAATAGTTAGAGAGTCGATCATAATTTAATCCAACTTTTAAAGTTCAATGATAACCAACTCAAAATATATTTCATTTATAAAAGAAAAATCCCAGACTCCTAAATCTCGATAAAAATTCAATGAACTAAAAAATACTCCTTTGAACGTCGACGACCTCCGCAAAATTGCGATGAATTTATAAATAAGAAAAATTGTTTTGAGAACCATTACTCCAAATCATTCATAAAATACTCAAAAAATTTAATATCATAACCCCACTCTAACACGAATAAGTCAAGCATATATTAAGCCCCATCTTCACAATACACATTAAAAATAAAAGTAACATATTAACGAATGTAAATCCAGATTGATTAACGAAACCCGCACGAGAAAACCGAGCAGAAGCATCATGAACTCCAATCCAGCAATCGTTGTAGGTCATTAGGAAGAGCCATTGATAATTGTTGATGAATTGGAACCCTTGCATGTAATAACACCATTGTTGAATCTGGTTGCTCCAAATTTCACGTTTGAGTCAGCAGTACATAACAACCTTGCTGTATTCTCTAAAAGATTTAATCAGTATCCAGAAATGTCCACATGAAACTTTCTTACTTCGACTGTGAATATCTGGAGAAATTAGTGCCTCGAAGCTGAAATCCGTTGTGGTTAGACTGAAATACAAAATATCGACGTAAATTAATTCAATCAATTCTAAAATAAATTACTGAATGTTACATTTGATGAATTGTGAGGGAAAGAGCGATGCCGAGTGGAATTTGGCAGCAGGGATTAGACACACACGGGCTACCAACACCTCGACCTGACCTTTAATAGAATTAATCGATTGAGAGAATTAAGGCACACCCATTTCCTCTTACTCATTGGAATATTATTATGCACACATAGAAATCACAACTGTGGTGTGAGCAGCAATCGATCCAATCACCGATGCTTGTATCCATATGCAAATATAATGGATGCGCCCGATTTATACATTCATTTTGTTTCTAAATTTTCAATGCATTGAAATCCGCAAAAATCTAGTTTAGTAGCTAAAACCCCACGGAAGGCCGAAGGGAAGGCAACAAAAATGATGGAAGGTAATCTTAATGACACATTTCTATAAAATATTTAATTCTTACTTCCGAGTCATAGCGCTGGAGAATGTACCACCGACTTTGCAGACCCCGATGATGACTCTTTTCTTTATTTATTAGAAACGCTAAAAAGAGAGTACGTAGAAAGATACGAAACGATATTACACCCTAGGATTATCTTTTCGCTGTCCGATTAAGCTAGTAACTATGTCCTGATCAAAATGAATAAAATGAACCAAACCTAATTCATTAAGAAAATTTTGATTCACTTCTTCTAAAAATGATCGTGTAAATGAGGAGCAACTCCATATTACTTCTCAGAATCTAACAGAATAGGCGAGTAGGACAAAAGTTAAAGTGCCATGAGGTTTTCATTCGTTTCGTCCATTCAACCTGTTGATGATGATGATACCTATGATTTATTGAACTCGGCTTAATTTATTGAAATCCGTAATTAAAATACCTAAGGAAGCTTTTGTTCATGATAATTGAACTGCCATCACTAAATTTACATTTAATTACAAGATTCCAGAAATAATAATGTTCCCAGTAGTTTTAGTCGAGTTTAATTATGAGTAACGATTATTTTTGACCATTGGTAATACTTATTAATGATGATTATTTTTAATTACTGGTAATGCTCATATTAATTATTCATGATGCTTATTTTTAGTTATTAATAATGCTTATTTTAATTATTCATAATGATTAATTTTAGTTGTGAGTAGCACTTATTTTAATTATTAGTAATAAATGTTTTTAGTTATTGATAATGCTTATTTTAGTGATTAATTTTAGCAGTTGGTAATGTTGATTTTAACTATTGGTAAGGATTATCTTTAATCGTTGGTAGCGATTATTTTTGGTCGTTAGCAGCGATTGTTTTAGTTATTGGAAATGATGTTTTGCTGTTGATAATGAATATTTTGGCTATCGATAATGAATATCTTCCTCCGATTAAAATTTACGCTCTAAGGATCCACGTGAAATGTTGGATGTAAATTATCTATTTAACGTTCCGAGTAACCTTATATTTAGTCTAATTAGTAATAATATATACCCTTTTAAGTGATTGGAACCTTATGATTAACAAGGTGTAAGACATTATATTTAATTTAACCGTTAGCCTTATAGGGTTATATATATGTAAATGGGTATATTTTAATCATGTCATTTAGCTACCAAACTTTTCGGATCATTGACATCAAGATTTCATTATTTGGTTCTTCGAACCGTATGCTGTTGACACTCGGGCAAAGTTAATTGTGACTGATCTCATGGATTCATGGGACATTACCCTCCTCAACCGTGACTCTTAATTTTTACGAGAACACCGAGTAGAAATATCCGATACCTATAGTCTATTGGATTCATTGCCGGGATAATGCTTTGCGTTTTCCCTTCTTGTGAGACGCATTTTGAACTAATCAAGCAAAATGGACGATTCGTATTTCGATCCGAAATCCATATTCCAGCAAAACGAACCCATACAGTTGATATTTGGAGTTAAGTTGACCGCATTAACCAATTCCAGTGAGAAAATGATGAAATCATTTAAACTAACAGTTTAGATAATATTTTTGGTATAATAAAAGTTCTCCAAAGATTTTTCTTTGGTAAACTGGGATACCTAAAGATCGAATCTGAACCGCCAACACTCCGGTTGGAGGGCTTTACATACTCACCAACAGCTCTGCAGAACATCCAAAGAGTGTTCTTTAGAAATTATACTACTAAGCTTCCTACAACGTATTATAAGGAAGGTAACAGAGGACGAACGAAAACCCAAGAGTGAGATTGCACCACCACGTGGTAGTAAATGCCGGTAAGAGATGAATCAATCCCCCACGACGCTCTTAATAGTGATTAATAACCAAGGAATAAATTAGGATATGCACCATGACACTCGATAACCCAACTAATTGACCTAGCCGCGACTATTCATGCAATATTAATACTAAATGGTGGTGAGAACGAGTTTTTTTCCAAATACCCGTAGCCCATGAATATTATACTTCTTAGGTTGAAATAGACCACTAGACTACAGACTTCGAATCAAAAATGATAATGGAACATTATTCGTTCAGAGAATTCCTGGATCGACGCGTCCCGGATCATCTCTAGATTCCCGGCACACTCGGCTGCCAGATGCAGGCAAGCGATGTGGGACGCGGGATTTTCAATATCCCCCGTCCGAAAGACAAGGTCTGGGAATAAAATGGGTTCGGAAGATGTAGAACTCCCTTACGTGGCCATCAAACGCGAACCTGGTCGGAATCCAGCCCGAGAGATCCGAGGCCAGGTGGAGTTCATGTTGGCTCGACTAGAGGAGCACCAGAGGGAGACAGCCTGCCAAATCGACAAAGCCAGACGATACTTGGCCCAGATAAACCAAGACATCGCAGAGAGCAGAATACCCAGCACGGATGGGTATGCCCCTAGTTATAATGTGTCATTCGAACTAAATGACGAGAGACTACGCAAGCGAATCACGGACATGGACGTGGTGATACCACGGGGAGTTCTCCCTCGAGAATTGTGGAACGAGGGGAGATACACGGAGGATCGTCGTGACCACTCATATGCGCGCGAACGTTCAAATTGGCGATATAATTCTAGTCGCCCAAGTATATGGATTGATGATGTGGTGTAATAAATATTTGAGAAATCTTATTTAAAATTGTCTTTTCTTATTCTCATTATTAACCCTCAATTATAGATCTTAAATACCATCACCTGAGTACTTAGTTAATATAGCAATAGGATGTAATTTAATAGGTACTTCTCATTGTAGATATGTCTTCATGCAAAGTTTTGCAAGAAAAGCTGGACAAAGCTAGGAACACCAGTAGAGAGTTGCAACAGCAGATTTTACAACTGATCAGTGAAATTCAAAAGATCAAAGCGACTTGGATTGAACCGGAAAAAGCCAAGACAATATATCAGAAGATGACCACGTCACAACGCGGGTGGGAGGAGGAGAGATAACTCATCCGGTCTCAGAAGGTACAAATACGCGGACTGGAGGTAGCATTATCGGCGTGCCATGAGGGCAACGCGGTAACCTACCCCCTCGTTTTGCACCTGCCAAAATTGCTTATCGAGAATCCACGTCTACTACGGAACCGACATCTAGAGCAGAACGTGCAAAACGCAGAGTTGCAAAGGCACCTGAACAATGATTTAAAAATGATTTTTGCATTAGTTAATAAATATTTCACTCAAATTAAATCTGCTGAATTTTATTTTTGGTAACAACATCACAGGGGTGTCACAGTCAGTCGTGCGAGAATGAGATGGCACGGAAGGAAAATATTAAGCACGCAAGAAGGGACCAGAGAGAAAAATCGCACACGTACCTTCTAACGGTAGTGCGTTGGACCCAGTTTGAGGTCGGGCCAGAGCAGTTCCTATGTGGCGCTCACCTTTGGCGACCTCAAAACCAATGGTTGCATTTCCAACGTTACTTAGTAACGGGTAACCATTGGGGGCAAGCAAATATTTACATCTAGGGTCAAGGTAAAAAACCATAAACCCCACACAAACTAAAAAATTATCGCGGCACAAAATTTTTAAAAAAATTAGATGAAAAAATATTATTTATAAGTTTAATTGCCTATTCAAACTTTTGAAGGGACCAAAATTAGCAGTAACAAGGTATTTCTTTGTTTTAGATAACAACAATTTCAAATATTTCTCAAAAATTTAAATATATTTTTAAAACAACAAAGTTAGATAAAACTAAATTTTTTAAGGAGATTTTTTGATATATTAATATTCTCAGCAGATTTTCAACATTCCACAATCATTCCACGCAACATACTATTAATTAATTTTTTTTGAATTTTAATTTTAAATTTATTTAATTTAAAATATTATCTCACATTCTAGTCTATTTAAAAGGTTTCAACCACTCTATGTTTATGATCATGCGTTTTCCATTCTCCATCATTATTTCAAAGCTTCTCTCATGTTTTTGTTTAATAATCCTTCCTGGACCTTTATATGAGTCATCCTTTTCATTTCTTACATCTTTCTTCACTAATACCAGATCTCCAAATTTAAATTTTCTATCATTATTAGTATTGTCTTTTTCGATTTGCTTTAATTCTTTGTCTATCTAATGGATATAATCCATTCAAGAAAAATCTGTTTCCTAAATACTAATTCAGCTGGAGTTTTATTAATTGATTTTTTAGCATAAATTCTAGCTCTGGAAGTATTTCTACCCAATTTTTATGAATCTTATCTTTTAATGCTATATGAAGTGCATCCCGTATAGTACGAAATTGTCGTTCGATTTGTCCGTTTGTTGAATGGTGGTATGGACTTGAAAAATAATTCTTGTTCTATATTTTTTACACAATACATCTATCATCATACTTTTAAAACTCTTTTTTCTCTCGGTACTGATAATCCTAGATGCTCCATGTTTCAACATCCACTGATTCAATATAAATGCTGAGGTCTTTTCATCTTGAATGCTTACTGCGTGTAAAGATACATATTTACTATGTTGATCAATTACTGATAATATATATTTTTTATTGTATGTGTTATTTGCAAAAGACCTGCAAAATCTATGAAGATGGATTCAAACAGTTTAACTTTCTTCGGTGTAATTATTTTTTCTTTTTGTTTTTTCGGTGAATATTTTCCTCAATTGACAATTTTCACAATTTTTTATTATGTCTTTTATCCATTTTGTCATATTTACCATGGCAAAATTAACTTGTTCATATTTTTCAACTTTTCACAATCTGCATAAAATAACTTTTTATGATAATTTATGATAAAATCTTCTCGGCTGTTTTCTGGTATCCATATGTTACCCTCTTTGGTTTTTTTATCATTCCGTTTTCGATAAAAAAAATTTAAAATGTCCAATTTTATTGATATTTCCACTAATTATATTGTTTATTTCTCCTGAATCTTTTTGCCATATGTTTTGCTTCTTATCGATCATTATTGATAAAATCTTAGTTTTAAACTTTCCTATATTTGGATCAATGTCTATCATTTGACACTGAACACATTCTGAACACTCGCTTCTTGACATAGCATCTTCATTTGTATGTATTTCTACTTTTCTATACTGTTAGTCAATATATAGACTACTTAGGTAGTTCATCCACGTTTGAAACTACGGTGTTAATGGTTTTGTGGTTTTCATCATAAATGTAGTCGCTTTATGATCTATTCTTAATGTAAATCGTTTACCATATAAACAGTGTTTGAACTGGAAAAAAAATAAATAGAAAGCATTTCTTTTCTTGTAATACAGTAACCGATTTCGTGCTTACTCATTGCATGTGAACTACATGCTATAATTTTTTCTTTGTGATTTTCTTGCATTTGGGAAAGTACGGCTCCAAATCTATCAAAGCTTGCATCTGTATCTAATATAAAATTCTTTTAGAAATCTGGATTTGCCAAAATTGGTGTTGATTCAAATCTGATTTTTAACATTTCAAAACTCTATTCACATACGTCGGTCCATACTAATTTTTTTTGATTACTTCCACAGAAACTTTCCAACGTTTCGGCATATTTTGAATATTCTAGAATAAATTTCCTATAATAATTTGCTAGTCCTAAAAAACTTCTTAATTTCTTTAAACATTTTGGTCTTTCAAAATCTTTGATTGCGTTTTTTATCTGGTTCTGTCTGGATGCCTTCTTTATTGATAATGTGTCCTACAAATTTGATTTCCTCTTTTTTAAAAAACATTTTGATGGGCTTAATTTTAATCCCGCTTTTTCTATTTTCTGAAATACTTTCTCTTTTGCCAAATAGTAATCTTCCAATGTTTTTGAAAAAATTAGAATGTCATCTAAATATAATAAATATGCATAATTAGTGATTATTTCATTGAAGTTTATTTGATTGGTAAGTTCAGGTTCGATGGAAAGAAGAGATAGAGATGATGTGCGTTAATGGCCTGAAGTCGATCACAAGTAGTTTTTAATAATTTTTAGTTTGCTGAAACTCCTTTCAGCGGTGGCTACTGTAGTTATCATTATAAGAAATGTTATCATAGCTCGTTCGATATTCGGGTACATTTCTTGCAATTTCCATGAAGCGAGATCATTTAAAAGATCTAAATGAAACATGTCATCAGGTTTTTTGTTTTGCAATAGTTCAATCATTTGGTGTTTAAAGCATTTTATTTCAATTATAAATTGCTCTTTATTTATTTCAGGATATGTAACTGATAATAGACCAGCTTTAGATTCTAAATCCTCTATTGCCAAAGATTGAAACGCTTTGCCAGTCAGAAAAATAAATCATCTGCTATATTTTTCAGAGAAACAAATCTGTCTTTTAACTGCACCATTATTAAATCAATTATTGCAAAACAAGAAACTTTGAATTTATCCAAGTTAGGTCCTTAATATTTTGAAGATGAGTGTATAATTGTGTTTTATACTTCCAGTTCTTCTTTTTACTAACAATATATCGAACCCTGTTGAATATTTGTACCAAAGGATGATTCAAAATGAAGTCCCTTTGACAGAATTGTTAAACAGAACCTACAGTTTAATGTTAAAAAATTGATTTATTGATTCTTACGTCGGAATATTTAATGTAATCCATTAGATCAACATTTGCATTTCAAGGACCATTCGATCTTCACCACAGCGGATTAATTGCTGAATTCCAAAACGGATACTGATCTTCCAATGTTTTTGAGAAAATTAGAAATCCATCTAAATACACTACTGCTATTTTTAATTCAATTCTGCGAGCACTTTGTTCATAAATTTCTGGAATGTTCCAGGTGTCGCTGCTATTCCAAACAGCATTCTTTTAAAACAGTATTGTTTGTTCTTAGTTGAAAATGCTGTTTTACTTTTCTAGTTATCATCTAGTTCCACTTTATAATATGCGTTTCCAAGGTTAATTGTCGAAAAATATTTTGCACCATTTAATACATCCAGTAATTCGTTCATATTTGGCATTGGGAATATTTATCTTTCAGCTATATTATTCAGAGCTCTAAATCCCAAACACAGTCTTATATCATCTTTTCTATTTTTCTTTACACATACTAACAGTGTATTCCACGGTGGTTCACATTCTTTAATGATTCCGTAAGTTTCCATTTCTTTAATTTTCTCTTCAATTTTATCCAGCAAATATGCAGGTTGCCTCCTTGGGTTAAGTGCAATTGGTCTATTCGATGAAATAATCTCATGCTTTAGTAGTTCTGTTCTTCCCACATCATTTTTATGAGTCATAAAAATGCTGCTGTATTGATTTGCTAATTTATTAATTGTTTGGTCTTCAAATGATACTTTTAATATCCATAAAATTCATTACTATATCTGGTTCTTTTGTCATATTAACATTATTTTCCTATCTCTCTTTATCAATAATTAAATGAATTCCAAAGGTTTCTAAGAGATTCCTTCCTCCAATCATTTTTGATTGTATTTCCTCGGCAATGAAAAACTGAACAACTTTGTTTTCTTTAATACCATGAATCCTAACTTTTTCTGTAATTGTTCCCACTATATTAAGAGGACTATGATTTGCACAACTTACTTTCATGTTGCTCTTTTTAATTTTGTTCATCTGGTCTTTTGCAATTAGGCTGAGATCTAAAACACTAATCTTTACACCTGTGTTCAATAAACACCTCCAACCTTTGCCATCCATAGCAACATTAATCTTTGTCTGCCCTCAATTATATCATATTTTATAATTGATTCTATTTATTTTAATTTATCATTTTATTTTATCATTAACACTTTTTCAAAAACTTATTTCTTTTAAGTTATCAAAATGACTGCCATCTTTATTTATCAAACTTAAATATTCTTTTTTTTGTGTATTTTTGAAAATCATTATCAATTTTATAAATATTATTGAATTTATTTGTATTAATAAAAAATTTATTTACAGTAGTTAAATTAATTAAAATCTCATCATTCAAATAATAATTAGTAAACATACATTTACATTCATTCTCATTCATACAATCTTTGCTTAGAGTATTATCTATCTTTATTCTTGTGCTTTTTAGTCCTACTCTAACACAAAGCTTTGACATTTGGGTGTGGTTTCTGATTATCATAATCGCATTCTGTTTCTTCATCGTCGATTACGGCCACTGGTCTCTCCAATCGTTTTCTGCTCACCTAGTAGCATTGATATATGAAGTGTCTTTGTCTTTGTTCACATTGAAAATTCGGACATTCTCGTCTGCAATGGCCAGCTTCCTCTAAATATTTGACGTTTTGGTTTGTATTGTCTCTCGTATTGATTTTTGTTTCTTTGATTGAATTCTCATTGATTTGCTTTTACGTCTTGGTAGTGCCATGTAATTTGATTCTTTTAATACTGTTGTTTCATTGGTTTGCATTGCACATTTTGATGGTTATTCTTTCGGTGTTCTTTATAAGGGTTTTTGTTAGATTGATAATTCCTATTCCAAGAAGAATTACGGCTGTTTTGATATTGAACTGTTTCTGCATACGATTTCGTGTTTATCACTACAATGAATTTGCTAGTTTAGTCTAATTCTTCTTTAATTTTCTCATGTTTCTCCATTCCAGCTTTTATCTCTTAAATATTTCAAACATTGAATTTTCAAGTCATATTTCATCTCCTTGTCGTCCAGCATATGGAATAATAAAAATTTCATCAAGGTTTCTTTATCCATTTTGGGTTTCAATATATTATCGGCATGATGCTTGTCGGATGTAGAAATTGAATAAGCAGATAATGAAGATCAATAGTACGAGTATCACAGTGCATGATCAGACAATTCATTATTTCAAAAATCATTTCTTTTTCATATAATATTTATATAAGTTTTGATATAAACCGTCGAGGTTTCTCACAGAGACAATTTTATTTGGTATCAAAAATCTTGATTTCCACAGATCAAGAATACTCGTGCAACGGTTTCTACTGATATATTTGTGATAGGTATATATTCCATATGAGATGTTAGTAATGGGATTGTGGTCTGCTACTCCAGTGGCCCGCTGGGACAAAGACATATACCCCCCCGGGAATTTTTTCCCTAAGTTTAGAAGTACAAATTTTTTGTAGGACAAAGACAATGACTCATCAAAATTTTCTCAAGGTAATTTAAGACAATGACTCATCAAAATTTCTCAAGGTCATTTAAACAAAGACAATGGCTCATTCAAGGTCATATGGTGAGTCATAATTATTTCTCAAGGTCATTCAAAAGTATGATAAGGTCATTAGATGACTCATCATATTTGTAAGGTCATTCAAAAGTAGGTCAAGGTCATTGGATAACTCATAATATTTTTTTAAGGTCATTCAAAATTTCTCAAGGTCATATTATTTTTTAAAAATTTAAATTTAAAATTACTACTTATAAAATAAGTAGAGCCTTTATTATTAATATTTTTAAATTTTTATTTTTATTCTATTACTTATTTTTATAAGTAATGTTTTAACTATTAATATTTTTTTTATTATTATTATCATTATTATTATTAATATATAATAAAAACAAAACAACTACATAAAACTTTTATTACAAAGAATTAATTTTATTATTATTATCATTATTATTATTATTATTATTATTATTATTATTATTAATATATAATAAAAATAAACAACTACATAAACTTCTATTATAAAGAAATAAATTTATTATTATTATTATTATTATATTATTATTATTATTATTATTATTATTATTATTATTATTATTATTATTATTACTTATTATTATTAATATCACTACTTATAATAAAAACAAAGAATTACTAATATTAAATACCCACAAAATATATTTACAAATATAAAACAAATATAAAAAACAAATCATTTCAAGTTATATTTCGCGTTTCTTCCCACTGGGACTTCGTCATGAAAATATAATATAACAAGTAATAATCAAAATAATAATAATAATTATAATATTATAAAAATGAAAATTAAAACAAATTTTCATAATAAAAAATGAAAACTATTACAAGTTTCCCAGATAAATAAATTAAAAAGTTAACAAAAAACTGCTTTTTTAAAAATATTTATTTAAATCAATCTGACAACAACACGTCGTCAATATAAATGTTCTCATCTTTAAAACTGGAACTTACTTGGTCACTATCTATGCCAGGAACCCCAAAATAATGCCCAAATGCGATACTGGTATTTTTCCCCACCCATAATCGCTTATCATCGTTATTACTCAAATCGATTTTACTATTTCTAAAAGTATACAGCTGGTGGTTCCGCGTCAATATCCTACTTTGAGGCACTGTGAATACTACGTTCTTATTGTAGCAATCCAAATACGACTGATGTTTGATGTCAGTCCCCAACAACTTCACCTCCTTAGTCCACATTGTGTCATATTTACCTAATAAACTATAGCACTTGGGTCTTAAGAAAACCCACTCCTTATACCCGAGACCTTTACTTTCGTCTTTAAATTTTCCTATCACTGAATCTAGTTTCCTCGAGTATAAGGGATGTGCCAGGTTGTAATTTGAGGTATCTAAAAGGTTGTCTTTTATCACTGCCGGCAAACCATTGTAAGCAATAGCCTTTGCGCGAAATTGCTGAAAATAGTTTGCAAGAAGGAATACGTCTAATTATATGTAAGTTAACATATAGTCTAACATTGTAGTGCAATTTTGCTGTGTCCAAATTAGTTGGGCGGTAGCATATTCATCATCAGATACAGAATCCATTTTGAAGGTAGTTCGTAAGTTGATTCAAGGAACTCTAGTGATATTGCAAAATCATAAGAAAAGATACCCTTTGCCTTAACAATAAGAGCATCAAAAGCAGAACAAGTTAGAGGTAGATCAGTTAGAGTTTTCACAGCCTTAGCTAAAGAGTAATTTACAAATTGCATACTATCTATAAATCTAACAGCCAATTTCTTTATATTTACAATTAACGAGATGAATTTCTCAGTGGTCGTAGGAATGATATTTAATTTCCAAGATGGAAATTCATTCAAAACATACTTTAAAATGTGATGAAGGTCATACCCTCTCAAATTATGAAAGACAATAGGTGATTGTTTACTTATTTTCCTATTAATATTACAGTTACGACAGGCAGCACCAAGATACTGGCCTGTAAAATGATCATGGTCCTTAACCTTATTTCTAATTAAATTTTACAAAGATAGCAAGTTCTACATGCGATGAACTGCTGTTCCTGATTAGACGTAAGATTATTCATAGGTTTTGTACCATGATTTTCATAATACGGTAGGACAATTGTAACAGCAATTTCCTCTACTTTCTTTAAAAATTCCAAAACACATTCTAAGCCTATAAATTGAAATATTGAGTTGTGTTTGTATAATTATTAATTAATAATAAGCCTGCTGATATCGGAATGTGTATTTGGTGATATTTTATATATTAAGGCAAAACAGCCTCAAAATCCGCATAAATTACGAATGGTGGGGTAATCATTTTAAAGTAGTTTTTAAATATCAACTTTTTATTTTCAGCAGCGTGTATAGGGTTGTTCCTATTTGATTTTTAGCGCACAAATCAACATGTGTCTTAAATTTTTTATCATAACAAAAACCATTTAAACAATGAGGACACCATTTTTACGCGAATTCTGGTGCTACATTTACTACTAGAATGACAATTCATGAGTTTATTCAAATTAAAAATGGTGGTATAATGATAATTATCACCGTCCTGTAAAAATAAAAAATTTATTGGGTTACCGCCGATAACCTTTGTTCGATGAATTAAGACGAGGTGAGGATGGTGAGGTACGTAATCAATATCATTCAATTGCTTAGAAGGGGTGGTCTTATATTCAAAAACATTGATTGTCAAATTTAACTCGCTATTGTTTCTCTTAAATTTCGTGATGCTACAGAGTCTCATTGGACAATCAGTAATTGGATCGTAATTAAATTCATCCATAAAAGTAGTGTAAGAAGAAACACGCGCCCTATGCTTTAAAACAATATCACGCTTTAAAATCGCTAAAACACTATATATAAAACACGAATGATCTGTGTTTTGAACATTTACAATCGCCTTTTTACCTTCTAAAGATTCAGGTGTAGGGATAAAACTATGTCCAGCTAATCGACTTATCGGATAATATGTGGTTAAAATAAAATCAATTTCACGAATTATAACTACGCGCCAACCACTTCCCAAATACGTGAATTTTTCGATTTTCTCATTTAATTGACTCACACCATCAGCAAGAAAACTATCGGAGAAGACACTAGCAAAATTAGAAAAGAAATTATCTTTTATTTCACCATCTTTTACGAATTGAATGAGAGCTGTAAACTGGACTTTTACAGATCGGATTTTCTCTATTTCATCTTATAATTTATTTATAAGTTTATCTGTTAGGGCGATTTGAATAAGGTTTAAATTTTAAAAATCAAATCGAATATTTTTACGGGAACCCCTTAAGCCAACCTCTATTTCAGGTTCATCGTTTACATTTATTTAATTATTTACCGAACCCCCTATTTGATTATTTTCAGATTCGTCATCACTAATAACAAAAGTTTCAATATTTTTAATTTTAGCAGGGAAACACGGCACGATTTTATCAGCAGGTCTTTTTGATTTTTTATTATTTGTTTTATTATTTGTGTTTTTAGTAATATTTGTATTATTATTTGTATTATTGGTTTTATTATTTGTGTAATTATTTATGTTTGTAGTAACATTTGTATTATTATTTGTATTATGTGTGTTATTATTATATTTGTTATTATTATTATGATTATTATTATTAACATTTTTCTCATTAATCATTTGAAATAATGTCTTTTTATTAATTTTAAATTGATTAAAATGGGTAGAGTGTTCCTTATAAACTCTAGATATTCAATATCATGGGCGGTATCACATTTAGGGCAAATAAAAAAAGTGCCAGAATCTATGACCATAGTAACGTTCCATAATCTTCTGGCATTTCGAGTTATGCCCAATTGCAGATTGGCAATAGTTTTAATACAATCGACTTGAGGATTATGTAAATTAATATCAAATGCTTATTATTATTTAAATCATATATGAATCAAATAATAATATATAAATGATGATAATTGTTAACTATGTGAATATTTTAACAAAAATTAATATTTCAATTTATAAAGCATATCATAAAAAATAATTCATTAAAATCAGATATTTCAATTCAATAGATATCTTAAAATAATTAATTAAAATAAGATATTTCAATTCAATAAAATCAGATATTTTAAATCAATAGATATCATAAAAATAATTCAATTGATTTCTTTAAATAATTCAATTCATAAAAATAATTCAATTAAATCAGATATTTCAAATCAATAGATTTCGTAAAAATAATTCAATAGATTTTTTAAATAATTCAATTCATTAAAATAATTCAATAAAATCAGATATTTCAAATCAATAGATTTCGTAAAAATAATTCAATAGATTTCTTTAAATAATTCAATTCATAAAAATAATTCGATAGATTTCTTGAAATAATTCAATAGATCTAGTAATATTTCTATTCTTATTATAAATTGATGATATTTTAAGTATTATATTAATTATATTATAATACTTTACATATTATTGACTTATATCTTAAAAGTTGTCATAAAGTAGTCATTAAAATATTTTAAAAATAATGAAAATCTTACATTTTGTATAAGATATCTCTTCATTTTAAAATTACCAATAACAAATTCATTAATTCCGTCGATTTTATTTTGGATTTCGGTTATTGTAAACCAATCTAAAAAATAAAATAATAATAAAAAATAAAATAATTTACCTGTCTCATTCGTCAATAGAGCTCTTAAAATATTCTTGTTGTTCATTTTGAAATTTTTAAGTGTAAACTTTTTTGAAATAATTGTGAAAAACTTCGAAATTGTCAATGTTTATAACGAGAATTAAATTTTCAGGATATAGGCAAAGACATTTTAGCAATACACACATATAGGTGAGAGATTTGTACACATGCCATGTTTTCTTTGTAAAACACATGCAGTTTATACCGTGTAGGCATGTGTTCTTGAGTGTGTATGCAAGTGTTCCTTTTTACTAATCACGCACTTATCATGCACTGGCTTTGTATATCATGTAATGATCATGCACTGTCTTTGTGATCACGAATTAGCTTTATTAACATGAATTAATTAAACACATAATAATAATAATAATAATAATAATAATAATAATAATAATAATAATAATAATAATAATAATAATAATAATAATAATAATAATAATAATAATAGTAATAATAATAAAACATAACATTAAAACTTAACCAAACATTAATAAATTTATTAAAAATCAAATCGCTGGGATAATAACCAAGCTAAATAATGTTGACCACATGTTAAGGACTATGGTTTTTGATACATAGTTTTAACTTACACAATAGGGTTACCCATTGTTTGCAGTTTCGAAACCATTAAAGCCGGATAATAGAAACCCATAGGATCAAATACAAATATCTTGCTAGGTTTCATATATATTGCTAACCAATGTTCTCCACCGAGATGAGACGATTGAGTATTGACGATTATGGCTTGATTATTACATAAATATGGAATTTTATCAAGAGGAAAACTCCTAAACATTCATGTCCTAGTATTTGTTTTCCAATTCGATAGACCTGAAAAGAACTTAATCAATAATATTATTAATACATGAAACACTTACTCCATGACAAATTATCATAAATTATCTATACATTTATACCATTCAAACTAATACTGTTCTGTTTGCAGTTATTTGAACCTCATTTTCAAATACTCCATATATTACAACATGTACCGGTTCAATTGTAGCTTTAGCAAACTTTATATCTAATCGTAAATTTCCATTTTGAGGTAATTGACTCTGATTTAAATCAAAATCGGGTGCCAAAACAAATGTAAAGAATGGATATTTGTTTTCAAAATCATCACCCATATTTCTCACTATACTCTGCATATATGTAGCACAATTATTATCATTATCGAAATCTTGAGTATATGTTTCTCTATAATCACTATTTTTCGATAAAAGTAACGATGTTATCCCAAAATCTTTGAAAATTGAGCTTGATGTTAAGTATGATCCATTATATTGAGATTCACTTTGAAATGTTACCAATATAAAGTTGGGCATTTTTCTATCTCCAAATATTTGTTACTTATATAAAAGAAGCTGAACCTTTAGCAATAGCAAATTGAACAATTTCCTTTGTTTTCAATGGATATATTGCATGCTTAGAATTAAGTCCAAGTTGATGACCTGCTAATACAGAGGGATAAACACGAACTCTTCTCACCAATAATTTTGCATCAACTAATTGAAGAATTGATGCTGTGGTAGCACTTTTTAGTGATAATAATGAATAATGAATATAAAACTATATATCAGTTCTACTATCCATAATAGAATTCCTCGGGAATACATCTTCAAAGGCCCACATTTCAATTACTGTTTGGGGAGAAGGTCTATCAAATAAACACAATTCAGATTTACCGCAAATCATTTTTGAAATATAGTTTCATGGTTTTTCATTCATTTGTTTATATGTTTATGATGTATTTTACGTTTTTGAGCTGGTGCCGATGCTGGTGCCGGTTCCTGTTTTTGAAACATACCTGCAACACCGGTAGAACTTTCCGTAACTCGAATAATGCATTTGATTTTAGAGATGGTAATATTTTCTAATCATTCATTTTCACATCTTTAGCGGTTTTCATACCAAAACTACCAATGCGTTTAATAATAGGAAGTGGAAATCTACCAAAGGTTCTCAACCATCCTGATTCGTACTTTTTACCAATAAAATATGGTAATTCGCCACCACTTTGGCTACCACTATACATACTAATAATATCGTTATTGGCAATCTAATTTACGAAAATTTAATGTCAAATCAGTTTTTGTATTTTTACCAAATTCAATAAATTACCGCTATCATCACGAATATTTATTTCTATATTATTTATACATGATGTTGATACCGGCAAGCACATATCGATATTTATATTGACAACTTTATCCCTGTCATGTTTATCAACCCAAACAGATTTCAATGGAGGAACCAAAGAATCACCAACAATTATAGGATCCATGATGTTAGTATATATGAACATTTGTCTATGAAGTTTTATTATTTTTGGTTTGAGTACACTAAAAGCACTTGCCCTATATGTTTGCTTATCTAATCCCAATGTATTAGCCAACTTTACATAATCCATTTTTAACAAATTCAATAGTTTTAAATATATGTAAACAATAGAATGAAATATATTTATGTAACTCTTCAAGCGTTTCAATATATAAATCATTAGTAAATGTAAATGTATCTTCCACCTCATTAATATATGATACAGTTATTTTGATGTGTTCATTCACAGGGCCGACATCAATAAAAGTTTTGAAACATATTAGGTATTCAGTACCAAGAACAATAATGTTAAGCTTATCACTCATTCGCTTGGCATCCTCAATACTTTCAAATTTTATTGTAAATGGACTAAAATCACAACTAACATTCAATCCATCTCTTTAAAACATTTGACAATGCTCATATAACAATTGATTCGGGATATGATAATATCGTTCAAAATTATTGATTGAGAAAATACCTCTACTGGTTTTGCAAACACGCTTCTTGTAACCGATTTTACAATGACTATAAAATGGGAATGTATTGTACAGAAATGTAAAGTGTTGCAAAGCAACTTCCCAATTTCCATGTAAATAAATAGGATTTTGAAGATCAACCATAAATTTACTTGCTTGATTTTCAGGATGGATTAGTGGGCAACTATTGCTCGGTAAAATTGTATAGAAACTCATTTTACTAGGTCTTTTGAAGATATCCATGAGGATTTTTGATATCCGTGCCATTTGACGTAGTATTGTTTATCCTTACCCACCATTTTAGTTTTCAGTATTTTCTGAATTCTGAACACTGTAGGTTTGGAAATAAATTGTAATTTCTGTTCATAGAATTTCCCTTGTATTACATTGTTATCACTATCTTTAATAACATACATTACAGGACTCTGCTTAGTATTAATTTTAGTAATTTAAAATACCTCATCACTCCAATTACTATCGAAATTTTTGATGAAAGGTGAAGCAGATATTTTACTAATTCTAACGTGATCACCAATTTTATATTTTGGTTTTGTAATTTTTACAACTTTTTAGGCTGTACTGATTTAGCTAATGTTTTCGAGCTGATATTTACAGGTCTCAAACCATTCAGACCTCAATGTGATGAATTATTATAACTAACAAGTATTTTCGGAAATACATTTATCCAAATACATAAATCCATCAATGTCCGGTTAAATCTTTTAACATGGGCGGCTTTGTATTAAGAATGTACAGAATAATGATTTATTTTGAGACGATCCAGGATTTGCTTAACTTTACTATTGTAAAACTCCTAATTTAATACACGAGATTTAATACACGATTTCATTAATTTTATTTCTTAGAATCTTACAAGTAGACAAATAATTATCATTTTCTAAAAGAGTTGTTGAGTTTAAAAGGTAATATTCATCAGTGTTGTAGTCTATGATAAAAAGAATTTCACGAAATATTCGAGGTGCTACAATGGCGAAATAACTTGTGCTTTGATAATATTATCATAGTTTAAAAAATCATTTAAATAGCGAGTGCAATCATGCATAATAGCAGTGCATATTGCTGAATTTAGGAATATAAAATTGCTGGGTAAATTAAAATTTTTAAAATATTTTGTGATAATTTCATCATTAATTGAAAAATTAATTAAATTTAAATTTTTACAGATCTCATTTGTTATTTGTAGTTTAAATGATTTTAAAGTTTCATTGATTTAAGTAAATGAAAGGATATTACCAAAGAAGAGTCTCTCGAGAAATTCAATAACCTCAGAAGCAAATAAATGTGGATCTTACGATCTAAACGAGAAGTGAGTCTGGTTAAGATTAACAATAAAATTGACTTTCGCAGTAGAAATGAAGAATTTATTCAGATAATCAGTCATGCTTTCACCAATACTGATAAGTCTCTCATTTAAGACTCTACCTTGAAAGTTTAAGATGTAGCTGTGCTCGAATACAGGGGAAAACATATACAGACACTAGTGTGGGTTGTTTGTAATGACAGCAGTTACATACTTTACTCTCTTAAATTGCCTAAATGTGACGTTTTCTCTTATAAATTGATTATTATGTGCAATAAGATTCAATGTCAATTCAGGAGACAATACGGTTATATAATTTTTATTACTAAACCATTCTTTTATTAAAGAAGGTACACAGGAATTCTCATTTTGGAGAGAAGCTTTATAAGGAAGTGCTACTTTTGGTGGTCTTGTTACATTTTGGAAGCGTTTAAAAATAGGAAATGTCGTTATACCACCCCCAGAGACTTTTGGTGGATTCTGAAATTTACTAGTTTGGAATTGATGGACATTTTTACGTATGGTTTCAATAAAGTTGTTGGGAAAAGTTTGCCATTCTTGGCTTATCAGCATAGCATACGCCCAGATGTAAGGTCCACAATCGTAATTATTATCCTGGTAAACAAGGTTATCATGAGGGTGTAAGGTTACAGCAGCTTTGAGATCAAAAAGATTATTTAAAGCCATCGTGATTTTAAGTGCACTTGACTTATCAATAAGGTTATGCGGTTTACGGAGAATTGGGTCAACAAAATAGGAAATTTGAGTCAATTTACAGTAAACAAAAAGGATCCAATGAGATTCATTGATGTTAAGAGGGCATAATATTATTTACGCTTTAAAAAGATTATCTGGCATTGGAAATATTTCGTCTTTGAAATTCTAACTTATAATTTCGACGATAAAACATTTTACCGGTGCAAAGTTGGGATTACCGATGTGACTCTCAAGATAATAGCCAATATCATCATCGGTAAACCAGATTTTGGGGTCGCGTTCAGGAAAAAAGTAATTAATTATAGTGCTATCTACATCAGTCTCTTCAGAGATTGGAACAGATTTGAAACTGATGCAGGCACTTCCCTTCATTTAGGTTTTTGTGCAAATATATACGCAAATGATGCTTATTTAAATATTTGTGTAATTATTTAGAGGGAAAATTTGATTAAGAAAATTAAATGAACCAAAATTTTGGACATTAAAACTATTAAAAAATTAAATTTCAGAATTAATTAATTTTAGTATTTAATTTGAAAATACTACGACTTTGGTTATTTAAGAGTTAGTTATCAACTTTTGATATTCGATTAAATATTTTTTATCACATACATCGTTAAATGGCTTTATTTATTTGTCTTTTATCAATATGTAAATTGTATTTAATTAGACTAAAACTTGTAATAAGGTATTGAATAATAACTAGTATATTAATTTATCATGTATAGTATAATATAGAGACTGTTAAATATTTTAGTTTAAATTTAGGATTCTCGATATAGTTTTCATGAATTTTATATCTAATCGAATGTCAATTGAAATTACTAAAGAATTTATTGAGAATTTGATGTAAACTTTTAAGAGAACTGTATCAATTTTAGAGAGAGTATTAAAACGTATGAATATTTCAGGGTGTTAGATATAATGTAAAGGTTAGATATATCACTATGGATTGTGATTTTGATCAATTCTAGTATGCTTTGCAAGTTGAAATATTGAGTTTAGATGTAGTAAATTAATAGGGGAAATATTGAGTGAGAAATTTAATCGATTAATTATGATGTAATAATAATTTGGATATCATATTATACAGTGTTAAAAGAAATTAATCAAAGGTAAATATTGAGTAGAAATAATCATTTAATGTTAGATTTTACATGAAAATTATCAGTAATATATCAATTTTAAGGATAAATTATGGCTAAATATTGAGTTTGTGCCGATAAATATAAGGTTTTTAATGAAAATGATCAGTAATATATCGATTTAAAGTAGATTTGGAAACATTATTGAAGTATTCTTTATAAGGAAACTTTAGAGTATTGAATTATGGTAATTATAGCGTTTTACAATGCATATAATTAGACCCGGGTAAGTTTTAAATAAAATAAGTCGGTGATAAGCAACAAGTTCAACATTATAATAATTTTAAAAGACTTCTGTTTTGTTGATTTAAAAAGATTAATGAAATTATGTTCGATTAAATAGTATTATTTCCTATCAATGTGGTACCAATAATATTTAGAAAATAATTTGAACATTAAAATTCAATTAATTTGAGTCGTTGTCATTGGTAATAAATAGAATTAATCAATTAAAATCAAGGATTCTATAATTTCATTTTAAAATTATTATTTTTATGAATACTGTAATTATTTTAATTGATAAATTTATTAGTATTTTCAATAACCGGTTTTAGTTAAATAATAAGTTTATTGAAAAATAGTTTGTACGTTTTCTAATTATTTTCAAGAAAAATTACAATAAATATATCGATAAATCTATACATCTATTTTTAGTTTAATAATAGTTTTATTGAAAATTAGTTTGTACGTTTTCAAATTATTTTCAAGAAAACTGTAATAATTTTAATATATTGATAAATTTATTGGTATTTTGAGTTTAGAGATTAAATTTATCAAAAAATAGTGTCGTTTTCAATAGCAATAGTAACAGCCAATCAAAATCAAGTATGTGGTTTCTACTTTTTCAAAATTAATTTAAATAAAATTTATTGAAATATGATTTTATGTTGTTTCAAGAATAACTTTTCATTGAAAAATAAGTTCAATCAATAATTTTACTAGTTTATTTACATCGATGATTAACAAATTTATATACTTTTTAATCTAATTTCAATAGAGATTTTCAATTTTTCACATATGGTTAAAATTCTTAACCTTTTAGAACACTTTATAACAAATCATGTAATAGTTTATTCATAAATTTATCGAAAAGTATTATAATATACCTAGTTTGAATCATAAATTATTAAATGATTTAATAGGTATCACCTGATGAATTTTTAATGGTTATTTAATCAGTTTTTAGTTACATAAAGCTTTAATGTCCGAAATTATCGGTTAATTAGCATGTTAATGAATGTAAATCTAATTTCACACGTTTTGGTATCAACATTTAAAACATTTAATTAGTATTTAGATATTTTCAAAGCTCTTATTAAAATCAAAAGTTTATTTAGATATCATTAGTATCCACTTGACTGATATTGATAATGTAATACGTGTTTGAAATAAATTTACATGTGAAAAATTGTCTTTTTTATTGTGAAAGTATTATAATCAATAGCATTATTATTAATTGTGTGAATTTTGTTAACATTAATTAATTCAGTATGCGTGAATTTTTAAATAATATTGATATAAAACTCTTGGATCGATTATTCTTTATCAATTTATATAGTGAGTCCAGTGATTTATTTTCATAAAAACACTAAATCTAAAATAGTTGTTACAACGAATTTAGTTTATGGTATCGCTAATAATTTATAGAGTCGGATGAATTTGTAAATTAAGTACTCTTTTACCTGCAATGGTTTCGGATAATCTTTTGGACATTTCGAATTGGTCATCCTTTATATTCAAGAAAACTTGACTCAGTAATAGGTAAATTCAAAGATGAGAGTAAGGGACTTGGATATAAGGAATGGGTTTTCTTACGACCAAAATGCTATAGTCTTTTAGGTGAAACTGAAAGTAATAAAGCAAAGGGAATTACTTTGGAAGGAACTGAAATAAAGCATCTTTCTTATTTTGATTGTTATAGAAACGATACAATTTTTTCTGTTCCTCAAACGAGAATAGGGACGAGAAATCATCAGTTGTTTACTTTAAAAATTGTAAAATTGCTTTAAGTAACAACGATGATAAACGTCAATGGGTAGGTAAAAACAAATGTTTTGCATTCGGACATTATTTAGGTATCAATGCCACTGATATTGAAGCTTTTATTTAAATAAATGTTGTCTTATAATGTGTTTGTCTTTTTATTATTATTATTATTATTATAATTAGAAATTTGGGTAATAAAATGAGACAGTCTAATCTCGGTAATAATTCGTTAAGTCAGTAATACTCCTATAGTGGGCGAATTATTTTTATTTTCAAAATTAAATTTTTTAATAGAATATAAATCTGTATATTTTATTTGCTGTAAATTTAAATTTTATAGAAATTGGTAAAGTAAATCAAATATAATTTAAATTTTTACATTTAGTTAAGTTGAAATTTTAAACTTTGTAAATTATATTCTTAAAATATTGTAAATCCAATGTTCAAATTTAAGTTTTGAGTGACTTATTTTTAATTAAATAAACTATCAATTTACTATAATTGTTGTAAACTTAAATTTTCATGAAAATTATTAAAGTTTTATGATTATTTTGATAAAATTGTTACGTAATATACTACTAACAAAATAGTCAGTAAGCTAAATAATTTAGGATTGAACATTTATTTTTAAGACGAGTTAATGATTATTTTATAATTTTTTATGTAATAATATAATTAACAACTGAAAATTTCATGTAAATATAATTTTTTAATATAAGCTAAATAATTTAGGATTGAACATTTATTTTTAAGACGAGTTAATGATTATTTTATAATTTTTTATGTAATAATATAATTAACAACTGAAAATTTCATGTAAATATAATTTTTTAATATATCACATGCAAGTAACATAAATCAATGAGGTAAACGAAAATCTTACGTTTATATGAAGTAAAAAGTATAATAATAATATGAATAGTACTAGTGAATGATTTTGTTAAGTCGTAGACGTAGTCGCAGGCGATTATTGACGATGATGGGATTTGATCGGTGTTGATGGGTGTTGATGGGTGTTGTGTTAGGGTAAATTAAGTAATTCTGATTTTAATGATAATAATTGTAATTTAAATATACTAGGTAATAATATTTTAAGTTGAAAATTTCTCCTCTCACAAACACGATGACACGATCTCTTCCGATAGTGCAAGATCAATTTGCATCAAATAAATTGAATAATAGTTCATCAGAACTGGTTATTTTCAAATCAATTCTACAAAATCAGATAATTTTTTCCCAGCAGTTATTGGATTTTATTTCTCAAAGATCAAATGGACCAAATCAATTGCCACTTTCGGCGAAGCCAATTCATCCAGATCTATCGTTGGATTTAGTATCAAAGAAATCGACCCGTGATAATCAATTGCCACCTTCAACGAATGCAATGGATCCTGATAAATCGTTCGACGAATGTGATAAGGAAGCTCTTTCAAACAAAATATTGCCACTTTCGGCGAAGCTAATGGAACTTGAAGAGCACATTTTGCGAATGAATAGTAAGTTTGATATTGTTTTGAATAAATTAAGTAATTCTGATTTTAATGATAATAATTGTAATTTAAATATACTAAATAAAATTAATGTCGATAATAATGATGACTTAAATATCTCATCTTATTATAATCTTGTTTCAGAAAATGCAGAAAATAGTCCTTTAAATCCTATTAATACACAGCTTAAAAATTTTAAAGTTACTAAAACTAAGGATGCTTTAAATATGAAAAGACTTAACTCCAATTACCTTCCACGTATTTTAAATAAAAATGAGCGTCGTAATATTATTAATAATTATCCATGCTTCATAAGTTTATTGAAAAAGAAAAATTCTAAGACCAAGTTTGATCTTATTAATTATAAATTTTCCTTGATTAATAAATCGAAACTTAATTTTAAAATAAAAGATTGTGATAGTTTATTCTATAGAAATGGCAATTTCTGTATTTCAATCAAGTTAAGTGAAATTAAAAAAACAGATGCTACTAAAAAGATAATTACAAAATCAACACATTTTCGAAATAAAAATTAAACCATTATTTCGAACATTATTAATACTGATAATTATTGTTCCAAGCTGATTAAAGCTCCATTAGTAATAAAAAAATTTTTATTTGTATTTTCACATAAATTAGCCGAAACAGTTTCTATTAAAAACGAACTGCATAAAAGAGCTGTCATTAATAAAACTTTGGATAATTTAAAATTTCAAAAACAATTACCATACTTTCTTGTAAAATCTGACTTAAAATATGCTGATGGTGACTTTATTATGAAGGATCTTTTAACTTTTGAAGATGCTGATAATGAATCTTTTAATATTGGGTCATCTAATTTAACAAGATCGCAGCTTGATAAACTTTATTTTGATTTTCCAGAGATTAAAGAGATGTTCTTTACTGAAAGCATGCACAAAGATTCTGATAAGATAAGTAGTTTAATTAATCACTCAAAGTTAAATAAAGAATTTCCAAAAGATATTTCATTTTCTGGTGGTAAATTCATTATAAATCAAAAATCAAATAAAATAGAACCCGATTTAAGCAATGCTTCTGACGTTATGTTTAATTTTGGATTATTTGACTTATTTGAGATATCTAAAGACGATATAGAACTTGAGAGGCTTATTTCATTACCTGCTTCTTCAAATAAAATTGTTGAAATAATTTTCCACCTAAATTATTTAAACTTAAAAGGTAATATAAAATATTTTAGTAACATAACATATGGTACTTATGTTTTAAATTATTTCCGTAATGTTTTACTGTTACATTCTATTATTGATAGTGAAAAATGCAATTCGTTGATAAATGATACTCTTGAAATATGGGGGTCTGAATTAACTGATCAAATTCCCTCTACTTCCTATCTTAAATTTAGTTGTCAAGAAAAACTAATTAAATATAAAAAGTGGTTACTTAATGGCGAAATTGATAAGTTAAAAAATATAATTTCACCACTTACAATTAAAAGAATAAATAATTTATTTAATTTATTTAATAAAACAATTTCGGAAAAACTAACCGATTGAGTATGATAGACTCGCTCCTTACTTACATCAATGATTTTCGTCCTGAAAGAGACGATAATGTCACAGTTACGGCAAAAAGATTATTGTAATTTGTTATTAGAGATAAGAAAAAATTTCTACTTAAAAATAGAGACGACTTTCAGATATCAAAGATTAACATTGCTTTAAATAAGATTTTCAAACTTCAAGTTGCTTCATCTTGTCACCCTTACCAAAATCTTATATATCAAGATAACAGTTTTGATTGCGGTCCTTTTATTTGTGCTTATGCAATTCTTATAAGTCAAGGTTTGGACAGTTTTCCTAACAATTTTATAGATGGGATAAGACAAGAGGTGCATGATTTTCAAATTTTTGGCTTAAACAAAGTATCCCAAGTTATCGGTGGGGGCCTTCCTAAAAATAATTTGATGGGAATCAATTTTAAAAAAGCAATTGCGCTTACTCTTGAAAAACAAAAACGAAACAACAATAACAGTATTAATATTAAACCAAAATTTCAAAAGTCATGTGTGTCATTCCTCTTAAGTAAATGGTTTAAAAGCAATACTAATATACTTGTTCTTTCCCCGGATCTAACTATCAATTTAATAGACCAAAATAATAATTATATCATTGAGGACGTCAGCTTTCGGCAGTTCAAAGACGTTCAACATGTCATTAGCATAATTCCCAATGAAAATTATTGGTGTTTACTTCTCTATTCGACCCGTCGTATGACTTGTAATATTTTCGATTTTCGAAAGACTAATATTTCTCATAGACTAACCGAAATAGGAGGAAACTTTACGGATTATTTAAATAGTTTTTTCTTGAGTGTGAAAATAAAATTTCAAATAATCATGGTATTCTCCACCGCTGCTTCATTTCAGATGACCCAACTTTTCATGCCACTGCTTTCATTGTGTTTTTGGAAAAATTGATTTTAGATCGGGATTTTCAACATGATAAAATATATAAGCTACTTGATGATATCAACACTAAAGAGTGTGTTGAAATTTCATTAAATTTAAATCTAATAAATGGAAAGATTACCGACAGCATTTTATTAAAATATTTTAATAATTTAAGTTTATCAACAGACTTCGTTCTTTTGGATTTCACAATGTGTACTGCTATTTTTGACGATTGTACTCATTATTTGAATGAACATTTGAATTATAAGTGCCTCCAAAACGCGAAAGTTGTATTTGCCATTTTTGCTCCACCAAAGTCTCGGGAAACACTAATGGTAATTGATTATAACACTACGAGCATTACTTCCTGGATTCAACAACACTTGATGTCAGCCTAAACTATACATTTATTTGTAAATTATTAGTTACTAAAATAAATGAAATAAGAAACTCACGTGGTTGTGCCATTAGAGCAGGCAAATGTCCACATGATGTTCGTAGTTCAGGTTTGCTCAGTAAAATTCTAATATGTGCTTTCATCAACAACTATGCGCATGATATGTCCTTTGAAAACATTAATTTGAGAGAAATAGCAAGAATTATCAACTCTGTTTTTCCAATTGTTTCTGAGATCAATAACAAAGATAAAGAGAAAATTTTAACAAAACAAAAAGAAACAATTAAATTTGACTTACAGCAGCGTAAAAGTAAAGTCTTTGAATTAATTATTAGTTTTGAAAATGCTGATTTTAACCAAATAGTTGAAAGCATTATTCGACAAATTCCTCACTTAAATAAGTTCACTGAAATTAAATCCCACGAACCATACCTAGGACGTAAATAAAACTCAAATATAATAAGTAAATATAAAAGTAGATCAGAATTTTTAATTAATATGAAATTAACTTTTTATAAAATTATTAATGACTTACCAGTCACAGTCAGGCCTGAAATTCAGGATATTCTGAACCAATTTAGCCACGAGGACCCAGTATCGAATTCATGGAATAAAATTCTTAAAGATTGTCGAAGCACGACAAATGTTCTCAATCTTGTAGATATTTTACCGTTTGAAGTTATTTACGAAATAAAAAGAGCTGATAACACTTCACCGGGTATTGATGGTATTCAATACAAAGATCTTGCTCTTCTTGACCCTGAAGGTATTTTGTTAAGTTTCCTGTTTAATAAAATCATCAGTAGTAAAATCATTCCGACTAGCTGGAAAACTTTCAAGACTATACTAATTCCGAAACCTGATAAAACAGATAATTATGATAAAGTTTCATCTTGGCGACCAATAGCTCTGCTGTCTGTTATTTATAAAGTCTTTGCGTCTATTTTAACTACACGCCTAACATCATGGGTGATTTGTAACGATATTTTGCATATTGGGCAAAAGGGTGGCTCTGTCCATGAAGGTTGTGTCAAGCACAATTCAATACTTTCTTCTGCACTTGAGCATTCGAAATATAGCAAGAATTCCCCATTAGCTATTGCTTGGTTAGATATTAAGGACGCATTTGGAAGTGTTCCTCATGACTACTTGTGGAGTGTTCTGAAAACTATTGGCGTTAGCGGAGAGTTTATTACTATTGTCAAATTACTTTACACCGATACTCAATCTTTCTACAGCTGTGGCCCAATTGTAACACCTAATCTTTCAACCAAAAAAGGAGTTAAACAAGGATGTCTTCTTTCAATGATTCTTTTCTCGATTGCCATTAATCCTGTTCTTGATGCAATAAGTAGATCATGTATTGAACCATTTATGATTGGTGATTCGCCCGTTCAAGTTCTAGCTTATGCAGATGACATTGCACTTGTTGCAAACAATGTCGATAACGTTCAAAAAATTGTTGATGTTGCTGTTGAAGCTGCTACAGAAATAGGATTTGAATACCGACCAGAGAAGTGTGGCTACATGCAGCTTCCCAGAGTTAACATCAATGGTGAGATCTTGATAAATGAAAAGGAGATCAAAAAGTTGTTGTCAAAAGAATTTTATCAATATCTTGGTGTTCCAGTAGGCGAGGACAATGATCAAAGTCCCTATGTAATTCTTGGTAAAGTTGTTAGTGACACAAAAAAAATTGCAGATTCCGGTTTATTTGGTTGATAAAAACTCAAGGACTCAAATTAAAACTATGGCTTTATCAACTTCTCAAGGAAATACTAATTCCTGTGGCAATAACTCAAGTAAATTGCGTGGCCATCTGAGAAGAATTTGGAACTTGCCGAACAATTCTGAGACAGTTTATTTATACAACTCAACTAAAAATGGTGGAGATTCGTGTGTCGATTTGCTTGATGAATATCATACTCAAACAATTGTGCACTTTTTCCGACTCTTTACTTCCAATTGCGATTACTCGAGAAAAGATAATATTGACTCTCTAAAGTTTGTAAAGGGTCCTCGTCTTGGAATCAAAGACCCTACAATACAACAAAGTTTTGATTGGATTAATGGTGCTGAAACTAAATTGAATCATGGTGGAAAGAAAACGAGATTTCAACGTGCACGTACTTCAATAATTTACTTTAAAAGAGAACACTCAATTTCCGTATCTTTTCATATTGTTAAAGAGCAGGTTTTCTTATATCTGATAACAAAGAGTCATGGAACTTTCATACTTACGACTAAGTTTCGAAAAGCAATTTCTAAGATATTTCACTCTGCATTGTACGACTCATATATGCAAAAGTGGCAACTGAGCAATAAAAGCGACATGATTGCAGCGGCTATAAAATTATCTCCTCAAATAAATAAAGCAATTTTTAAAAGTAAACTTGGCGAATTTGCATGGAACTTTATACATCGAGCGCGAACTAATACAGTTAACATCAATGCAAAGCCTAATAGAAAAAAGGGATTCTAGACTTTGTAGACGTTGTGAGAAAAAGGATGAAACTATGTCTCATGCCTTACAGTCATGTAAGGTTCACCAAATACTGACATTAGAGAGACACAATGACTGCCTAAAGATAATAACGAATAATCTAAAAAATCCTAATTTTATTGTCGTGGTTGACCATTCTTGTTCTCTTGTCCTGAATTCTAAACAACGCGTCAATCTTATAATAACTGATACTGAAAGAAATAGAATATTCATGATTGATATTAAGTGTCAATTGGATTCTGTTTCACAATTTGACTTGACTGATAAGGCAAATATTGAGAAATATAGCTTGCTTCAGAGTGAATTATAGGTAGCCAAACATGATTATCAGGTAGAGCTTTACACTTGTATTATTGGGGCATTAGGGTCAATTCCTCGATCAACTTATGATCTGATTTGTAAACTTGGCATTGAACCACTTCAAACAGAAGGTCTGCTTAAAGAATGTGCAATGATCAATATCCTGCACTCAGCTAAAATATGGTATTACCATGTGCACGGCATTCTACCAGACTTCTGCAATTAATTTAAAATAATGGATATTTAAACTAACTTAAACTTTTTCATTGAGATCAGAATTATTTTTTTTGTTTGAAATGATTCAGACTAAATTCGTAATTTATATTTAAATTCAATATTATTAACCTGACTTTTGCCTTTGTAAAAGTCGTAATTGAATTTAGAAAACTTAGAAAATCAAATCAGAGCTTAGTTCGTAGTATTTATCACTGCATAATTTATATTTGCAATGCCGGATGATGACGCCGATGAATCATCATATCAGATCAAGCAAAAGAAAATTCAGAAGACGCCAATTGCAGAAGAGACTTATTGATCAAATACTTGATAACTTACATTTGAATTCATCCTTCTCTACTACGATTGCAGTATGAATTGCATGCTTCATGTTGAGCATATTCTTTTCACTGTGAAACAAACTTGTTATATTTAATAAAATTTTGAATAGTATTAGTGAGTGATTTTGTTAAGTCGTAGACGTAGTCGTAGGCTTGTTAGGCGATTATTGGCGATAATGGGTTTTGATCGGTGTCGATGGGTGTTGATGGGTGTTGATGAATGTTGATGGGTGTTGATAGGTGTTGATCGGTGTTGATCGGTGCTGATGGGTGCAGATCGGTGCGGATCGGTGATGTGTGTGAACGGTTTAAGAACGGAAGGTTCTAGAAGGTAGGTGTGTGGAAGGTTCTAGAAGGGATGTGTGTTGGTCTACAATTGCGTGACATAATAAAAGTAAGGTAGGTGTGTGGAAAGTTCTAGAAGGCGGGTGTGTGGTAGGTGTGTTGGTCCACAACTACGTGACATAATAACAGTTAGGTAATAGATGTGTTGGTCTACGTGACATAACAAGGGTTAGTTAATAAGTGACTGACCAGTGGGCATGCGACAAGGGTTGTGTAATAAGCGTGTAACCAGTGACATAATCATAAAGGTCAATTACTAGGTAGCAACTATTGGACAGAGGTCAATCTCCAGATAGCAACAGCATGGGCAGAGGTCAAATGTTATGTAATAATTGCGTAAGCTAAGGGGGTTGAATCTGATGGGCTCATATCCCGCTACTTTTATTCATGATTAATATTTAACAATAAATACACGATCACAAAGGCATACGATGTCAAATTAAGTCAAATATGCTGGCTAATTGCCCCACCAGACGGGCTTTTTTGAGTCTTCGGTTTTGGGCTCTCTCGTGTTTGCCCTGTCGCGGTTTAGTCGGTGGCAGTCATTTTCGAGTCGTCGCGCCTATTGCGGGGGGCGGCTCTGGAGGAGTTGCTGAGGTGGAGGCCCTTTCCTCAATTCGGGTCACATTGGTAGCCGGAAACAGTTCTGTTTCGGCGTACGAGGGTTGGGTAGTTAGGTCCGTATGTATCTGGAGTTTAGTCTCAAAGGGCGCTATGGTGCAGGCCTGTTGCCGGATCTTCACCTTGATGGAGCGTGATGCTCTTCCTCGTATAACTTCTTGACCTGAGCCAGCTGCTGGTGAAGCTTCTTGGCTTCAACTGGCCGTATCCACGTCGCCTTCATGCGTTGCATATGCCGCACAAGGGATTCCGCCCGCTTAGACTGGCTCATCGCCTCTTCATGGAATCTGGCGACGTCTTTTCTAAACTTTTCGAAGTCAGCTTGGTGATTTTCAACTAAACGAAAGATATGGTTTAAATTACTAATCGGATGGACAAATACAATTAATATTATGACATTAAAGATTATAGGTTGAAACGGCAAATCCTACCCAGGGTTAACGAGTTCCGGTGTTACTTATCAAATCGTCCGGGAGTGGCCCTATGTGGGTTATGGTCCTCGTATTAATGTTAGTGGCAGGGAGTTCGTGGTCAGTAAATGATGGCGAATTTCGTTGGACCTTAGAATGAGGCGAAGTTAGGATGAAAAAGTAGTAGTGATCCTGTAACCACAAAAACCGTATCATAATATTGAAAACCCTTGATAACCCTAACTACGACAAATAATGGGGATAATAATAAGGATAATAAGTCTCTTAATAAATAATAGTAAAAACAATAACAGTAATTGTATTTGTCAACAATTAATATTAATAATAACAAGAATAACTATTTTTATAATAACTACCAATATTTTATCTACAATAATAATAATAATTAATATTAATAATTTCTATTTCCTAACTGATAAAATTTTATTTGAATTTTTCTTAATAAGTTTTATTTCTAGCCTTAAAAATTTAATTTACTAATATTAAAAATAAAAATTATTTACTTTAAATTACTATATAGAATTGTATAAAATTTTAACTTACTTACCATGATTAACATTATTGTATTTAAGAACTTTCTATTTTAAATTACATGTATTAATTTTAACCCTTGAAAGCAAATAGTTTGGGAGGTTTTCAAGTATATATCTTATTATCTAGATTCATTTCATTTTGCTTGTCGCTTATTACCATGGCAACGGATTAAACAATTTGCAAATTCTATAATAAAAGTAAGTATCAATTTTTAGATACTTTTAACTAATATTTTTTATATTTTTAGGCTTTCTTTGACAATTGGGTTCTCCTGGAAGGTATCTTCAAGTATACGCACTAACTACAAAGTAGGTTTGTAATTTATAACTATTATTAATGATTTTGTTTTATAGATCTTTCAGATTCAACTATCCAAGCATTTCTACAATTTGGAAATTTTATTTACTTTTGGAATTTTCTTCTTTTCCAAATTGACAATGGTAAATTTTTAGTAGAAATTTTTCTCGTTGTAATTTTCATTAAATAAATTGTTAGAAGTTTTTAATGCCTTTTAGGAATAATTTTATAGTTTATTGATTTATTTATTTATTTTCTTATACCAAAATGAACGATGATTACTTATCGATAAAATTACTGGTAAGTAATTATACTTACGGTAACAGAAATGATAATGCTAATAGTAACAACAACAAGAATATCAATAAGAATAATAATAAGGCCAATAATAATATCAGATCAATAATAATGATAATAGTAATACTAGGCTAATAATAATAATAATAATAATAATATTAAAACGATAATAATAATGATAATATTATTAGGTTAATAATAATATTGTTACTAATGATAATAATAATAAAAGTACTGGATTAATAATAATAATTTTAGTAATAATAATGATCATATTAATGTAATAATGATAATCATAATACTAATAATAGTAATGATAATATTAATAATAATAATGGTGATACCAATAATAACGTAATAGTAATAATAAAATTTTTAGGTTACGGATTAATGATGTCAACCATCGTGGTAATATTAATAATAAAATAATAATTAAAAGAATAATAATAATAATAAATTAATAATAATAATAATAATAATAATAACGATAACAATAATATTAATAATAATCAGAATATTTATACAAACGTAATAATATTAATAATAGTGTTAATAATAAATTATAATAGTTTATATTGACAAGGTTGGCTATAACAGATTAGTTTGGAGTTACGAAGTGTTGTAATTCGAATTGTAAAACGAAAATTATTTAAAATTTTATTCGACATTGGATTTAAAGTGGTTTATTGCGTTATTAGTGGTAAATAGAATTTAAATAAATCTTTAAACGATGTTCACATGGGCTTCCTATCCTAGTCGGAAGTAGACGAAATTTTTATTGTAGTGAGAAATCTTTTATACTTGGATTTTAATTGTGTTCTATTCGACTTTACGAGTTTTTCTAAGCTTACTAATACTCCTAAATCAGTACCTCGGTAGTCGTTCTATCTTTCCCTATTTTAGATTTTCTTTTCCTTAGATAGTCATTTTTATTCGTCATTTTATGTTAATTACTTTTAAATCTTCCTTATGGCTTTTCCAGGTTATAATGACGATCGGGCGGTGAGTTTACGGGGGAAAAACTGAGCTTTTCTGACAACCGTCCTCACAGTTTCTCTTCCTCCTGGGTACTACAGACCGTAGTTTATCACCACGCGCAGTCGGTCAAAAAGAATATAATTTTACTATCTTTCATATTTAAAATTTTAGATTATGCCACTCCATCGAGATGGGGTTCGATTATGAACAAAGTTATCAGTTGAATCATAAACAAAAATTTCATAGGTTAAAAATTAAATAAAAAAAATCAAAGATGGTAATTAACATATTATAATTGAATTATCAAACGCAAAAATTAAATAACAGAATGTTCATTAACATAAAAAAATGTTTACAAAAAAAATCAAAATCATTACTTGTAACTGCGTCACAATAATATAATTATCAGACAATAAAAACGGGAACTTTGAAAATAATTTTTAAAAATGATTGCGAAAGTAAAATTTATCAAGAGTACTTGAAAGCAATAAAAATGTACTGAAATTTGTCTGCCCAGCACTGCCTTATATACCACAATTTCTCGTGTGTGTGTTTTGATACGGTAAAGCAAGGATTTTTCTAGAATATTCAAAAATTTTATTCTTTTTGATTTAAAAGTCAATTTTTATATTTTTATGTATCCAAAATTTTTTTTTAATTTTTTTATTTTATTTTTTCTTTATATTTCTATTTTTGCTAAATTTTTGAGTTTTCCGCTTAAAACACAGGCTTTATCGTGCTGGTCAAACAAAAATAAGCTGATTTAGTTTTTGCCCAACAATAATAATAATAATAATAATAATAATAACTAAATCGGTTTGTCAGGATGCCCATTTTTAAATAAAATACTAATTGCTTTAGATATTCCTTCAGCAGATTTTGTCTTTGTTGGTCCACAGTGGGCAAAACGACTGAAAACATCAATACATGTTAAAATATATTTATAAAACTTGTTAATCTTTGAAAACGGTATCATCTCCATCAAATACATTTCCCATAAATCATTAATAACGAATGTTTCCTTTTTTGAATTTCGGACTATTTTCTTTAACTTTGACACTCAACCGAAACCTGCTTCGTCTTCTGGGTTCGTCCAAATCTTCTCCATTACAACAAGATGATTTAAATTTTAATTTGACATTAGGTAATGATTGCCCATCGTTTATTGTGATTATAATGACATTGCTAATGGTAACATTGCTCCGATAAAACCGCCTTGTTGTTTATATATGATTTTTCTCATTTGCTTACGATTGTATTATTTACTAGCGATAACAAAGGTTTTCGATGTTTATTCAATACTAGTTTTTTAGATTTACTAATTTTAAGTTTACCTCTGACTACTTTTAGTAGAATTTTGAGTAAATCATCGACAACAAAATTTGGAAATAATTGTAAAATAGACATTCTTGTCATACTCGAAGTCTTTAACAATGCATTAAAATACCGGAAACTCAAGAAATATATATCCATGTGGTGATTTTGTAGCATCTTGAAATGCACTGATGAGAAAATTACGATTATAATGGTATGGTTGTCGAACAAGAAAATCAATAACTGTTGCATCTCTAGGATTCTTTAAAATAACTAAATATTGAACATTTAAATTCCTTGTTCGATGTGCGCCACCCTGAGGAAATAGATTTTGAGTAATAAAGATCACAGTAACCCCAAAAGGATGACTGATTTTTGTGAATAAATTATTAAAATCCTTTTCTTTATTAGCTTCCTGATACAAATCATCGATAATGATGACATTACCTTTCCTTTTCAATCTGCACCCTTATGCCAATAAATCTTGTTTGGAATAAATTAGATTTCAGTAATTTACACACAAATATAGTTTAACCATTACCACTTGGCCGACGGTTTGATATACCGCATCATTTCTAATTCCATTATTAATTTGTATAATTATAGGTTTTTGTTAATATTATATAATTTAATGAACTCTTTCTAAAAATCATATATATAGATTAATATTTCATTATTGTTTAATTATTTTATCAAATATAAATTATAAAGGAACTTTCAACGAGTAAAAAATGACGTTTCCAAATGGTAAACCACATCAAATTGTTGATAGGAGTGGAAAATACCCTATAATATTTTTAAATCCGGCAAATGCAGAATCATGGGATGCAAGAAACCTTTAGATGTCAATAAATTACAATATAAAATAAAGGATATTAAAATACAGTCAATTACGGTTACCATGGATATAGGACAATCTATCAATCTATACAACATGTCAACAAAATGTCTTTGTATGTTCGAGCCAGAATTATTTCCTTCACTGAGGCTTTTAAAATACAACCCAATGTGTGTTAACGTGTTTGCCAGTGGGAAAATAGTCATATTAATGTTGCGAAATCTAGAATACAAAAATATTGTTACAGACATACAAAATGAAATCACAGGATTGGTCGACATCTGATTGGCTAATGATTGATTAAAACAACTTGGTTATTCATTTTATTTCATTTTTAAAATGGAAAATACAATATTGAAGAAAAATGTGTACGATTTAAAGATGAATAGTAACATTTGAAAAGGTAAATTTATTATTTATTTATTTTCTTTTATTATTAATATTTTATTTAGAAGAATATGAAACCCTGGTAATTGGAAGATTATAGTATTATTATCCTCAACTCACTGCAATAATAAAGGACAAACAAGCAACAATGATTCCCGAGCTCATATTTAATGAGACGATAATATGGAATTCGGAGTCGATCAATCAGGCTCTATTGGACAACAAAATAAACAGATTGGAGACGGAAATGGAAACAGAATACCCATGTATTCTGGATTGCAGCTGTTGCAATTTTCGGTACCAACGTTACGTAGAATGGTGCCTAGTAAAATCCGTAAGGAATTTTTGTAAGCTTCAACTTTTAAGACAATAAATGTTTTGTGTTACATCTTTTTGTTTTTAGTTTGACTTTGTTTTGTTTTTGATTTGTTTTTAGAATTAACAAGTTTAAAGACAATAAACGTTTTATGTTACATCTTTTTGTTTTTAGTTTGACTTTGTTTAGTTTTTTGATTTGTTTTTAGTATTAACGAGTTTTATTAATAATAATTTAATTTAGTCATTGTTTTATATAATAAACGAAATAATAATAATAATATTAATAATAATAATAATGATCATAATAATCATATTAATAACAATAATAATGTAACACTTAATAAGTATAGAAATACACACACATATAGGTGAGAGATTTTGATGTATGTATTCTTTGTAAATCACATACAAACAAAAGTATGTATATGTTTTCTTTGTAAATCACATACAGTCTTGAACGTGTATGCATGTGTTCCTTGTTACTAATCACGCACTTATCATGCACTGGCTTTGTATATCATGTGATGATTATTGATTAGCAAAGGCTTTGTTATAATTAATTAATTAATTAATAATAATAAAAATAATAATAATGGAAATACGTAAATGCATGATTCTGATTGGTTAATCAGTATCTGTCAAGAGTATAAAAGCTCGTCACCAACTTATAAATATCATAAATCAAACATGACCAAGAAAATCAATGCTATCAATATTCAACCAGTTCAGATGTTCCACAATTATAAAATGTATTTTTTAAATGAACCTATCAATATGCAATTGTCAAATCCAGTCAAACTCAATAGAACTCAATTTCAATCTCTCTCTGGGACTCTCTCAATGATAGATATCAAGGATATTGATAATGTTTTCAAAAAGATCAATTCTAATTTAAAATGTAATGAAAATGCATTCTGCACCAGTCAATATACCAACTATTATAATGCGTTTACAGAAATAGGTTTCAAAGAACAGGAAAACTGATATTTAACAATAACAATCCAATGATATAAAGCTGATCAAAATGATGTGCTTTCTCCAATATGGAAAATTGTTACTGCTAGACTTTCATAATTATTTTAATGTATATTTTAGTGTTTAATGTTAATAAATGTATTTAAACAGATTTTGTTTTCTGTACAACATATTCTATAAACAAAATTATAATTAGCTTTAAAATAGTTTTAAAAAAAGATAAAAGTCTGAAAAAAATAAAATATAAAATATAAAATAATTAATTAATTGTTGTTTAGAATATGTAATAAACTTTTTGTTTGATAAACTCGAAGAAGTAACCGGTGTAAAAATTAGAGATATGTTGACTGTAGTTGAAGCATTGGGTAAAGGATATTCATGTTGTGATTCAGAATGTCAGAGTGATGATGATAAAGAAATTGTTAATGATGAAAAAATTATTAATAATGAAGGTACTGAAATTATTAATGATACTGAAATTTTTAATGATACTGAAATTATTAACTATGAAGAAACCCCTAATGAAAATTTAGTTGAGCCTACCGAATTTAAGACTTGTGTTGACCATGTTATACAAAATATTATGATAGAATATTGTGGTGATGAAGCATGTACATGCAATAATCAATAAATCTTTAAAAATAAAAATTAAAAAATATTAATAATTAAAACACTACTTATTTTTATAAGTAGTAATTTTAAAAATAATATGACCTTGAGAAATTTCGAATGACCTTGAAAAAATATGATGGGTCATCCAATGACTTTGACTTACTTTTGAATGACCTTGAAAAATTATTATGACTCATTATATGACCTTGAATGAGTCATGGTCTTGCATTAAATGGCCTTGATAAAATTTTGATGAGTCATCCAATGACCTTGAGAAAATTTTGACGAGTCATCCAATGACCTTGAGAAAATTTTGATGAGTCATGGTCTTTATTTAAATGACCTTGAGAAAATTTTGATCAGTTATTGTCATTGTCCTACAACAATTTGTACTTTTAAACTTAGAAAATTTTTTTTTTGTATATGTCTTTGTCCCAGCGAGCCACTGGGGTAGCGGGCCACAATCCCACTACTACTGATGTTTGCCTATCTATTATCGTTAATAAATACTTTTTGCTTTATACTTCTGGTAAAGAGCAAGCGAAGTCATATGAACGTCTTGAAAACCACTGGATTTAGAAAGAGTTTGAATTAGGGACTTTACATGTCTATATATTTTGGTTCAAGCACACTCATCAAACTCTCGGAGCTATTTTTGCATATCTTTATTCATTTTATACCCTATATATATATATATATATATATATATATATATATATATATATATATGATCTTTGCAAATGATATTTTTTACGCTTGATGCCAATATAAGCGAGATCATGTATGTTTTGAAAGCTGCTTTTCTTTACAACTCTATCTACACATTAAAATGGACCATAAAAATGGACAGCCGAATTTTTGAAAAATTCAAAATTATACATGGAGTCTGCTAGTAAGTTATTTTTAATTCTGTTAAAAAATACTTTTAAAAATTTTCAATAAAAGCATGAATCATCAGCAATAACTCGTATTGGAAAATGGGAAATAGCCGAATTTTCGAAAAACTCAAATTGGCTGAAGGTGTGTTTACCATGAGTTAAAAAAAAGTTTTAAAGCACATCTAAAATTTCTAAATAAGAAGTATGATTCGTGTAATAACATAGTATAATTCATAGTGTCTGTTCTGTAAAAATCATGACTCATCCTATTTGTTTAAATGGATAAAGCCACAAAAATTCAAAATGGCGAAACCGGATCGGATGGTTTTAAACTTTCAGTTAGGCAGCACACATCTATCTACTCACTTGTATTGATACCAAACTTAATCCCAAGTCAAAAATTTCCATTTCCACATACGTCTACTCCAATTTTAACTTTACATCCAGTGTTATTTGAGAATAAAAGAGATATGAAGTCGAAGTAAAATATAATAATCGATCGAATTTTGTCAAATTATTTAAAAATCGCAAATCCTAGTTTTCATAATTGATATTCCTCTCAAACGTTGTAAAAATCAATGCCGGTTCCACGAATTAAACTAAGTATGCATCGCATCGAGCACCACAGATGAAGGATGTCAAAATGACCAACCAATTTCTTACAGTTAATAAAATGTCTATTATAAATCGACCAATCTAAATTTTAATTATTTCTACAAGAGAAATAATTTTCCCATTTCTTGATATATTTAAAAATTTTACATAAATCAATCATGTATTTAGTTTTAGTGTTAAATTGATTACATGAAATTGAAACCGAAGATAGATAAACACACGGACATATAATCACGCGGCAGGTAAAAAACAAACATTTCAAAATAAAAATAAGGAAATATTTTACATTTTTATTGCTTGAATTTCAATATTTTTACACAAAATTTCAATAATTAATTAATTTCAATTTCATTAAAACCAACAAACACAATAATCACATTTAACCAATCATTTAATAATAAAATCCAGTGTAGTTTGGTATATTCTGAAAATAATTTTAAAATCGATGTCTAATAATTCGATTAATAGAAATACAGAATTTATCAATCGCTCAACGCCAGTTCTGAGATTAGCATCAAACGGCATCCAAAATTTAAGATGCAAATTATAAAACTTGCATTAATCATTGCAAGTATAAATTTCACAGTAAACACTATTGAGTGATATTTGTGCTTTAGCATTAATTACGGTTAAATTGTAACAAATTCGACACATTTATTGAGATTGTAGACATGATTATGGATTCGTTGCTTATTTTACATTATGATCATTATATTTCAATATTATTTATCTAAAAATTACTTAAAATTAAATCGTTTGATATCTTTAAAAAAATCAAAATAGACAAGAAAATTTAAACAAAATGTTGCTTTTTAATTAATGTGTCCCAAATAGAAATAAGATCCTAAACATCGACAACGAAATGTGAGTAGCTTTATGAAATATTAGGCTACGATTCCTAAATTTATGCTTTGATTATCATGCACAAATTTTTCATTAGAAAATCAATAAATTTTTTAAAGTGTTGCATATTTTTAAAAAGTTAGTGTTTTTTTATACAAAAGTTTGAGAATATCTTATCTATAACAGTGTTTTTCAGTCATTTTCGACTTGTTCCCAACACTTTTTACTAACATTTTAGATTTTATTCCATCACTGTAGGCAAAGAGGACTGTGTAACATTGCTTAATATTGATGTTCCTAACTATTAAATGTAAGTGAAAAAAGTAACTAAATTTAGATCGATATTACTTTCATTTTTTTAAACATATATGTTACTATTTTCACAAACTTCCTCATTTGAAAAATTATTATTATTATTATTATTATTATTATTATTATTATTATTATTATTATTATTATTATTATTATTATTATTTTAGTAATAATAATAATAATAATAATATTCCCAAAAATAATGAAGTCCTGAGTCATTTTAGTATATTTAAAACGCTATTTTACTTTTGTCTTTCCATCTATTGACATGTAAAATTTCTTAAGATTTCAACAAAAATCAAATGAATGACGATCATTAAAGTGAATAAACAATGTCATACATGTCTTAACACAATGCTATTTACTACAGCGCCGTACCAATAGTCGACATATAGGGTTTGTTGATTTTGTCAATGCGGCGAGTGGCGTGCCGTCGTCCGATAAGTTCGCTATTCGCTCTTCAGTATATTGGTATTTTGCTTGTCGTTTGCACTCTTTTTTATTCTCATACGTAAGTCAGTTTCCAGCCCGTGATTTAGAAATACCAATCACTACATTACCTATAATAATAAAAAAGGTGAATCAATCAAAAAATGTTCTACACAATGTGGTCTAATGATGAAAAACATGGATATATAAGAATTTCGAAGTATGAAAAATTGGGTAAATTGTCATTACATTGTCCAACAATCTCCCAGTTAGCGATTGAATAATTTGTGAGAATGCTTGTGTATCTCACACCGACTAAAGATTGAAGGGTTTAATTCATGAAAGGGTCGGTAATTCGTTTCAAGAAGATGCATTCAATAGTGTACAGATCTGTTTGCGGAGAATCATGAAGTGTTAGTTTGAAAATTGTTGAAAATTAGCAGCACTCATATGTTTCAACTTTAATCTCAGATTAGGCTCAAGGGGAGATTTTCAATAAAGCTAAGACTGAGCTATAATTTATTGTATTACCATGGAAGACATTTACTTTCAAAGGTGAAACGTTTCATTGAGGAAATTTAATTCAGAATCACGATTCTCACTGTATAAGAAGTTTATCTTGTAGGTAATTGGAAAAGCATAAAACTTTGTGCTTCATAAATGTCAAGTCGTTGCGAACAAAATACACCACTAATAATAAATCTTTATAATAAGTTATTAAAATTAGAGATTTTAATTAAACAACAAAAAACATTTACAAAGACGATGTCTGTAGCATCGAAAGCATTACTTGCATCGTACAATGTTTCTTATAGAATGGGTAAATGCAAAAACCCCATGCAATAGAAGAAACTTTGGTGCTACCAGCGGCTATTGACATGGTAGCCACGATGCTCAAAAAATCGTATGCTAATCAGCTTAAAAGATACCACTTGCATATAACACGGCGGAAAGAAGAATTTTCTATATATCTGAAGATCGTTGCGATCAATTAATAGAAATATTAAAACCATTTTATTTTGAAGTAAAGATATGACATGAAATTACAGAATTGATTATAAATAACTTTTCCGTAAAGCTTAAATCAGCAAGACGCAAGAAGACATTGGAAATTGTGTTAAAAATGGTATAAGCAACATTGATTGCTGAGAAAGAATTTCTGGAATATCCTTGTTGGCCTAATTGGACAATGACTCCAACTTAATAAGATTAGACGTAGTGGAACTTGATGAGGTTCTTTTTATGTCAAGATACGAATGACCACAAAATCATATAATGAATATATATTGAAGGCCTCAAAAACTTATTTTACTAGAATTAGTAATCTACCGACAGAAACTTTTAATTTAAATTATAATATTACAGAACTATTCCAAAAAAACAAAAAACATGTAGAAAACATTATAATAATAAAAAATAAAAAATAAATTTCTGTTTATTTAATTTCCGTATTTTAAATTTTCCCTCCTGCAAAATATTTTATTAAATTCAACTAACTATAGTCGTAATTTATATAAGTATTTATATTTAAAAAAAAATTAAAACTTTAAAAATAAAGAGGAACATTTAAGTCATAAGAAATTTAAAACTAAGAAAATAATGATAAATTGAATAAAGAATGCAATGACCGGAAGGTATAACTTTCCCGTAAAGTCAATGTCATGGAGGATGAAGAGTATATTTATAATGGTGAGAATAAAAGATGTAACAATATTGGGGTGTACGTTTAAAAATGAAAATTAATGGTTTTGGGAAAGATTGTTTGTTGAATACAGGAACAAGAATAAATGTGATAGGCCAAGATGTCTTAATGGAATAATTTGAAAAGAAAAATGTCAACAGATAAATTTTAATATGCAAATAGGAGTGAAATAAAGACTAAAAGAATTATATTTAAAGTTCATTTTAAGCAGTGCAAGTGCACGGCCGTGCATTAACATTTCTAGAATTGTGCAATTATTTTCGCATTACATATACTATTGGATTGTTCACCATTTTTATTTTATTTTATTAAAAAAATATTGATATAACATAATAATTTTATAAATTTAATTTTACGACAAAGCTTTCTATATTTATCAAACAATTATTTTATTACATTCATTTTAATAATTTTTTACTAAATATATTCTTATTAATCTTGTTAGATGTTTTGAAAACATCTTCGTTTAATTCAAAATTTGTATTCATTAAAAGTTTAAAATTTATTCAAATCAAAAATTTTATCTTCCGTGTTTCCGAGAATTTATTTTTATTTTCACATTTAATTTCATTCAAAAACATAAATTTAAACAATTAAAATAATTTAAATTTTATTTTATTTAATAATGAATATTATTTAATATTTTAATAATTAATATTAATTAATTAATATAATAATTTATAATCAGATATTTTAAAATATTTTTATCTAATTTATAAAAGTTAATTTAAATCTTATTTTTAATTTTAATCATATTAAAACTTAATTTTATGTCTGTTGATAATTATGCTTAAATATCCTCACAAATATTTAGAAATGAAATTTAATTATAATGTTTATTGTACAATATTGTTCAAGCTGTTGGGATATTAAATACTCGTCGATGAATAGGTGATGAAGAGATGAAGAGATGATTTCCAATTTAGAATGTCTAATATTAACAATTTTCAAAGTTTCGATTTCTCTCTCTCAAAACACTACAGTTTTCAAAAAACTTTGATTGCTTTTTAGATACTTCTCACCGACGATTCAGATCACGTCGGATCACTAAATTGTTGGGATATTAAATATTCGTCGATGAATAGGTCTCTCAATCCGACTCCTCGTGTTCAATGATCAATAAGACAAAATCCCAACAAAAAAATCTTTACCAAATCTTCACCAATATTCACCACAAGATACAATGGTTTACTTCTTGTAAACACGCTAAGGGTATCACGAAATAAGTCACTGCAATCTGATTAACTTCTTTATCTGTTTACTGCTTTCAACTCGTTTCTCAAACTCGTTAGATTTTTCTCTTCGACCAACTGGAAACAAATTTTGTTGTTAGTTCCTTTCATAATTTTTGGGTTCCCATTAATTTAAATTACTGCTAGGGAAACAATTTTTCCTGTTTGGACAATTTATTGCCCATTTTCCTTATTCCGGGAAACCCATTAATCTGACGTTCAGCTCGGTGGCCCTTGATTAATGGGTTCGTCGGTAAATAATTTAATTAATTAATTAATATTATTTTTGGATTCCCGACCCTTCAATATACTCAATCTAATAGTATTTTTTTCGTCTTCAAAATCAAATTTGCCACAGGTTACCACTCCCCCTCCTCCCGAAAAATATTGACTTTTACATTTTTCAAAATTTTAATTAATTTTAATTGATTTTGATAATTTTAAAATTTTATTATTTTTATTCATATTTTATTATAACCCTAACATATCTACACCCTTTAATAAGAATTCGTCCTCGAATTCCATTTCATATTTTATGCTTCGTAATTACAATGATAATAATAATAATAATAATAATAATAATAATAATAATAATAATAATAATAATAATAATAATAATAATAATAATAATAATAATAATAATAATAATAAATTTTCAAAGTGCTCACCACCAGCTGCACGTCTATTTGTTATGAATTTTTTTTTATAAAATTCATGGTCAACCGTACCGAGAAAATTGTAGAAGATATCCTATTTGATATTTAGTTATATGTTTGATGAAAATAATAAATGAATGCGAATAATAGTAGGATTAATGTATATGAAACACATGACATTACTTCATATTATTATTAATTTATCATTATTTAGGTAATAGAAACAAAAATTGATCAATGGGTAGAAGCAAACGGTGGATGGGTAACAATTATTCACGTTGTAGTAGAAGCCAAACGTTCCGATATTTATATTTCAAATTGCAAATTTTTATTAAAACTATTAACTGGAGCATCGGTTTTATATATCTGTAATAAAGTTTACCATATATTTTAATAAATGTATTATTCTTTGTTATTTACTGAATTATTAATAAAAACTACATTTTTAAAGATTTATTGATTATTACATGTACATGCTTCATCACCACAATATTCTATCATAATATTTCCTATAACATGGTCAACACAAGTCTTAAATTCGTTAGACTAAACTGAAATTGGGGTTTCTTCATAATTAATAATTTCAGTATCTTCATTATTAATAATTTCATCATTAATAATAATTTCATTATCTTCATTAACAATTTCTTCATCATCATCGGTCTGACATTCTGAATCACAACATGAATTTTCTTTACCTAATGCTTCAACTAGAGTCAACATATCTCTAATTTTTACACCGGTTATTTCTTCGAGTTTATCAAACAAAAAGTTTATTAAATATTCTAAACGAAAACTAATTAATTATTTTATATTTTATATTTTACATCTTTCAGACATCATTCTTAAACAATTTTACAACTAATTATAATTTTGTTTATAGAATATGTTGTACAGAAATCAAAATCTGTTTAAATACATTTATTAACATTAAACACTAAAATATACATTAAAATAATTGTGAAAGTCTAGCAGTCACAATTTTCCATATTGGTGAAAGCACATCATTTGATCAGCTTTATATCCTCTTACTGCTATTGTTAAATACTAGTTTTCCGATTCTTTGAAACCTATTTCTGTAAATGCATTATAATAGTTGGTATATTGACTGGTGAAGAATGCATTTTCACTAAATTTTAAATTCGAATTGATCTTTTTGAAAACCGTGTCCCAGCAAGAGATTGAAATTGAGTTCTATTGAGTTTGACTGGATTTGTCGATTGCATATTGATAGGCTCTTTTCAAAAATACATTTTATAATTGTGAAACATCTGAACTAGATGGACATTGATAGCGAGCTCACTATTTTCTTGGTCATGTTTGATTTATGTTCTTTATAAGGTTGTGACGAGCTTTTATACCCTTGATAGATACTGATTAACCAATCAGAATCGTTGTTGCATATATGTGATTCTATACTTATTATGTGTTACATTATTATTATACTTATTAAGTGTTACATTATTATTATTATTATTATTATTATTATGATTATGATTATTATTATTATTATTATTATTATTATTTTTATTATAATTATAATTATTATTTCGTTTATTATATAAATTATTGCTTGAAAAATTATTACTAAAAAAAAATAAAGCAAAAACAAATCAAAACACTAAACATTTATTTTCTTACAAGTTTGAATTTACAAAAATTCCTTATGGAGTTGACTAGGATTTATTCGATCTATAATACAATCTAGAATACATGGGTATTCTGTTGCCATTTCCGTTACCATTCTGTTCATCTTATTATCCAATAGAGCCTGATTGATCAGCTCTCAAATTCGGATTCGGGTTTCATCGAATATAAGCTGTTGAAACATTGCAGCCTCTTGGTTCTTCAAAATCTCTTTCATTTGTGGATAGTAGAATATTATTCTTTCAATTTCCATTGGTTCATATTCTTCTAAATAAAATATTAATTAAAGAAAAAAAAATAATAAATTTACCATGTCGACTGTTATTTTTCCTCGGTAAATCGTACATATATCTTTCTTCTACATTGTATTTTCCATTTTAAAAAATGAAATAAAATGAATAACCAAGTTGTTTTAATCACTATTTAGCCAATTAGATATCGACCAATCCTGTGATTTCATTTTGTATGTCTGTAACAATATTTTTGTACTCTAGATTTCGCAACCCTAATATGACGATTTTCCCACTGGCAAACACGTTAACATACATTGGGTTGTATTTTAAAAGCCTCAGTGCAGGAAATAATTCTGGCTCGAACATACAAAGACATTTTGTTGACATGTTGTATAGATTGATAGATTGTCCCATATCCATGGTAGCCGTAAGTTACTGTATTTTAATATCCTTTATTCTATATTGTAATTTATTGACATCTAAAGGTTTCTTGCTTCCCATGATTCTTATGAAAGAAAAGGATTTTAATAATTTATTCACAAAAATCAGTCAACATTTTGGGGTTACTGTGATCTTTATTACTCAAATATATTTCATCAGGGTGGCGCACATCGAACAAGGAATTTAAATGTTCAATATTTAGTTATTTTCAAGAATCCTAGAGATGCAACAGTTATTGATTTTCTTGTTCGACAACCATACCATAATAATCGTAATTTTCTTATCAGTGCATTTCAAGATGATACAAAATCACCACAAGGATATATATTTCTTGATTTCACACAACAATGCAATGATGGTTTATGGGTAAAAACAGATATTTTCAAAAACAAAGATGGTGCGATGGTTTATAAACAAAGTTGAAAACATTAACATGTAAAGATTTTTATGAAATCCAGGCTTAAAAATGTTAGAAAACTTAGACAAACTATTAAAAAGAAAATAAAGACTGAAACAGTTCCACCAAAAACCAGTTATACACCATATAAAAAACTAATAACCGAGAATTTCCCTGCAATGAATTTAATTTCGAAAAACCCTAAACCTATTAAAAGGATTACGAAAAAGAACCGAGTTAAAATTGTAAAAAGTGATAGGAGTTTCCCGTATTTTAATGCATTGTTAAAGGCATCGATTATGAAAACAAATGTCTATTTTACAATCATTTCCAAATGTTGTTGTCGATGATTTATTCAAAATTCTACTGAAAGTAGTCAGAGGTAAAATTAAAATCAGTATATCTTAGAAACTAGCCTTGAATAAACATTGAAAACCTTTGTTATCGATAGTAAATAATACAATCGTAAGCAAATGAGAAAAATCATATATAAACAATAAGGCGGTTTTATCGGCGCTATATTACCATTAGCAATATCATTATTAATTGGATTACAATAAACGACAGGCAATCATTACCTAATGTCAAATTAAAATTTAAATCATCTTGTTGTAATGGAGAAGATTTGGACGAACCCAGTAGACGAAGCAGGTTTCGGTTGAGTGTCAAAGTTAAAGAAAAGAGTCCCAAATTCAATAAAGGAAACGCAAAAGTGGTTGTCAGATCAGCTTGCGTACAGTTTAAACAAACCGATGCGGAAAAGATTTCCAACAAGAGCTTATAAGACATTCGGTAATAATGATTTATGGGAAATGGATTTGATGGAGTTGATACGTATCAGGATGACTGAGAACCTTTGGTAGATTTCCACTTCCTATTATTAAACGTATTGGTAGTTTTGGTATGAAAACCGCTAAAGATGTGATAATGAATGAGCAGAAAATATTACCATCTCTTAAATCAAATGCATTATTCGAATTAAGGAAAGTTCTACCGGTGTTGCAGGTATGTTTCAAAAACAGGAACCGGCACCAGCATCGGCACCAGCTCAAAAACGTAAAAGACATCATAAACAAACGAATGAACAGCCATGGAACTATATTTCAAAAATGATTTGCGGTAAATCTGAATTGTGTTTATTTGATAGACCTTCTTCCCAGGCGGTAATTGAAATGGGGGCCTTTGAAGAAGTATTCCCGATGAATTCTATTATGGATAGTAGAACTGATATTGAATTTTATAATAATGGTTCCCAAACTGAATATCTAGATTTGAACGATACATTGTTAACTGTTCAGATTAAAGTTGTAGATAAAGATAGAAAACCCTTGGGTGAACCATGTGATGTAATACCAAACAATTTCTTGTTTCATACACTTTTTAGAGACGCAGTTCTTGGATTTAGTAAAATCAAGATTGAGGGTGGTAACAGTACATATATTCACAAAGCTCTAATAGAAACGATTATAAATTACAATAGCGATACTAAAAATACATGTTTAACTCCTATGGGTCATGGTAGTGATGACCATAGGAAAAAGTGGAATAAGGGTTCGAAATTATTTACCATGTGCTCATAATTACAACTCGATTTTATGGATCAACCGAAATATTTACTCCCAGGTGTTAATGTACACATTAGATTGAAAAGATCTGAGTCTGCATTATCACTAACAAGTGCTACCACATCACCAATTCTTCAAAATTATTGGTGAGAAGATTTTGTGTTGAGCTCTCTGTATTAGCCGGTCATCAACTGGGGCTTAATTCTAAGCATGCAATATATCCATTGAAAACAAAGGAAATTGTTCAATTTGCTATTGCTAAAGGTTCAGCTTCTTTCTATAAGGAACAAATATTTGGAGATAGAAGAATGCCCAACTTTATATTGGTAACATTTCAAAGTGAATCTCAATATAATGGATCATACTTAACATCAAGCTCAATTTTCAAAGATTTTGGTGTAACAGCGTTAACTTTATCGAAAAATAGTGATTATAGAGAAACATATACTCAAGATTTCGATAATGATAATTATTGTGCTACATATATGTAGAGTATAGTGAGAAATATGGGTTATTTGGATAAAAACCTTAATTGTGGTATAACTCTTAATGATTTTAAAAACAAATATCTATTCTTTACATTTGTTTTGTCACCCGATTTTGATTTAAATCAGAGTCAATTACCTCAAAATGGAAATTTACTATTAGATATAAAGTTTTCTTAAGCTACGATTGAACCGGTGCATTTTGTAATATATGGAGTATTTGAAAATTAGGTTCAAATAACTGCAAACTGAACACTGTTGGTTTGAACAAAGTTCAAGCATTGTTGGTTGAACGAGCATTGTTGGTTTGAATGGCATAAATGTATAGATTATTTATGATAATTTGTCATGGAGTAAGTTTTTCATGTATTATTAATATTATTGATTAAATTCTTTTCAGGTCTATCGAATTGGAAAACAAATACTAGGACATGAATGTTTAGGAGTTTTCCTCTTGATAAAATTCCATATTTACGTATTAATCAAGCCATTATCGTCAATACTCAATCGTCTCGTCTCGGTGGAGAACATTGGTTAGCAATATATATGATATTTTAAGAGCTCTATTGACGAATGAGACAGGTAAATTATTTTATTTTTTATTATTATTTTATTTTTTAGATTGGTTTACAATAACCGAAATCCAAAATAAAATCGACGGAATTAATGAATTTGTTATTGGTAATTTTAAAATGAAGAGATATCTTATAAAAAATGTAAGATTTTCATTATTTTTAAAATATTTTAATGACTACTTTATGACAACTTTTAAGATATAAGTCAATAATATGTAAAGTATTATAATATAATTAATATAATACTTAAAATATCATCAATTTATAATAAGAATAGAAATATTACTAGATCTATTGAATTATTTCAAGAAATCTATTGAATTATTTTTACGAAATCTATTGACCTAAAAATAACCATATTCTTCATTGGAAGCTTCTCAAGCTTTATCTTTCTCTCGGTGTGAAGGTTGCTAAAATTCATAGCGCAATTAAATTTAAACAAGCACCTATATTTCATGCATACATTGACAAACACACAAAATTAAGAGCTCAAAGTACTAGAGAGCTATATAGGGACTTGTTTAAACTTTATAATAATAGTTTGTATGGAAAGTCTGTCGAAAACCTTAAAAAACGGATGAATTTGAGGCTATGCAATTCTGATGAAAAGATGACTGTATATGCCTCAAAGCCGATTTTCAGAAAACTAATCGTAATTGATGATAATCTGATTGCTTCTCATCTGAATAAGGATTTAATATGTTTAGACAGGCCTAGCTACATCGGACAATCAGTTCTAGACCTGTCTAAATTTACAATGTACGAGCTACAATATAAAGAATTAGCGAAATACCGCAATGAATTTAATTGCGAAATAAATATAGTTGCCTGTGACACGGATTCATTTTTCCTTGAGGTTAAGCACTGTAGGGTAGACACTCTTTTGCCGGCAATGATAAGAGACAACCTTTTAGATACGTCTAATTACGCCCCAGCATATCCCTTGTACTCAAGAAAACTTGACTCTGTAATAGGAAAATTTAAAGATGAGAGTAAGGGTCTTGGGTATGATGAATGGGTTTTCTTAAGACCCAAGTGCTATAGTCTTTTAGGTACTAAAGATACAATGAGGGCTAAGGGGTGAAGTTGTTTGGGACAGAGATTGAGCACCAGTCATATTTAGATTGTTTTAATAATGACACAATATTCATGGTGCCTCAAACTAGGATAGGGACGCGGAACCACTAATTGTTTACATTTAAGAACAATAAAATTGCGCTTAACAATAAAGACGATAAGCGTAATTGGGTGGGTGGAAATTACAGTCTCACATTTGGACATTATTTAGGAATCGATGCTATTGATGATGACCAAGGATCGCACAGCCCCAGCTACCAAAGCACACACAGCCCATGCTATGACAGCTCATATGTTGATATTGATGACGTACTATTATCAGACTGATATTTTGTACAAAACCTTGTTATTTATTTCAATACAATTTATTTTATGTTGAGTTTTTATTTGAATTAGTTATTTGCGTTTTACCAATTTTTTATTAGTATTATAAAAATTAATATAGTATTAATGATAATAACATTGTTAAAAATAACAATAACTTGTAATATTATTAATTGCAATAGAGATTTCGAATAATAGTAATAATAACTTGTAATAATGTATTTTTTTGAATTTATTTTGATAAAAATACTTGAAAACACTTGTACATTTATGTTTTATCAACTTTTTATTAGTATAATAAGAATTAATATAGTATTAATGATAATAACATCGTTAAAAGTAATAATAACTTGTAATATTAATAATTGGAATAAAGATTTCGAATAATAGTAATAATAACTTGTAATAATAATATGGAAAGTGGCAGTACTATTCTGAGCTTTGAGAAATTTAATTTTATTTATTATGGTTATTATTAACTTTGATTAATTTATTTATTTCTTTTTGTGTTATTTATTATTAACCTTGATTAATTTTATTTCTTTTTTATGCTTTCCGTCATTGAGGAAAAGAGATAAGAAAGATCAGCAACCAAATAGCAAGATACCATCGTGGATCTAAAAAATTGAAATTAAATATATTGATGATAATAATAATAATAATGTATTTATTTTAGTGAAAATACTTGTACATTTGTGTTTTATCGACTTTTTATTGTATTATTTGTATTAACATTATTAAAAATAATAGTAATACTAACATTTATAAAAATATTAATAATTTTAATAAAGATTTCGAATAATAGTAATAATAACTTGTAATAATAATAATAAAAATAATAATAGAATAAAAATTTAAAATATTAAAATACTACTTATTTTTATAAGTAGTAAATTTAAAATTTTTGTAAAATACTATGACCTTTAAAAACTTGAATAACCTTGAAAATTTTGAATGACCCTGAGAAAAAATATGATGACTCATTGAATGACCTTGAAAATTTTTAAATGACCTTGAAAAATTATCATGACTCGTCAAATGTCCTTGAATGAGTCATGGTCTTTTTTAAACAACCTTGGGAAATATAATGACTCATCAAATGACCTTGAAAACTTTTAAATGGCCTTGAATGAGTCAGGGTCTTTTAAATGACCTTGAAAATTATGATGAGTCACCCAATGACCTTGAATGAATTATGATCTTTGTTTAAATGACCTTGAAATTTTTTTTGGATGAGTCATGGTCTTTTTTCAATGACCTTGAATGAGTCATTGTCTTTGTCTCAGAAAAATTGTACTTTTAGAAAAAATTTGTACATTTGGACCTAGAAAAATTTTAGCCCCCCGTGGGGTATGTGGTCTAGCGATGACATAACCATCTACTATTTGTGACATTTAATTAAACGACGTGAAATTTACTAGATACTCTAGCTTTATTAATTCTAATTTTTCGGGAGTCTTTACTCCTCTGTAATCTGGTAACGCAATCCATGAGTCTGGCGCTAAACGATATAAAGGAGATAATAATCGATTACATTGTAATATTTTCGGTTTCGCTTCTTGCTCCAATAATATTCGAGTGACCGGCTCCATAAATCTCAATTTATTACCTAGAATGCCTGGTGGTTCGTTTGTGCACTTATAGTATTTCGTAATTTTCACAATCACCTCTTTACATTTATAACTGTAAAGAGCCTCCCCCATTATTCTAGCAAACACTCGATTCTCTGATATTAGCATAGGTGCAACTAGATTTGGATTAGTAATAGTCATTGTCAAACGATTGCTTAATATCTCTTTATTTAGTTTACAATTATTTAATATCATCTCGCGATAAATATTTTCCATCAAATCTTGGCTATGATGGAATAAATAATCCATTGTATTATTAAAATACAGAGTTAACTTAATATCTTCCGTATGAATTTTAGTTTTTGCATCTTCAATTGTTTTCTTTGATAGATATACACCTTTATAATTTGTTTCATATACTATTTGATCACATTTATTTGTAATCTATTTTCTAATAAATCGCATTACATCACTAGGTGAAGTTGACATTAACACTACAGGTGTCTTTCTTGTCCTAGATGGAGTCATTCTCGCTTTTCCGTTGTCTCTGGTATTTAAATTCAATCGATCGGGTCTTTCTCTGAATCTTTCACCAACTAATTCTTTAAAAATCATTGTTTTCAAATACGCCAAATTACATACATTTGTTTTAACGTCATACACTAGAATAGACTCACCTATCTGACAACTAGACTGCTTCATATTGCAAAATGGATGCCTTTGCAAATTCCCTGTATCATCATCAAACACATCTTGGAATTCTCTCAATTCCGTTAAATACTTTTCCACTGCTACTATTTTATCAATAATTTTACAACTCAATTTGTGCGTTTCACCTTCACAATCACCACCTGCCTTTAAAGCTCCTTTAACTACAATTGTTTCTCTAATCATATGATTTAACTTTGCTTTTAATTTGATTTCAGAACTGATTTTAAATTCACCGGTCTCGGAATGGCCTGCATTTTTAATAATGACGCATGGATCCATTTCCCACTTTAAAATATAAATGTTGTCCGTTTTACCAGACATTCCCGAACATTTGCTCGTCTCAGATACGATTCCTGATACATATGATATTTAACTTCATTCATTCTTAAATTAATCGGATACGCCTCTGAACAATCAGCCATGTCTACTACTTAATAAATTTTTCCCATTTCAGTTTGAGAACAGTGATATGCTACCAACAAAGCGGTTTGTGTGAACACCCCACATAAAATAATAAACATTGTAATAAACATGTAATAAACATTTCAGTATTCACTTTTCTATTCAGCCTTCTCTCCTGAGGACTATATATTTCTTCATTCTCTTTTTTCCTTTTACATGACGATACTATATTTTCCCAACCTCCGTTATCTTTAATCCAGTTCTCAAAATTTTTATTCAATATCTGAGCTGCTTTATTTATCAAATTTTCTATTTCACCTGGCTTCAGATAAGCACGCTTTTCCACTTCTAAAACAATAAATGTCAACCCGTTTACTACCGATTCTCTGTTTATTCCACATTTTATTTACTTTTCAATCACTTTCATATCACAAAAATCATCTGACTCAACATATTTTTTATACTAAAATGCTTTAAAACGAAATTTTAAATAGTATTTATTAAAAAATGTTGTCATCAAAAACAAGCACTTGCACACTTTTACGTAAGTTTCGAACATTTTGTTCTCACGTACTTTTATACCGCACAGTCAGCAAAAAAAACGTTCAATAGATTTGGCTGGTGGACCCATTCCAGTCAAATTGCGAATACAACCAATGCATTTAAAAGAAAAACCTAATGAAGCAATAAGAAATTTAGATGGAGATGGACTTATAGAGCAATGTGAATTACAATGAAATAATTACTGGCGATTTATCATTTTTTCTTTCAGCGAAAAAAATTACTTTAAGATACTGATCATAAAGCAATCACGTTTATAATTGAAACGTTTGTTAATACCATCAAATTCCAGTATTGTATAATTTTTTAAGCAGTTAGAATATGGATATAGAATATAAGAATGAGATTTAACGTTCAAATGCTAATGCTTTTTTATGTGCTTCCATTTGTTCTTGTCATTTACTTCAATAAAGTAGCTTCGCTTTCTGACTAATTTCACAAGTCGAATAGATTTAGTATTCATACCTTACTTCAAATCTTTTTCGTTATTTTCTCTGAGAAGCCTCAACATAGAATCTTTTTGACTTCTGTAATCCTCAAACTTTCTTTAATCTTTCAGTTGTTTGTCGGAAGATATCAATTGATTGAGATTTCTTCCTTCATCTGTATTAACTTAATTTTATTTACTGTTTCACATTTCTTTAATTCAGAGACATCGTTATTTATCGATTATTTCTTATAAAAATTTGGATCCTGTTTCAAACTTGACCACTTCGTAAGGATATTATTTACTAACATTTACATTAAATCCAGAATTTCAACCGTATAGTGTACTCCCGGTACAAACCCAATGAATTATAAGTCTCCCTGATTTCTTATGGGAACCTTTGCGCAAACCCACTGTGAATGATTTAGAGTTTTAGTGTCAAAATAATTATTATTTATTTTTAAATTAATAATAAAAATTAATTCCACCTAAAATAATACATACATCTTTAAAATCATCTACTGTCATATTCGTCTTCATTGGGATGGTTTGGCATTCATGTCACGATTTACGAAATGGCATGACTAAAATGCGTTTAAAAGGAAGAATATATTTTTTTAAATCATATCAGTCTCAAGTTAGATAATGCAAAAATCCATTGAATTGACCTCGTTCTACAGAATATCGAAATCTAATACTAAATTATTAAAAAAAAATAAAGTAAATTCGTAAATCTCTTTTTCTAAAGTGATTTAGTGTTAAGTTTATAGGATTATGATATTTTATGACACTGTTGATTTTATTCGGTTCAATTATTCAATTGTTTTAGTTAATGGTTTTTATAGGGTTTCATGATCGGCATTGTGTTAAGGCTTCCAATTGAAACCATTTTATTCGACTAAACGTTTAAATCACATTCAGGTATTATACATCAGTATTTAGAACTTTTGAAAAAGGTTAGTAAAATTTTTCCATATTTTTATCGGCTACTAAACCAAATACCCTTAAAAGTTTTTATAAGAACCAACTAAAATTATCGGGAAAAGTAGAGATAAGAAATATATAAAATAAGGATACTTAAACAAAATATATCCCATCTCTTAATAAACTCAAAAATATACGCATGCCTAAAGTATGGCTATCGAAATAGTAATATGAATATATCATTAGTTATTATTAATTCAATTGAATTGTTTTTTTTTATCATATACAAACTTGATATCAAATTGTCATTAATCCTTTTATTAATAATTTCATTTAAACAAGTAAATAACCAAATAAGTCTTTGCTGTATTAAGAAAATTTTCGATTTTAAAACAATTCTTTTCATGAAAAGGATTTTTTATAAAATAAAGTTTTGCTTATTTAATCATTTACTAGTTAAAAATTTAATTTTTGTTGTTCCCGAGAATCCACAAATTTAGTTTTTTGATTTATCATTCTTATGTAAATTTTTAGCAGTTTTCGTCAATGTTCTATAATAGTGAAATATTCGGAGGAAAATAGCGATGTAAATGACATATTTAAAACATCTGGCTTTGTTAATACATGTACAAATAAACATGATTCACGCCCTAGCTTGATTTTTAAATCTAATTTCAGTTTAATAAATTAAAAATAGCATTTTAAAATTAAGTAATGACAATATTTGTGGCAAACGATAAACCAAAATTTGCGGTATTAATGAGATAAAAAAATTTCTAACAAGTCAAATTAGCGTCATAAATGCACTTAAGAAAATATTATTGAGATTGTTATTAAAAAAATATTAAAAAATATCATTAAAAACCAAACAATAAAAATTTTAATAAACTAAATAATCAAAGTTTTGTCGTAAAAATATGAAAATTGCTTTTAATTCGTAAGTTGAAATTTTTTCAGTTATTTTAAGATAATAACTAATAATAATAATTTATGATAGAAAAATTATTATTTAGTTAAATTTTAATCCCTTCATTTTTTAGCAAATCAAAATTTCAGGCAAATCTATACAACTCTGATCTGTTTTTTTCATGTAAATTTTCATTTATTTTCGTTATGGTTTTGTTCTATTTAACTAATATATATTTATTTTTTAAAGAAATTAGCCCTAAAGAATATTCCCTGTGATATTGATAATATAATATTTATAATAAAATTGTAAAAGTTATTGAAAATATATAAACTATACTTAAATTAAATTTTTTTTTCTATGAATTAATTGATGGTACAGCTATTTTTTGGAATATTTCATTTACTGAAACTAATTTATTCAGTTGTAAAGTGTGCAATTACATTTTGCAAAAATTTTTTAAATAATGTAAAACAATGCTTTTGCAGTAATCAAAAGGTTATATATTTTTCACCAAAAATTTCGTTCATTCTTTTGGAATTGTGAAAATTATATTTCATCTTATTTAAAAATTTTATTAAACAACAAATAATTTGTATAAATAATCTAAAGTCTAAAAATGGTTTAGATGTTAAACTTCAATAGCGATGTTTTAGTTTCAATGATAATTCACTCTTTGCACAAGATCAAACACAGCAACCTCAAAGAAGTTCAACAGAATTTCTTTCCTTTCAAAATGACGTTTAATTCCACCCTAACGTTAACCCTAACCCTTGAAACAATCGTCACTTAGTTCCAGGTGTAATGGATTCAATTATACATTCCAATTATCACATTCTTACTTTCAAACCGAAGATACCTGAACATATGTATAAAACGGCCATGTTTAATTGCAACTCAATTAAATATCATTTTCACTAAACAAACCTAAAACAATTAAACTCCATGTCAAAATAACACTCATTTAATTTACAATTGGTAAATCCGACTCAGAATTCTTCATTCTTACTTGCATTTTCAAGTAAACTTAGAATGAATTTGAATATGTAAAATATAATTTTTACATAAATTTTATTCATTTTTCAATTAATAAATCACATATTATATTATATAAATAATAATTTATAGTATTTTGTTTAAAAAATTATAATATATTATAATACTACATTACATATTAAAATATATAATTAAAAATATATAATTAAAAGATAAAGTTAAAATGGAAATTCAAAATATTTGATTAACTTTGTCATAATTCGTGCACTCCTATTTTTTGATTTTATCTAAAATTTTAATAAAAAAGATAAATGAAAGTAAAATTTTTCAAAATTTTCTGAAACTTTTTCTTATCGCCAGTGGTTTGGTAGTAGAATTCTAATGCATAAAATTGTGTGGAAACTATTTTGTATTCAGAGTTATATATATATATATATATATATATATATATATATATATATATATATGTTCAAATGAAAAATTAAAAAATAAGTACATAATTTATATTTTTAAAAAATCAATAAATGAATATAAAATAAACTTTAAATTTTAATTATATTTTAACATATTTTATCGTCGTCCTGAATAATAAAAAATAATTTTTTAATTCATTCTAACAAAATAATTCTTTTTCTTTTTCTAAATCAATTAAAAATAAATAAAAATAATTTAATAACTTTGAAACCAAAAAATGTTAAGATGAATTTTGTTTTGCTATCTGGTAAGTGCTAACGTAACTGAAATTAATCCTTTCGAATTGTTGTCAGTTATGCCAACATCTTGCCTTAAAACATAACAATAAAAATTCATTTTTTACAAATTGAAACTGATGTTAAAATACGATTTCTTTTTGATTCATAAAAAAAACTTTTGCCAAATTTTTTCGAATTGTAACGAAACAAAATTCTTACCAATAAACCAGAAAACTAGATATGAAATTGTATAACTCAAATTTTATAATCATCCACATCGAAAAGAAAGCAAATTATTCGACAACAAATTTTATAACACATATCCATTCCATCTGTAACACAACATCGAACTTTATATGACAGACTAGCAGCATTCTTAGAAATGAAGGTAATTAGCAACATCGAACAGAGATAGAACACACCAATCGGAATTTGTTATTTCGCTCTTCAAGTGCGTGCATGTTTGTGTGTATGCCATATCGAATAGTAGAGAAGAGATAATATTCGAAGTAAATAATACTCCACACACACATGGTCGTTTTATTAATTCTCTTTATGTAAAGTAAACAACGAACATATCTCTAGGACAACTGGTGTTGTAATATGTCAATAAAATGTTGTGTTCACACAGTGGTGGCTCGAACTAACTCGATGATTGGTTGATAATTTGTTTTTCTAATACTTCAGCCTCTTGGAATAGAATAGGCACTGATGGTTGGCAGATGTTTCTGTTCGAGTCACACAGACCAACTAGCTGACTTTCACTTTACATAATTGATTTGAATTTTCGATTAACAATAAAATTCAATAAATTTTATTGTAGCCTTTTCGTATTCATTTCACCAACAAAACTGACAATAGTGAAAAACGATTTCGAATACTTATTAATAACTTTTATCACTGTGAAAAACAAAATAGTATGATCTCATTTTTGATATTTTTTGTGTGCTAGAATCGATCATTATTGAGCTTTGGATTTGATATTTACTGATCATTATGAGTATAATTTACAATAATAACTAAAATTTGTAATAAAAAATATTTTATTGAATAATAAATGTTTTGTTTTACATTTCTATCAAATCGGTTTCAGAAAATAAGAAGAAACATTTGTAAGTAATAATAATAATAATAAGTACAAGTATAAAACGGTGATTCTTTGGTAGCAGGATAAATTGATATAACAGACAAGGGTTTATTTTGTTATTCACTTATCTGTTATAATAATAATAATAATAATAATAATAATAATAATAATAATAATAATAATAATAATAATAATAATAATAATAATAATAATAATAATAATAATAATAATAATAATAATAATAATAATAATAATAATAATGTTGGGTTATTATTATTGAAAGTCGGTTCCCTCTGACTATTCGTGTCCTTTTCAAATCAAATAAGTAAACATAACACAGAATAATTTTATTTGCACTTTACCACAGTTACAAATCAATCTGATTTATTTCAATGTTTTGTAATTACAATTTGTGATTTATTTGCACCCTTCAACCCACGAAAAAATGTAATTACCTTAAGGTAGGTTATTTAATGGATAATCCCCTTTTCTGATAGATAACTTTTGACTTTACTTGAGCTTAGATTCTTTTACTGACCTGACTAGACTACTCGTTTGCTTCGACCACTGGACATTTCGTGTTTTTCGCTTTTCCTTTTATACTCCTGCTCAGACTGTTTTCAGACGATTGTCAACAACATTTGGTGCTATACTAAATTATTAAAAATAATTACATCCTAAAGACCAACTTAGCCGACATTTGTCAACAACGTTTGCTACGTTACTAAATTACAAATTAGAAAATAATTATCTCACCATGGATCAGTGGCGCCCATTTAATATTGTTTAGGCCAATTTACCCTTTTCTATTGTTTTGTTTACACCCGGGTTTTTCTCATCTCTCGAGTTTCCCATTGCCTCGGACTTCCCAATGACTCAGGCTTCCTATTAGTAATTAATTTTTCTAATTAATTTGTTTTTTGTCTTATATTATTTTCTAGGGACCCCCTCACTAAATTTTTACTATTATTCCTGGACTCGTCTCTTTAATTTAGCATTCAACCATATCAATTTCCCCCGATCAATACTACTTTCGAATTTTTGTAAACTTTTAATTAATGTTGCACTTTTACCATTTTTGTGTTTTATTGATTTTACCTTGCTTCTTCGTAATACACCAACAACAATAATAATAATAATAACAAATAATAATAATAACATATAATAATAATAATACTTAGAAAAAAATCTTAATATGACTGCACTTGTCCTTACAGTTCATCTGATATAAAAAGACCCAGCACAAGCTTATTAAAATGTCAAAATTTCAATACTTACAACTGATACTATAATTCTTTGTAATAACTACCATGAGTAAAATTTGTAGCATTAATTCAAAAAAAAATATTACTCTTTTTCACTTGATATTTCTCATTTACTCAATTTTTTCGACCATTATGGAAATTTTTTAAAATTTTAGGCTACTTATGTAAAAGCTAAATTTATCAGTTTCTCTTACTACCCCACTAAAGCAAAAAATTAAAAAATAACCGAATTTATCCGAACTCCTATTATTTAAAACGTCCATAATTTTAAATAACAATTTCAAATAATTCGCAAAAACTAAAATATATTTTTTAAAACAACGTTGGATAAAACAAATATTTTTTTGATATATAAATACGCTACAATCCACAATCATTCCACACAACATACTATTAAGTAGTTTATTTTTAAATTTAAATTTTAAATCAATTTAATTTTAAATATTATCTCTCATTCCCCTTTTTTTAAATGTTTTAGCCACTATGTTTTTAATCATGCATTTTTCATTCTCCATTATTATTTCAAAGCTTCTCTCTTAGCATAAATTCTAGCTATTTCTACCCAAAATTTATGAATCTTATTTTATAATGTTATATTGTCGTTCGATTTGTCCGTTTGTTGAATGGTGGTATGGACTTGAAAAAATAATTCTTGTTATATATTTTTAACACAATTCATCTATCACCATACTTTCAAAACTCTTTTTTCTCTCGGTACTGATAACCCTAGATGCTCCATGTTTCAACATCCACTGATTCAATATAGATACTGCGGTTTTTTTAATCTTGAATGCTTACTGCGTGTAAAGATACATATTTACTATGTTGATCAATTACTGATAATATATATTTTTTATTGTATGTGTTATTTGCAAAAGACCTGCAAAATCTATGAAGATGGATTCAAACAGTTTAACTTTCTTCGGTGTAATTATTTTTTCTTTTTGTTTTTTCGGTGAATCTTTTCCTCAATTGACAATTTTCACAACTTTTTATTATGTCTTTTATCCATTTTGTCATATTTACCATGGCAAAATTAACTTGTTCATATTTTTCAACTTTTCACAATCTGCATAAAATAACTTTTTATGATAATTTATGATAAAATCTTCTCGGCTGTTTTCTGGTATCCATATGTTACCCTCTTTGGTTTTTTTATCATTCCGTTTTCGATAAAAAAAATTTAAAATGTCCAATTTTATTGATATTTCCACTAATTATATTGTTTATTTCTCCTGAATCTTTTTGCCATATGTTTTGCTTCTTATCGATCATTATTGATAAAATCTTAGTTTTAAACTTTCCTATATTTGGATCAATGTCTATCATTTGACACTGAACACATTCTGAACACTCGCTTCTTGACATAGCATCTTCATTTGTATGTATTTCTACTTTTCTATACTGTTAGTCAATATCTAGACTACTTAGGTAGTTCATCCACGTTTGAAACTACGGTGTTAATGGTTTTGTGGTTTTCATCATAAATGTAGTCGCTTTATGATCTATTCTTAATGTAAATCGTTTACCATATAAACAGTGTTTGAACTGGAAAAAAAATAAATAGCAAGCATTCCGATTTCGTGCTTACTCATTGCATGTGAACTACATGCTATAATTTTTTCTTTGTGATTTTCTTGCATTTGGGAAAGTACGGCTCCAAATCTATCAAAGCTTGCATCTGTATCTAATATAAAATTCTTTTAGAAATCTGGATTTGCCAAAATTGGTGTTGATTCAAATCTGATTTTTAACATTTCAAAACTCTATTCACATACGTCGGTCCATACTAATTTTTTTTGATTACTTCCACAGAAACTTTCCAACGTTTTGGCATATTTTGAATATTCTAGAATAAATTTCCTATAATAATTTGCTAGTCCTAAAAAACTTCTTAATTTCTTTAAACATTTTGGTCTTTCAAAATCTTTGATTGCGTTTTTTATCTGGTTCTGTCTGGATGCCTTCTTTATTGATAATGTGTCCTACAAATTTGATTTCCTCTTTTTTAAAAAACATTTTGATGGCTTAATTTTAATCCCGCTTTTTCTATTTTCTGAAATACTTTCTCTATTGCCCGATAGTAATCTTCCAATGTTTTGGAAAAATTAGAATGTCATCTAAATATACTAAATACGCATAATTAGTGATTATTTCATTAAAGTTCGATGGAAAGAAGAGCTAGAGATGATGTGCGTTGTTGGCCCGAAGTCGATCACAAGTAGTTTTTAATAATTTTTAGTTTGCTGAAACTCCTTTCAGCGGTGGCTACTGTAGTTGGCATTGTATGAAATGTTTTCATAGCTCGTTCGATATTCGGGTACATTTCTTGCAATTCCCATGAAGCGAGATCATTTCAAAGATCTAAATGAAACATGTCATCAGGTTTTTTGTTTTGCAATAGTTCAATCATTTGGTGTTTAAAGCATTTTATTTCAATTATAAATTGCTCTTTATTTATTTCAGGATATCTAACTGATAATAGACCAGCTTTAGATTCTAAATCCTCCATTGCAAAAGATTGAAACGCTTTGCCAGTCAGAAAAATAAATCATCTGCTATATTTTTCAGAGAAACAAATCTGTCTTTTAACTGAATCATTATCGAATCAATTATTGCAAAACAAGAAATTTTGAATTTATCCAAGTTAGGTCCTTCATCTTTTGAAAATGAGTGTATAATTATGTTTTTATACTTCCAGTTCTTTTTTTTGTTACTAACAATATATCGAACCCTGTTGAATATTTGTACCAAAGGATGATTCCTTTGACTGAATGGTTTAACAGAACCCAAAGTTTAATGTGAAAAAATTGATTTATTGATTCTTACGTCGGAACATTTAATGTAATCCATTAGATCAACATTTGCATTTCAAGGACCATTCGATGTACACCACAGTGGACCAATTTCTGAGTTCCAAAAGGATCAATTGCCTTGTCAAATAGTGGTCAAATTGCTTTGTCCAACACATTAATTTAATGACAATTCTTACATTTACTATGGTTTCCGTCGAAATATCAATAACTAAATTACACTGTCACTTATAAAGCTCTCATACGCTTCGCATCTTTCGATAGCCTATTGTAGAATTTAAATAAAGTATATAATTTTTATAAGTTACCTGCTTAGTACTGTATCACATTAAATTTAATTTTCCGAATTTTTGTAAAATTTAATGATAAATTTAACTCAAATACTCATACGCATAATTTTTAACTTTTCCGGTTTTGGGAACTGATTTGGAATTTATGTTTATCCAAACATTTTCCTGGCCACTTAAAATTATCATATTGAATCCATTTTTCATCGCAAGTGATAATATTATTAAGAAAAGATGACTTTCGATGTCGTACTTGAAGCGTCAATTTATGTGGGAGCAATTTTTTAAGCTTTTTGATCATAAAAATGTCTTCAAAATGTCATGAACGGTTGTTTTGAGACAGACAGATCTACAAAAAGTTCTCAAACAGATCTTGTTGAATTTTGAGAAACATTTTCACGTAAATCTTCTTCCCGCAGCTTGATATTGGATCTATTTCGAAGCATATTTTCGAGATCAATTCCTAAGTCATCAAATTTTTTAAACCAACACCTAATAGTTCGTTCATTAATTGTATCGATCCCAAAAGCATTATTAATATTCCTCTAGGCCTCAACTGAATAAATAAAGAAGTTTCAAATCACAAATTTCTAACTTGTACATTATCTATTTGACAATGAAATTTATAGTAATTAATATATGAATTTGAAATAAGAGCATTCTAATGAACTTTAAAATAAAAAAATACGTTTTCAATAAAAAATATTATGAGGATTTAAAATTATTAAATATTATTCGGATATTTCATTCCGAACAACCTAATAATAAGTAAAATAATAATCGTCGGTACTTTTGACTACACGTTTTCGATAAAATAAAACACAATACTTCCAAGTTTACTTGTAGTTAACACAAATTACACATCAAAATTATTACAACAGGAAACAGTATGTGTATGACCACTTGGTAAGTCCTACTGGGATTGTTTGGCTTCATGCACTTAATCACAATAACCACCTTCAATACACTGATCCTGTTTTGAAACTAACTAACCTAAGAATTTCTCTTTTGCACTACTTCAATAAATTGAATTTATCCACAAATTCTATTCTCGGTTTCTTCGTCTCTTCCTGAGGCAGAATAATTTCGACTGACTATATAGTAGTATAATCCATTTGATTTATGATTTTCAACCCAAATCGTCCATGTTTAACAACCATACCTCTGCAGCTTTCTTTCGTGATCAAGTTATATATCCATAGAATTAATTGCAATGTCATACACTTTTTTTAAAATAACCTTTTTTCACATCTTTCTATTAATAATGCTTTCTTGAAAATTTCATTTCGAATTCCTTTTAAGCTTCTTTTTACTTGTTATTTGCCCAATTCGAGTTTTCCTTAATAAATTAACAATTTCCTGTTTATATACTTTCCATTGCTTTTTGACCTCTTCGAAACGTATTTATTTATCACCACGATCTTCACCATTATTAAATCTTTATCTGACTCGTTTTTCAAATTCAAATTTGATAATTATTTGAATTTCTGCAATTTAAAATTTTTTACACAGTTCCATTCTTACTGTGACCCTTGTAACCTGCTTCCAATCTTTTAAAATAATTTTAGATTTATAACCCAAACAATTTCTACAACCAATTAATGTAACAGTTCATAGGTTTAATGTGGTAAACATTGATCTAATAATTTCTCCACCAATCGATAACGGATAAATGTACATTCTACCGATGATCGACAAAAAGACATTCTGGTTTGAGGAAATTCCACTAAAAACTAAAACAGCCAAAAACGCTGCAACAAAATTGTTTTAACTTATGGTAATCCAAAATATATCATAACAGATAATGGAGAGTAATTTGAACGTTATTTCTGAACCAATGTAAATATAGTTATTAAATGTCTTTGTGAAGATATTTGGGCATAATTGTCAACAGACATAAAATTAAGTTTTAAAAATGATTAAAATTAAAAATAATATTTAAATTAACTTTTGATAAGTTAGATAAAAATATTTTAAAATATTTGATTGTAAATTATTATACTTATTATTAAATAAAATAAGGACTTTATTATATATTTATTTTTTAAATAAAATTTAATTATATTTTAATTGTTTAAATTTATATTTTGAATTAAATTAAATTTTAAAATAAAAATAAATGCCGTGGTTAATTTTGTTTATATACTCGGAAATATATAAGATATTTTTCATTTTAATAAATTTTGAACTGCTAATGACTACTGATTTTGAACTAAACGAATATGTTTTCACAACATCCAACAGTATTAAATCTACAAAATTAATACTTCAGAATTTATTATATATAAAAGATTTTTTTTATCTCTACAACTAAATAATATAATAGTTTATTTAAAGACTACAGGTCTCATACTCAAAAGAAAACTCAACATAACCATCAATCTATTAAAATAGTTTAGATATTTATAAGTTCGGAATTATTTCATTTGTAAAACAAATTCCGCACAATTCGTAGGCACCATAATAAGAGTAAAGTAACCGGCTGCCAGTCAAGTTAAAACTAAAATAAATTCAATTGATCAGATATTCAACTACAAAGTTGTGATTATATACAGGAAATTGGAAATACGCTTATATAGATTCCTTAAACTTCTCGCTTTTTTACTGAATCTGATTGTTAGTCAAATATTCTAATTGTATTCGAGTTAAAAATTCTAATTAAATACATTATTTTAATATAATTATTTGTATTACGACTTGAGACCAAACATTTTGGGCCGGATAAAATCACCAATGAATGCAGATCACATCTGACATATACTAAATTCTTAACGTATGAAAATTGAATTATTCATTTAACTGTTTCATGGTTAGTTCGTTACCATGTATTCATACAATTTCTAAATTCACTCTTCTATAAATAAAGAATTTCTGGCTTACACTCAAGTAAATTTCAGTTATTTTTTAAAGAATTTTTTTCTAGGCAGAATAATAGCTCATTCAACGAAAATGACTAAAAAGAAAATGCATACAGAATGTAATGAATTCCAATAGATCACGCAGAGTGAAAACCACTAAATTCAATTTAAATTACTACATGAATGGGAAATTTCAGTTTAGGAAAAGTCAATTTGGTAAGTTCCTGCAATAGTGAGTCAACCTGTTTTTTCAAAAATTTCATTTATAGAAACGATGTATTATTGCCATCATTATACATATTTTTATAAAAGCGCGTAAATAACTTATTCATTAGCAGTATCTAGGTACAATAACTAATACGAAGTTGTGAAATATGGCCAATTCGACACACATAACTTCATTGCGTGTTAGTGCCATATACACTAAGGGGCATTACATTGAACCGAAATGGCTATAAGATTGCACCTTAAATAATAAATCAAAAACTAACTTATAATAAAGCTTTGTGTGTGTCATAGTCAAAATTGACATTAAGTAAGACTGTGGTAGCCCTTTATACACAATCTTTCATAAATTACCATCGGTTAACCTACAAATTTAACTATTCTATAAAAAAAATTAATTTATTTTATAGAAAATATATATATACTTGAAAGTAAGACGCAATTTATAGGCGTAAATTAAGTAAATTTAACATAAAATAGCAGAAAAATATTTTTGATGGTAACAATAAATTAAAAACTCACATACACTGCACGCAATAGCTTTATAATAGAAAATACATGAAAAGACAAAAATTATCAATGGCAATCGTTTATTATGGACATTTTAAATTATAAAAATATAGGATCAGGTAAAAAAACCCCAATAAAAAAATATTTTTAAAAATTCAAAAAAAGAGATAAAGAATTTGTAAACGTACTTTCATCATGTTTAATTAATTGTTAGACGAGATTCCAATAGATTATCGCGATGATTCCATATTCATATGACTTCCCACAAAAAGTCACTCCTTAGCTGAGTTTTAATTCCTTTTCGAGATTTTATTGCAGTTTTAGACAATTTTGGAAGGATTCTGCGTATGGAGAAGTTTGCTTATCTTCTATCACTTGAGCCCTAACCATCGTTAGATAATGACTGCATTCGACAATACATTAAGTATCGGTCCAGTCACAGGACTCCTGTGGCTCTTACATTTATAGTTAAACATAGTATCATCCTTCTGTGTTGTTGTTCCCAAACCTCCAAGCTTATCCATCAGGTAATTTTCTTCTTTCATTTTGATAAAATTTTGTTGAATATTTTGATGTATGTTGGCTTTGTAATTATTCCAGTTTCTACTATTGCACTTTGCAATACTGTCATTATTTTTTACAAATTTAATATTATTTAAATTAATTAGTTCATCAGGTAATTAACGCCATGGGGCTTTTTTACCTGGTCCAAAGCAAGGTGTTCACAAATGTAGTTTAGATGTTTTTCTCTGCCAGTAGAAGTTCTAAATCGATTCCGTAAAATGTTGATGCAACGTTCAAGGTTTATTTGTGATGGGTATTCATTCAAAACTACATCTCCGAGTGAGCACAGATTGTCTTGATCCTTTCCTTCATCTTTGTGAGCACGACTATCAAAACTTTCATAGTGTGTGTTAATGTGGTGGTGCTACTGTGGAGTTTGATTAATTGTGTATGCATTTATTACTTCCCAAAAAGAGCCTGCAGACGTCGATAAGGCTTCCTCTTAAAAGCATTTGCCTTGTGTAAAATAATTTTAGAGTATCTGATTTCCACACATAGTTGGTCTGCCAGCTTCTCAGCCATAAACCACAATGTGTCGAAGTTCTTCTTATTGAGAATTTGAAGAAGTGTTGCAATGGTTAGTTCCGCGTTCCTTCTAACAGTGATGACATCTATTGTCTTGCCTTGAAGAAATCTGCTGATGGCACTAATGTTTAATAATATTACTTTCAGAACAAGTAAACCCAACATAAATTCAAATTTGCAAATGGCAGTCAAAGGTACGTGACTCGCAGGTAGGTGTCGGAATCTTTTCTGTCACCCAGTATGAGAAGTGTTTTGCAGAGGCTGGGTAATTGTTCAGTGACGGATCTTACCGCTTCTTAATCGCATGACCATCTTGTTGCACTGAGGAATTTTATGCGGCTCTATATACTTACGCAATTTTAAATACTGCCAGACGTTAGGGCTTACAACTAAGAAGTTGTAAAGACGTTGAATTATTCCTAGCACATTTTGAAAGGGTTCTATCTTTTCCAAAGCAGAACAGAGTGCTAAGTTGAGACAGTAAGGCCTTCATGGATGCCTGACATGTTGTCTGAGCCATCAAAACATTCTCCAACGATATCCTGAGCCCGAAGGCAATATCCTTCACGACTACATATAGCATCACATCCTTAGTTAATGTTGTTTTGAAGAAATCAACGAAAGACTCCACAGTTTTTTCATCCACAACATACCTTGGATAGACTGCCACTTGTTCTGTGCGACAAATATCCGACGTTACATCAATGATGACTCCGTATTTCCCACACTTCAGCGTATCACTGGCAGTTCTTTGCAATATTAGGTCGATCACAATGTCCAAAATTTCGTTTTGTATTTGAAGGCGATGTCCACTGCGCATGCTCACCGCATTGTTGTTTTAACTTGCTGCTCAATCAAACCACGTCTTTGCAACGGAGTTTCAATAATTCGATCTGTGTTAACCTCAGAGATTTCACTAATGCTTTCCTGTCTTCCTCATGTTCTCTCGTAGCAGTTTTCTGTTGCACAATAAATATGAGGCATTCAATGATGATGCGCAAGTACTGACAATTAAGGAGTAACTGCTGCAACACAGATGTTCAATTTTCCACGTTCGTTTGGAATGTTATCCACTTTGTCATTGCAAAAAGGTGCTTCTCTGATGCTGAAGGTTTTTTCAATCTTTCGTACTTTTTCCAATTGGCAAAAGTGAATAAAACGTCCTTATTAAATTCGATGCACTTAAAGTAGACAAAGTGAACTTTTTCCATGTCAAAAGATAACCAATCGACATTAAAATCTCTGCTTGCAGTTTCATTTCCAAAGTATTTGCGATTGTATTCTTTAAGAACTGGCTGGTATGGAGCATATTTAATGATAGAGTCACTTGGCGACACAATGGGGCAATGAAATAAAATAGAAGTAGTTAGTGACACGACGATGGGATTAGGAAAAGTAGCAGCAGTTAAGTCGGTAGTGTGTTTTAGGTCTGAGGGATATTCCATATACTGTCGTTTCGTGCTATTTGAAAAAAATCCACTGAGACGCGGTTGATCATAGTCAAATTTAACTGCCTTACCACTGTGCACTTTCTTTACACGCACTGCTGAATAATCTGAGTCAATCTCTCTTCCTCATTTGTCACAAGTCAAACGCTGATGGTAATTTCTTTTTCTTGATAATATTTTACTCTTCTTTCTGAAGAATCCAAGTGCGATAGATAAGATATATTGCTGTCTGTCTCTCTTTTTAACACATTTCAATGAGAATGGGACCTTCTTAAATGCCTGCTATGCTAAAGTGTATGTAGTGTCACACGGCATAATTGCCTAAAAGGTTATAGCACGGATTTCTTATATAATCTTGATAACCACTCTTGTAGGTGTTGCAAATGCGTGTGTCGTGTGTGTGTGAGTGAACGCAGTGAACCGTTTGCAGACAGTTGGGACATGAAAATTTTTATAAAAACCAACAAGGGCTGCAGGGGACATACAGGCTCTCATACACACTACATTTATAACGTGTAGCAGAGTATTTGTGCGTATCAATGGATAGTTGTGGGTATAGTGTGTATGCGTATGTGTGGGTGTAAGATCTCTGAAGGGTCATGAAGGCCATTCCTCCTACGTAATATTATTTTCTGTTCATAAGAATTTCTCGTTATGCTAAGACTATTTATGTCTGTAGACCTACCCAGTATGCCTAATTTCAGAATGAAAATCACAGGGAGGTCAGTTTCGCTCCCTATTCCCACGTCTTTACACCTATGGGAGCATAATGCCTCATTAATACCATATTCACACTTGTTTTCTTCATTTTTTAACTATAGGCATAATCATTAACTATCCTGATTTACCTTGTTCAGAAAATAACCATTTCAAATCTCTTTAATAACTAAAATTTTAACCACCCATTATTTCAGTTCTCCTTTGTTCGGTTTGAACTGATTTCTGAGCATTCCTTAACAATAACTTCTGACATTTTTGTTAATATTTCTATTAAACCGAGAGTTATTGTTTCTAACAAAAAAGTAAAGATTTGATGTTACAATGCAAACAGAGCTCAATTGTTTTGCTGAATATAGATTTATTTTTATTTTCAAAGAGCTTCGTAATAAAATTTGGGATTTTTATCATTTGTCTATGATCTACGACAACATTGGTTTCAGAAGTGTGATTGGCATCTGCCATCGCAATTGTAATCGAATAATCTAATGATATTCGAAATAGATATGTACTTCATGTACTCTTTATTCTTTCAATCGAATTCAAAATATTAAAGAATAAATAATTTTAGTTGACAAAATAAATTCAGAGGAAATTTTAAAATTTAACAAGTTCATATAAATAATGTTTATCAATTAAGGGTTCACTACAATATCAGTTAGTCTGCAAAGAATCTTTCAAGTTTCTCAAAGTTTGATTAAGCATTATATCTCGTGTTTCTAAAGCAAAAGTTCCAATATGAGGAAGAACCATTACATTATTCATATGTAACAAAGGATGCGCACTTGGCAATGGTTCAGGATCAACTACATCAAGACCAGCTCCAGAAATAATTCCACATCTCAAAGCATCTACTAAATCATTCGTTTTTACAATTGAACCTATAAGTTATTAATAAAATAAATTAAATTTTTTTTACCTCTAGTAACATTAATTAAATAAGCAGAGGATTTCATAAGCTTTAACCTATTCATATTAATAAGATGTTTAGTTTGATTCGTAAGAGGGCACGATATGACAAGGAAATCCACTAATGGAAGCATTTCATTTAGATTCTCATAATAAGGAAACAGACAACTGGATCTAAATAAAATATTTGTGATTCAAAATATTAAAATTATTCAGTATTTCAGATAAAGTATCCAATTACCTTGTCTAGTACGTTTATTCTAATTAAGAATTTCACATACCTTATATCTTTGACCGATCTTTACCCTACTCCTTCGATTATGGTTTTCTTCAACCACTGATTCTGGGCACTGATTTTTTTCACTCCTGTTTTTTTATACTAGTTTTCAAAAACAACGATTATCAAATTATATTTTGGCAAAACTTAACAATTAGTCAGGTGACTTCTCGTCTCTGTTAAACTCACTAATTGAAGGAATAATCTTATTAGTTTCTCAATTTTCGCTCGGCTTACCTATATAGCTTCTAAATTAATTATTTTTAATTGATTTGTAGTTTTTGGGATATGCCTATTAATCTTATTTTACTGTATTCGTGTTAGTTTATTCATTTGCTATCTGTACATACCAAGTTCCAAGCACTGTAAATTTTTATTTTCAAAATTATAATTAATTTATGAATTCTGAATTTTCATAACTTTGCTATTTGAACTAAATTTTCTAAACACTTCGATTCGATTTGCACCATTCTAGACAATTACGATAAATATTCAATGAAAATTTCCAATAATTTTCAGAACTGTTTTCGGCTCTTATTAACCTTTCCTTTATTGGTTTATATAAAAGGAAACTGTATGACTCTATTATGCGTATTTCTTTTTTTAACCACAAACTATATTACTATATAACCGTAATAAATATATTGGAGTTATAAAAATTACAAGAAATAAAATAAAAAATCAAATAATTATTTTATTAAAGAATATCAACACCAATCCAAAATATATATTTAGCTACAATATATTTCGACTGAATAACAGTCTTCGTCAGGTAGTCTTGAACTTTAAACTATTTAGAGTAAATTATTGTTACTTAAACAAATTTCTGCTTTTAAATTCTCAAAATATTTTATCAAAAATTAAAAAATTTTCTTTTTATAAATCAAAAATTCTACAAAATGTTAAAAAAAATTATTTCTTAAATTTTACAAAACCGAGACTAAAATTTAAATAAAATTTTCAACAAAATTTTTTTTTGTTTCAACCTGCATCAAAAAATTGAGCTTATTTATATCAATCAATTCCATCAAGAAATTTACCACCGGTTACAGGTTTTCCTCCAGAAAAAAAATCAGTTTTTACTTTTTCTAAATTTTTAAAAGAATAAAATAATTATAAAAATACCTAAAAAAAATATGTTATATCAAAAAATTATAAAATCTGTTTTATAAATTTCAATTACTAAGTTTCAATTACTAGTTTACAAAGTTAAATCAATTCACTAAGTCCACAGTGATCAAGAACTTGAAAGCGGAAATGATTGGCAGTTATTACAATGTGTGTAACATTGCACCCATGACATATTTATAACCAAGATTCGAACACAATCTATGTAGGGCTTGAAATCCACAAAAAAACATGATGAGGATCCTATAATACTAAATAGGAACCAAAAAGGTAACCTCACTAAGTATATTACACAAAACTAATTCAATCATTGATAGTTTTTCAATAATTGAATTTCTATCTTTACTTCAATTCCAAAATCCTTCTCTTGAATACTGGAATAAACGAAGTATAATTTTCAATATGATTATAAGAATCACAAAATATATAGTTTCAAGTTCGAATCTACTCGATGACAGCGTGTCTGTCGAAATATATTATAGTTATATATATTTATTTTTGGTTGTAAATTAAAATATATATATATATATATATATATATATATATATATATATATATATATATATATAAGTCCTCGTGCATTGAAATTTTATTATTAGAAATTTATAGTTTAAAGATTATTTTAAAATTTTATGAAAAAAAAAAGAAATTTATATTGAATGAAATTAATTTGGATGAGGCAGAAATGAGGCATTATCTTGAATATCTTATTATGAGAAAACCCGAAGCTAGTAATCGATCGGAAAACATTCAAGATCCTCAATATGAAATACATAATCGACCTAAAATTGGTCCTGATCACTCACAAAACGAAATTCAACAAGTCTTTCAATTCCTACTTCTTTTCTGATTGGCCTTCCTTCCCACAATGTTTTCAAAAAATTAAAAATGATTTTTAAAATTAAAAGAAAACGCCAATAAAATATTCTTTGTACGATATATTTCGACAGTTTAACTGCCATCTTCAGGCATCGAAAACCAAATCAAAGTTTTTTAATTTCGCAATAACATTTAACAGACGGGCAGAAATGTTCAGTGAACCAATCCCAGAAAATTTTCATAGTTATCTATGATTTTTTATTAGTCTCCCAAATAACAGGTAAAGTTGATTTAGATATGCCTTTCATCGCTCTTGGGGTTTTGGGGTGGTAAACTAGTAGTGTGTTTAATTTGAAATCTCCACTTGCGTTACCACCCACTAGGAGTGTTAAGCGATATTTTGCAGCTTTAAATCCTGGTGCTTGTTTCTCTTCACGGGATAGAAATGTTCGTTTTGGCATTCCTTTCCAAAACAGACCTGTTTCATCAACATTAAAAACCAATTCTGGAGGATAGTTTCTTTGTTAATTTATTGCTTTTAATGTTGCTGGGAATTCAGCCGCCGCTTTCGTATCACACTTGCTGCTTCTCTTGTAATCTTTATGTTGTGAAGATTATTTCGATGTTTAAATCTATTAAACCATCCTCTACTAAAGAGCTTCTTAAACTTTTGTAATTCACGACCCCATTTATGATTGCGAGTTTCTTGACGACCCCATACAAATATAAAAGAAAAATAAATTTATATTTTTTTTAAATTCCTATATCTTCTAATTCTAATTCATAGTAAATGTTATTCAAGTTATTACAATACTCTTAATAGAAATGCAGGTACAAACAATGTTTCCGAACTAGAAGATTTTATGATATATTTATCTACGATAATTGTTATTTTATCTTAATAACAATAATTTTACAAGTTAAAAAACATTTTCTGTTAAATTGTATTTTTATCTCTCGCGACCCCAGAATTTTGCTACGCCACCCCAAATGGGGTCGCGACCCATGGTTTAAGAAGCCCTGCACTACTAGCAACGAAAGTTTCATTTATGTCACTTGCTCAGCCTGAATGTAATTAAAAATTCTTCTAGCTTTTTCCATTATGATACATTGGCTTATTGCGTTCAATTTCGTCGTCAATTCATATAGACAGTCGTTTTTCCGTTTCCTTTATAATGTTATTTCTAGAACGGGTAATTCTAGTTGCAGAGCTAGACGTAGCTGCAGTTTCCGATGACAAAAACACAACTGTACTGTTTCTCGGGGAATCCCCGTAGTTCTGCGAGCAATTTCGAGGAATACCCGGATTGAAATAAAAGAGCGCTAAACGAAACAGCGTTAAGCTGGATTTTACTGTATGTATCAATAAAACATTAAAATAATGAAAAAATTTCATTTTGTAAATTTTAATTTGACAAATAATATTAAAATTTAAAAAAATGTTTAAACAATAAAGTACTCAAACGATTTAAAAACATTCAAAACATTTGTAGTCACAGCACTTTGCACATTAATCTTTGGTCTAAAGACCTTATCAGCAATGCTTCATATATCACGCGTTCCGAATAATTATTAAAACTTTTCAACAAAATTCTTAAATCAGAACATTCCTATTTCACTTTTACAGACTCTATTGTGCTCACTAATATTGGTCAAACCCTTCAATCAACAATGCTTTAGAACTCGAGTACAGATATGACAGGAAGTCTCTCCAATGTATGTGACATAACACACATTCCCTGCAAATTGATAAACGAGATCAGAACGCAATCCAACTGAAGTTTTCGATTTATTAATAAACATATTGCGTACTTACACGAATCAGAAACGATCTTATACTCTAAATTTCCCATCTGTTTAGAGAATAAAATCGTTTTAGATTCGTGTAAGGTATGCAATATGTAATAATGCATGTGTACATTATCGTGACCCATAATCGCCAACGGAGTTACAAATGAATTTATCATGTTGGCATATTTTTACCAAAGGAGTAAAAAGGGTTAAAACAATACAATTCTACATGATTGGTCAATTTTCAGTGAAAATTTGCAAAAATAAGTTTATGATAAAAATTTTTAGAAACAAATAATTTATTGAGCGACAAGCATCAAGTATCATAACTCGAATTGCCTGCTGATGTGATATAATCGCAAATACTAAAAAACACATGTCAAATAATATCTCCTGTAGATATCTAAGTGAAACTAGCCAAATGGTAAAGAAAAAATTGAAAGCCACAATTAAAAACCCACTTGGTTCAAATCAATTATTACGTAAATTTTTGAAATAATTGATGGGAAAAGTATTAAAACAGATGTTACATATTCACAAAAGAGATTTTGTGCCAGATGACTTTAATAAACAAAATAAAATGCATGTGAATTTTCTAAATTGTTTGTTTAAAGTTAATTAAATTTTTTTATTATTTACAAAGAATCTGAAGAGCTATTATTTTAATAAACTATATTGTAATCTCTTTCCAAATATTTTGAAATTCACTGATTAATTATTCTCGTGAGAGATTACTTGAAGAAATAAACTATGCTTCAATTTTAACCTTATGACATGTGCAAATCCAATTCATACAAAATAATGGGTGGAAAATTTAAATTTTAGGTCGAATAATATTATTTATTTTTATCAATATAAGGAAATTTTATGGAAATATCTAAACAATTACAAATGAAGAACTCCTTTGATAATGTACATGTAACAATCATCATTTAATTATTTTATGGCCATTTCTTGTTTTGTTTCAATAACATAAAAAACTGCTAACTGATTTTAATACGATTTTTTTATATTCAATCTTAGAAATATCAGAAAACGGAAATGTGTTGTACACAAATTTGTAATAAAGCAAGGCAACTTCCCCAATGGTACCCAGAAAACATGATTTTGTAACTCTACGATAATTAATTAATGGACAATTGTTGCTCGGTAAAATAGTAAAAAAACTGTTTCTGTTCATTCAATTTGAAATGCCATGCTACTTTACATAATATTGTTTATCATTTAATTTTGATTTAAGAATCTTTTCAATTCTAAAGACAGGGGGTGGGGGATTAACTTGCAGTTCTTGTTTGTAAAATTTTCCTTGTATTTTATTATTATTAATATCGGCAATAACATATATGACCGGATCAATCTTTGATATTTGAAAAACTTTTATGGTGAAGCAGATATTTTACCTATTTTAACTTTATCAACTACTGTGAACTTTGATTTCATAGTTTATTATCTTGTGATTCCAAAATTTCATAGTATTTTTAGATGTTATATCAACCGGTTTCAAACCTTTTATACCTCAACGTTCGAATGATTGCAACTGAATTATTTTATTCCATGATTTGTTACTTTGATGTAAAATGTTTTTTTAATTGAATCTTTCCACATGGACGTCTTCGAATGGAGAAAAAACCGAGTAATGATTTGTTGCTTTTATAACGTTGTAAAATTCTTAACCTAAATCAGTTTGTAAATTGTTAGTGTCAATTTATCCAGTTTACCATTTTTAAACATTTATTTTATTACTATTGACACAACATTAGCGGATATTGTTTTCAGTAGTACAGTGCGCTTAAATCGACTGAAAATATCAATACTTATATCCTTTAGTAAACTTCGAAAACGTAATCTTTCCTATCAAGTCCAGTTGCCACAAATCTTTGATACCATGTGTCATGTTTTTGTGGGAAACCTTTTCTGTATTGGTTTGTTTAAACTGTAATCTAGTTGACCTGATAACCACTATTGACTATATTTTCTTGACTTTGGTATCTTTTTCTTTAACTTTCGATTCCACTGAAACCGGCTGAACCTTTTGAGTTTTCCATATATTCTACATTGTAACAAGATTTAAAATGTAGAATAAGATTTTGTAATTGGCCCATTGTTTGCTCCATTGTTTATGACCGTAGTTTATGAAGATGCTCTTAAAATGCAATTGATAACAATGCAGCTATAAAACCTTTTCGGCAGTATTCATAATTTGAATATTTTTTTCTGGAATTTGCGAAATAGAGATTTTGAGTAAGAATTTTGCAGGACTTATTTTTAGCATAATTATTTTGTTATTTTAAATAACAACAATCAATAATGCGACTTAAACTATTCAATTGTTAAAAAATTTCAATTTACCAAATTATAATTTTATTTATAATTTATTTAAATTTTATTTTAGCTCATTTTCAGAAAAATTAGAAAGCTTGGAGCATGTTGAGAATGATGAATAAATAACTGAAACATACTAGGTTGTGTAAAAAATTCCCGGGCAGTTGTGGATTACAATTTTAACATGTAGAATGACAATGAAAGCAAACATGATTAACCAACCGCTTTATTCGTCAAAGTAAAGTCCTTCATTAATAATAAATAAAAAACTAAATTGTTAAATCCAAAGTTAAATTGTGAAATCGTAAACTAAATATACAATTTTTAGGGGTTTGTTCCAATTTATATTTTTCTTTCGGTGTAACTAATTACTTCTTTATTGCAAAGTAAAAAATTAATTAGCTGAAAGATAATTAAGAAATTCAATATAAAGATTACCAAATCAATCTTTATGAAATTCAATTTTTCCATATTTCCCTTTATTTTCAAATCAATTTAAATTTGTTTAATATATGTTAAAGTTTGTATTTAAAACAAATTATTACTTTTTATTTCTCTGGTGGTAAATAATTTTCATTCCAAATCCCAAGGAAGCCTTGTTAGCTAGGCTTTGTCCAATAGCTCCCAAACCAATTATACCCAGAACTTTCTTATTGACATTAATACCAACATATTCATTAATAGAATTATAATAAATTGTTGGATTATGCAAAGCTTGGATTGCTAAAAATAGTAAAACTTCAATTGGAAATTTTCCAAATAGTATATTTAATTAGGAAATGATCAATATACACTTTTAAATAAATTTTAATTTAATACAAATAAAATAACATTCAAAATATTTGTTATGTATTCCAGAAAATTATTGATAATTTGACGAAAAACCCTTTAAATTGAATAAATGGACAACTGTTTCTCGGTAAAATAGTGAAAAAACTGTTTCTATTAAATGAAATGAAACATTCAAAAGTTCAATTTAGAGTCCAAGTAGAATTTAAAAAGATGGGGAACTCAAAGTAGTTAGTATATCAAATCACGCTGCTTTAGTGACTACGACTTTTCTTGATGAGGGTATAAGGAAAATAAATCAAAAGATTGTTGAACGAACAGAATTAGGAAGTAGTTGGAAAATAAACCGATTAATAGAAGTAAATTTCAAGGTAACCAAAGTTTCGAATATATCTAGGCTATCTGGACATAGTTATATTCCAACACCTACAGCTCTAATAGGCAAAAAGGCAATAGTTAATGTACAAAATACTGATAATTTATGTTTCATACATAGTGTTTTGGCTGTATTGAAATCTAATAAAATCAAGAAACATAGAGATAGCCCAACAAAATATTTACCGTATTTGAACGACTTGGTATACTACCCTAATGATATGCCAATGAAACTGTATGATATTCAAGCTTTTGAGAAGAAAAATCCTGGCTTAGCAATTAATGTAATGATTTATAATAATGACAATCATGAGGATAAAGAACTTGTAATGAAGCATCCATATTTAAATATAGTTCACCGAACAAAAGTAACTGGAATTGATCAAATTTATTTATTATTGATAAAGGAGGTTGAAAAATATCATTATACAGCAGTAACTAATCTACAATCCTTGATGAATTGTCATAAAAACAATAATTGTAATGTTCGAATTCGTTGCAAATGGTGTAAAAATTGTTTAAATGGATTTCGTAAGCCAGAAGCCTTTGAAAAACACCAAGATTTATGTAAGAAAAATCCGTTGGGTACTACGCTATTTACATTACCAAAAGATAAAGATAAATATTTGTAGTTCAAAAACTGGTCAAAAACGATAACATATTGCTGACGAAAAAATGAAACCTGTGGGGTCTAAAGTAGAAAAGTAGTTGATTCGTTACAGTAAAAAGAATTATGTTATTCATTGGAGGTTGTTGAACTTGTACTTGATTCTTGGTGTAAAGATCACACATGTAAATAGAGCTGTAAGATTCAAAAAGTCTCCTATTTTTAAAAACTACATTGATACCAATACATAACTATGAGCAAAAAGTATAAATACACTATATAAAAATTATTATAAGTTATAAATAATAGTTTTTACGGTAAAACTGTCGAAAATTTTAAAAAAATGAATTTAATATTATGAAATACAGAAAAGATGATAACATATTATTCCAAACCAACTTTTCAAAGAATTATCAAAATTGCTGATGATTTAATTGCTGCTTTGTTAAATCCTGACTCGATATCTTTAGATCGACCAAGTTATATAGGACAATCAGTGCTTGACTTGTCGAAACTTAGTATAAGGATTTGGAAAAATATCGACATCAGTTTAGCTGCGATATTAATATAGTTGATGGTGATATAGACTCTTTCTTTTTAGAAATAAAGCATTGTAAATTGGATATTCTTTTGTTTGAAATGGTGATTGACAATCTTTTGGATACATCTAATTATCCGTCTAATCACCCACTTTACTCTAAAAAGCTAGATTCTGTCATCGGTAAATTCAAGGACAGCTTGTTAGGAAAATCGAAATGCCTAAAATCTAAGGGAGTAACATTAAAAGATATGAGTTAACACATAAATCATACAAATATTGTTTCGAGAAAAACTCTACATTTTCAGTGCCTTCGTATTGGTACAAACAATCACCAACTTTATAGTTTTAAAACTTTAAAGGTTGCACTAACAAAAAAAGATGATAAAAAGGTTTGGGTAGAAAAGAATGAAAGGTCATTATATGATAGAGAATGGTAATGAATTAACAGAATATTTTCTCATATATTTAATCAACAGCACGTCCAACCACTCATCCAACAAAACATAAAACAGTTTATCAAATCGCACATTCACAACATGTCAACCAGCTCACCCCACAGTACATCCAACAGCTCATCCAACTGTTCATTGAATTAATAAATGTATATTTACAAATTTTTGTTCTTATTCATTATTTTTATAATTGCTGTTTATGCTATTTATTTTGATGGGGATACCAAAAAGTGGGCCAGATGGGACACATCTACTTACTCTCATCTTTCTAGTTGTTGTCAAAATTTTAACCGCTATTTTTTGTATTTATTAACGATAAAAGTGATTTCTTGTGGTTTTTTAATATAAGTTTTTACTCTTTGTTAATTTCAACACTACCATACACAACATTAACAATAATTTCAAGCAATAAACGAAAGGAACAAATGTCAAATACTTGATCTTTAACTGAGTGATACCTGTTCCAAAGCATTAAAATATGGTGTACTACGTAGTAACTTCATTGTTTAAAATGTTTATATCATTATGCTTTGTTTATAATTTAATACATTTTTTAGACGTTTTGAATGATTAAAAGATAGCGCCAATAAAAAACTCTTCGTACGATATATTTCATTATATTTACTTACTTTTTAATTTTTAGTTGGTTTTTTTTGTACCTGAAGATGACAGTTATGCTGTCGAAATATATCGTACGAAGAGTTTTTATTGGCGTTATCTTTTAATTAAATCGTTGCCAAATTTTTTTAATTATTTATTTTCAATGATTGATTCTTTAATTTAGAATAAAGTATTTTCTTTAAAGATTCCTTTACTGTTTTATTTACATATTTCTTTGCACGTTTCTTCACATTTTTTTTACATGCCTCTTTATATCTTTTACTATTAATTATCAGATTTAATTAAAACTTTCTTGAAACCTATTTTTATATTATTAGAATATCATAACAATTTAGTTTTGGTTATAAACTTTTTAAAATTTACTGAAAATATCGGTTTTAACTCGTAAATTATCGGGCAACACTTTGTAAAATCAAAGGACAAATAACCATGAAGTATTTTGGTTGCATCTTGAAACTATTCCATTAAAAAGTTATGATTGTTGGGATATGCTTGTCTTGCAATGAAATCAATAACAGTTACATCATCCAGGTTTTTAACAACAACTAAATATTGAACATTCAAGTTTCGAGTCCTACAAGTACCACTCTGGTGAAATAAATTTTGTGTTATAAAAATAACTATATAACTATTAATCGATAACTATATAAATATTATTATCAAGCCAATTTTTTAATATATAATTAATTCCGAGACAAAAGTGTCATCGATATTGGGCAGCCTTGCTTAACCCCATTATTAACTTTAATACTTCCAGTTATTTGACCCTCACATTCGTAATACGTCTCACAATTTTTGTTAGGGTTCTTTAAAAAGCTCAAGATCATTTTTACTAATTAAATTGGATGGTGTGTGCCATAGTAGGTCAAACGGGATGTTACCCAAAGCATCGACGAGGTCAAGCTAAATTATATTGATATCAGAGTTATTATGGATCGCTCTTTAAGGTAAGAACAGCATTATGTTTAGTGCAGCCATGGGGCACCCAAATAGCCTTCTGGTTAATACTTAAAATATTATTTTCCCTAATTCACTATGTTAATCTCTCATTAATAATTGCAGAAAATCACGGTACGATGTATCGATAATCGCCAATGGTCTCCAAGAGGAAAGTTCATGTCCCAAATTCTACTTACCAGGTTTAATTACCAATTTAGTCTTATAAATTTTCCTTTTCTTCGGGTTTGTTTTATTAAGCAAACTATAATTAAAAATAGAGGATAATATCAAAAATTGAGGGTCAATAACTTTCAATAACATTTTCATGTCAACGGATAAGAAAGCAAGATTATACAATGAAGAATTGCTTTTCAGGTATAGAATTATTGAAATAGACGATAAAGCATTTGTCTCATATGCAAAGAAAGTATTACTTTTTACAGTTACAACGTAAAGAGACATTTTGAAATAATACATAAAAATCTGATTTCATTGAAAGAAGCAATGAAGGAATATTTTTCACAACAATTAAAGCAATATAAATCCCAAACAAGTGCTTATTAAACCTAAGTGCCTTAAAACAATATTACATGTGCAACTGTCGCATTGTATTGCACAACATGGGAAATTATTCTGAAAGAGTTTTTTAAAACAGCATTATTTGAATTTTTATTTGCTGATTTTGAGGGAAAACATCGCATTATTAAAAGAATACACCTGATTCAATTCATTAAAAACTTCTATAGTAGAAGTTTTAATGAACAACCAATTACAATTATGGTTGTCTATGAATTAGCCATTTTTAAAATGGCTGGCACGTAATTTTTTTAATAAAGTATATTTTAGGGCTTGGATTGTGATCTCGTATATTTATGAGATCATTATTCAAGCTCTTAAATAATACTTTTCAGCATCATTTATTATAAATTTAGTTTTAATTAGTTTTTTTAGGTTTTTTAGGAATTTATGCCAATTTATGCAAATTAATGGAATTATTTTCTAATAAATGTAAGTCCGATTAATTGAAAACTAAAATTTATTATTAAAAAGTTTCTGTATTCGAATAAACTATTCTTCTGTTCCTTGGAAATTTGTTTTGGCTGCCATCTTTTTTACCTTTTGACAAATCCAAATTTTTGATAATTATTGATTTTATGAGGCTTTGAAAATTTCTGTTAATTTCCCAAATTTATAAAAATCTTCCTCATTTTCTATGGTATTAATGATTTGGATATTTTATACTTTATAAAAAAAAATTTTTAACTTAAGTTATCGGAAAATTTATGTTTTCCGTATTTTTAAAACTCCTCATTTGAAGGTTCTGGTTCCACTGCTCCTGGTAAATTGCAAATGAGGTAAAAACTCAAAAACCTAGAATTTCGATGGATATTTTTGAAATATCTGAAAAGTTGTAAAAATATTAAATTGATTGAATTTCATGAAAAATCTTACGAAATTATTTCTTAATTTTCTGTACAACTCAAAGTAGAGTTTTTGGTATTTTTTTCAAAAATTTTCGGCTTTAATTTAAAAAAAAGTTGTCTAAAAAGTTACTAAAAATAGTTTTATATAGAGTTTTTATTGAATTGAACATTTCTACATTTTGAAAGTTTGAATGCATTATTTACTATGTATTATGTTTTGATGTTAAAAAAAATTTTTCTTCTAATTCCTTCCTTCCTATATTATAAGTTTTTATTCAATTGAACAAATTACATGCAGACACGGGTAAGTATGTATGTTCCTATATTATAACTTTATTGATTTTTTCATTTTATTATAAGAGTTTTTAATGAATTGAATCAGGTGTAAAAGAATTACAAGCCAGTCGAAATACAATTAAAGATTGCATATTAGCTTTGGACGAAATACAAATATAACAGGTCGAACACATCTTGCATTTATTATTAGGTTGAAATATGGAAATATTATAAAGGTAGAATTGATCAAATTGATAAATTTGATAGGAAAAACTACCGGTGCTGAAATTGTGAAGGAGTTTACGTTAAACATGACTGAAATGAAGATTGATTTTAAAAAGTTTGTTTCTGTAACTACAGATGGTGCTCCAATCATGGTTAGCAAAAAAATGATTTATAAACCTACTGAATACCAATGATTTGATTTCCATAATACTTGTATTTTCTTATAAACATATACTTTGAATTTTTACGTTTCGTCTCACCGTAAGCAAATTTTGTTTTTAATTCCTAATATCATTTTGCCTTTCCATGATAATCTTTTTTCATTTTCTGCAACTCAGATTTTGCGACCTAGGCCTGAACATTGTGGACTCTTATTGTTAATGAAAATGTAAGGTTTATGATATGTTATTGATCATTTATAATATTTTCATTAACTACTATTCTAATTCTAATTTACAATGTTAAATTGATTTAATCTTCAGTAATATTCTAATAAATTTAAAGTTTTTTAATGTAAAGTTTAACGCGAAAAAACTAATTTTATGCTTATTTGACTGTCATAGTTATCATGAAATAAACTCAACTCAACACGGGATGAATCAACTAACTTTGTAACTAGATCTCGGAATCTCAAAAATCCATCACAGTGTTAAATTTAACATTAAATTATTTAACTACTGTTAAACATTTAATATGTTACATTGAGCAATTGATATCAGCCAACATGAGTTTAAACAAATTTAAGATGTGTAATAAATAGCATTCGATGGCAGTAAGAAATTCAATGGGAATCAAATGACTTTAGTCTTTGGATGACGTTAATTAAAATAGCGTTTTTAAAAGTGATATTGAATGCGATTTTTAATAGAACATATTTAAAATATTAATAAGTTATAGAAAATTAATCCAACCAAATACCTTTAAGAGTTCTTCGTGCAGAATTCAAAATTAATAGCATTCCAATTTCTGACGTCGAATCAGATGCTTCATTGGAACAATTTTTTACCTTAGATATACTAAAAAAATTACCAAACTCGATAAAAATTACCACAACATTTTTAGAATATAATACATCTAAATCTAAATAATCAACACCTGAAGTCATACAACATACAACCCGAAGATTAGGCAAATCATAAATCAGTTCAAAATCCGTTTTCCAAGTAAAAACAAGAACACCAATTACATGATCTTTAAGAGTATTATTAAGTTTTAATTCTAAAGGATTTATGAAGTTGTATGATTCTTCTAAAACTCGATTTTTGGAAGATTCTGAAAGTAAAGAATCAAATCCAATTAACAATATAGTAGGTTGCAAATAATTAGACATCGAAATTCAAATTAGTTAAAACAAACGTAGAATCTGAATTATTATGCTCAATTATATTAAGATTACATTATCTTTCAAGTTATGCATTAATTAGTTAATAATGTTCATGCTAAATAAATAATTATTGTTTATATAATTTTTATATAGTGCAATCTTTAATCAAGGTTTTTACAGTGATTTAAATCATTCAAATTTAGGTTATTTTTATTTGTTAACCCTTTGCGATCCTATGTCGAATCTAACTCGACATTCCAATAATTGCTCATTTGTAGTATCAGATTTCATTGAGCATTTCAAAAAATAATTTGAATGATTATTTATATTGTATGATTGTCATAAAATTTTAATTCCAAAAATACCTTTAATTAAAAAAACTCAATTTAGTTCAAGTAAATCATAAATACAAAAAATCATTAAAAAACTGTGAACCTGGTGGGTAACTTTTTTTACGGACCGCAAAAGGTTAATAACCCCAGAATTGACATAATTTGTTTAAACTACATGTCAAAAAGCAAAACCGCAGCTACAATAATATAAAACTAAACAAGTTATATCAACATGTATCTCATCTGTTTACACCTAGGAGTATGGCTACAGTTGTTGAGGTAACTGTTGGGGTACAACACCAGTTGATTGAGTTTACCCCAATGAGTCGAGGACTCAATAAAATGCTGGGTATTGATAGGATAACTATAATTTAATAGTAAGTCTAAGGTCTATCGGATCCCTAACCAGTACGAGCAAAAGATCTAACCATTAGACATCCGTCGAAAAATGACGTTGGTAATGTGTGCTAGTCGATGGAATATTAGCAAAGGGTTTGTCTCTCTACAAATACTGCCAATGTCCTAACATTCCCTTTGGGTCCATGAGCTGTCATAGAACACTTCGCGCTCTATCCTATAAATCCTCACCTCTGTCAACGAATTGTTTTATTCCATTGTAATTTATTAAAAAGAAAATTGTAAAGAACTGTTGAGGTCTGTAAATTAAAATTAAAAATTTAAATAAAATTTAGGATAATAATTCAAATGGAAAGTAAGCGAAGAAAAAGGGCAAATAAAAGCGGGATCGTGCACAGAATTAATAGTAAAGGAAAGTGCGATGGAAACAGTATTAGAAAATGTAAAAAGCAATTACGAAAGGCGAGAGTCCGGAAATCCGAGAAAAATCAATAAATGGAAAAATCATCGAGATCGAATGGGAAAAACGGGACAGTTATAGATTAGCTAATGGTCAACAAGATGACGGTTAGGGATTTATCAGAAAAGGGTTAGAAAGGGTTGAAAAACATTCAAATGTATGAAAACAGAAAACGTTAATTAATTAATTAATTGGCTAATGGAAAACCCGAGCCAATGGAGAACCCGAGAGATGAAGGAAACCCGAGCTGGGTAAACAAGAAGAAAGGCAAACAAAAGGAAGATTTGGCCCATTAGCTTGACACAATGATTAATGGGAAAAGAGTAAGGAGAAGATAGCGCGCGTAGGAAGACCGGTAGGGCCATTAATTATCTGGATTCGTTGGACCATTATGGATGACAGCCGAAGCAAACACGTAGGAGAAAATGTCAAACGAAAGATTGGCTCGGCAATAACCATTTGTCATCCTGATTTCGAGGAGTATATAAGCAAAGGGAAAATCAGAGAAAATCGGCATTCTGCCTCAGCTAGGGTTCGAAGAATCAGACTGTAGGAAAAGTGGTAAACGAATTAGGGAAGTAGGAAAAAGAAGAAATAGAATTAAGAATACGGAAAGGCGAAAAGGGATCAAACCAAACAGAAACCGAGGAAAACGAGAGTCAACAGAACTAAAGGATCAAAAGGTGAATATTGTTTGTTTGCAAAGCATCAACGCCGAGCAGAGAATCGTATAAACTTTGATTGGTCATTGTAGCGTGATAATAAATTGTGAACCTGTTGTTTCAATATACGTTGGGTCGTTCATTGTTTTAATTTAAAGAACACCAGGAGTCAGAGAGAACCGACTTGAAATAATCCAAAACCCAACATATATTCTGGTGAGCCCGACGTGATTGAAAGTCGGAGGGAAATTATTGGAAGCTAGTGAAAAAGGAATTATAAAAAGAATTAGTACTGACGTGAGTGAAAGTCGGCTTAGAAGTTTGAAAATAGTGTTAACGAGATTATAAAAGGCTATTATTGGGAGATTTAAAAGAAGTTGAAAAGTAATTTTAAATTATTGTTTAACGCTTGAAGTTTAGCTCAAAGTGAACCGATACAACCTCAGAAGTCAGAAACAAGTTCAAATGGCAAATGATAATGCTGTTATGCCTCTCAATCGAGAGATGATTGATTTCGCAAGTTGTCAGAAATTACCCGTCAATCAATATGGGGGAGACCCTGTTGAATTTGCAGATTTCATGGGAGATTATTATATGTACGCCTCAGCATACGGATGGACACAAGCCATTATGGTTCAGAGATTCCCACTCTATCTGAAGGGTGCGGCAAGAGAAGCCTGGCAGCAAGTTGACAAACGAAATGTTGGCAATGATTGGACAAAATTGAAGGATGCAATGGCACTGAAACTGGTTGGTGGAGATATCAAAAGAATCATGCGACAGAAATTTTATAATCGAGTTCAAGGTCCAGATGAATCGGTCAGTGAGTTTGCTTATCATCTGACCACTTTAGCAGATAAAGCCTTCGAAGTCAAACCCGATCAAGTAGATATGGCCAAGCAGGTTAAAGAGCTGTTAGAAGATCAGTTTATAACCGGAGTCCACTCCGAAATCAAAAAGGCCCTATGTTATGTGGATTTTTCCAATTTCGATGAGCTCGTGAAGAAAGCCATGAAGATAGAGCTGAATTTAAAAAGTGCAAAAAGATCAGATGCTTTTGGAGTTAATGTGGAGAGACGTGAGCGGTCAATTACGCCTGTGAGAGCACCATGGGATGAAAAGAAAATAAATCAAATCAGTAGTCCAATTTTAAGACCAAATACTAGATTTCAAGCCGGTAGATCAGCGATGAGTGTACAATCAAATGGACAGGTAAATAATCCTCAATGCGAACATTGCAAAAAGTCTGGACACTACTCAAATCAATGTTGGTTCAAATATGGGAAAAATCCCAGCCCTAACAAGAGATTCACAGAAAACAAAAGGATCAGCAGTGATGTCGAATGCTATCGATGCGGAAAGAAAGGGCATATTAGCAGAAACTGTTTTACCAGATCAAGATCATCGTCAGCGTCACCTTCACCACAAAGGGACAAAGTGAATACAAATGGACAGATACAATGTCATTCGTGCAAGGGATACGGCCACATGGCGCGATCATGCCCAAGGAACTCAGAGAGATTCAGCAGACCTATTTTAAAGAAATCAATCAGATTCCAAGAAGATATGCCAAACACCAGTAACATGACATATGCTCAGAGAGAGGAATTTCAAGACAAAATGGAAAAGGAATTTCGAGAAATGCGACAGAAGCTGAACAAACTAGTGGCTAAATTCGAATCAGATGAAGAAACTGAATCTCATATGATAATTGGAACCGTGTCAGAAGGTGAGGGAAAACCTGCCCCGAAAGTGCGAAAGATCGCATCAGATGAGAATCCGACTGCACTGTTAGCCCGAGTTGAAAAATTGCTTGAGAAAATGGAAACTGACAACTCCCAGTTGAAACGATGGATCGCAGAACTCAGTGTGATGTCACTAACCCAAAGCGAACTAAAGAGAGCCATAAATTTATGTGCAAAGTTATTCAAAGGAAACAGAGATGATGAGATACTTAAGCAAATGCAAAAGTTTGGCAAGGCTTTGCGGTCAACAAGGGATTTAGATGATATCATAGTGGAAACGACGGGACTTGATAATGTGAAGTGCCAATTCCGTGTAAAGGCCTACGGACAAATCAAAGACCTAAAGGAGCGAATACTGCGTCAATACAGTGGATGGCAAGTGCAACTAAAATTTGAGAATCGATGTCTGGAAGACGAGGAGTACTTAGTAGATTGCGGTCTGATACCAGGCTGGAAAAATAAAGTAAAAGTTGTTAATGCTGTTAATACTTCGAATTCAGACAGACAAAATTGGGAAAAGATTCTAGCAGATTTACAGGATACCCTGTATGCAGGGAATAGAGATAAAATTAATGCGAGTATCGACTTCATAATGAGCATCGAAATGGATCGAGACATGAAAGAAGGGTTGTTTGAATGCATCGTACCGTATACGAATAAACCGACGAGTTATCAGGCAAAGTTAAAAGAGGTAATTCGAAAACTAGGACATGATTATGAGGCGGCAGACGATAGTGCGAAGTCTTTGATAATAGCGTTAAATATTGCGGATCAAAGGATTGAATATTATCAGGAACATTGGAGTGTAAAAGCAAAGAAAATACGACAAAAAGCAGCGGAGATATTAGGTAATGACGGAATTATCGTCTTGACGTTCAAAGGACGAGAATTGGATGATGACGAATATTTGTTAAACTACGGATGTAACCCAAATTGTATTAATAATGTGTACGCAACAAAACAAAGTGGTGAAATGGAAGAAGATGCAGTAATAGTACCGTTTTGGCCTCTGTATGAGGAAGTGGACAATGATAATGTAGAAATTAAAACTGAAGTTGTAGATGACCCAGGAGAAATTGATCAAGAAATTAATGAATTGCAGAGATTAGAAACAATGGAAAATGAGGAAATGAGATCAGAAAATGAAGTTACAAGGGATGTTGAGGAAAGGAGCACCGATAATAGGATACTACCGAGCATAGATGAGATGAAAAGTGAAGAGAACTTTGTTGAGACGAAAAATGACATTGCGATATGTGGGATAAAACAGAATGATGCGGAAATTGAATCTTTGAGTTTAGAGGAATCAAGCGAAACTGAGCGTTTAGATGAATCAAGCGAAACTGAGCGAATATTAAAAAGTTTAGTAACGGAATTGTATTTGTTAGATGAAACTGAAACAGAAGATGATATTTCGGAGGGGGAGAAAAGAGTTGTAAAAAGATTGGCAACGGAATTAAAGAGGAGATTACCGTCGATAATTAAAAGAAATTATGAAGAAAAGGAATTTTGTGAGGAAGCAGTAATTGAGGACTTAACACGAACTGAGTTAGATCGAGATGTAATATTGACAGTGCTAGCCTATATAATATTGGAGATTGGTACTTATGGTTATCTGGAAAGTGACAATTCAAAATCATTGATAAAGAAAGCTACTGAAATGACGAATAAATATTTGATGAAGTGGATCGCAAACAATGGCGGATGGGAAGAGTTAATACAAAAGGCTGAGAGCCCAAAAACAGAGACAGTGAGGAAAAAGGGAAAACTTGCATTTCCATGGTTGATGATTTCTATTATTATGTTATTGGGAATAATAAATACGACGAATTCATTGGTGGCATATGACTGCTCCCAAACCGAAATGGGAAGAGTATACTCGTTGGTAAACGTAGCAGAGTGTTCGGATGCATATCCAGTAAAATTTAAAGTGACAAATCCAGTAAAATATCATGTATATCAAGAATCGGGGTTTCGAAGATCAAAGGTGAGAGAGTGTACAGTGAAACGAACTACTTTTGTATTTTATTGTGGAAAATGGAGCCACTCATCGATGGTGAAAATGCAATCGATACCTAGACCGATAGAAATAATTCCGGAGAATTGTTTGGCAGCCTTTCAAACAGGACAGTTGAAAATTAATGCAGATATCAAACTACAAGCAAAGCTTAACCACAAAATCCGTGAGACTGTAACCGTGCGAGGGATAATAAAGTCGAATGGTGATTGCCAAGGAGAGCCATACAAAGTAGACGATGCTATAATTGACAAAGCCGTGGTTGTAGAAGAGTACATGTCAGAATTAAGAGAATTTGATGGATCATTTGATGATGATACTGGTAAACTACAAACACATCCATTCTGCAACATGAAACAATCTAGCTGTCAGACAGGAGAATCAATTTTGGTGTACGATGTCGATACCAAAAGTGCAATTTAGTGCAATTGAAGTCAATGAGTTTTAAAGAAATAACGGGAGAACAGATCAGGGAAAAGCCCGAGAAAATAAGAATGGATCCAGCAACGAGTACAACAACAAGAATCACACCTCTACGGATGAAAGATACTCCAACAGTGTTAATGTCAACCTCAGAGGAAGACGGGATGCGATTCCTGAGAAAAGAAACTAAAACAAAGTGTGGACAAAATGTCTATGAGACAAATTATAAAGGTATATATGTATCTCAGAAAATGATTATAGAGGCCCAAACAAACATACATGCCGGAGATATCAAGTTGACAAATTACTTTAATAACAAAATAGATTATTTATTTCACTTTGGTCAAAATACTGTTGAAAATGTGTACCGAGAAGTTATTATAAATGATTGCAATCTCAACAAAGAAATACTCCGAAATCGGATGGCAATGGCTATAACCAATCCTAATTTGGTAGCACCAATGTTAATTGCAGAAAATGGGGTGTTTGCCAGAATTTTCGGTGAAGCACTATATAGCTATAAATGTAAAGCGGTACCAGTTAAACTGACAAAGTATGACCAATGCACCAACGAGTTACCAGTGAATTTAAATGGAAAGTTGCGATTTATGGAACCTGTAACACGAATCTTACTGGAAGAGGACGTGAAACCGAAAGTATTACAGTGTAATAGATTGTTGGCACCACTATACAGACTAACACCAGAATCTTGGATTGCATTACCAGATCATCGAGAAGTAAAGACACCGGAAAACTTAGAATTGACAGAATTACAATATCTGGTAAATTTTACGTCATTAGAGAAATTATCGCAAAGTGGAATTTACTCGAACGAAGACATTGAGGAAGCCCGCAGAAACTTGTTATTTCCATCAAAGAAAGAAAGAGTAATAATGGAGATGGTAGATACAATTCTCCCAAGCGGAAGTGGGAAGGTAAATTACGAGTATTTGTTAACTCCAGATCATTACAAGAAAGCGACGTATAATACAATGAAAAAGATCTGGGGAAAGTTTATGTTCATTGGACAAGCGTGTGCCGGATTGATTGGAATTTATGTAATATGTGTTGTAATCAAAGTAATAATATCGCAGGTCCTATCAACACACAGATTATACGCGATCACAGGTTGGTCGTGGAAATTAGTAATTGGTTGCATACCATTATTGGCTAGATTCTTCATTACTCATCATCAATATCAGGAGTTGGAGATACTCAAAGCGCGAATATTAAAGAAGAAAAAGGTGAGCTACGCTAGTACAACCCCTTCAAGGGACGAGAATAATGACAATGGCAACGAGGGTGATAGTGCACCGTTATATGTTGATAATCAAGAACTAAGTGGAATGAATAAAGAAGCGTTGAGAACCTATCAAATCTTAAAAGAGCCACTGTTAAATGCGAGTAGCGTAGACACGTTTACAAAATTGTGTATACCAAAATCGTTTATGCAACCAGCACCAGTATATCCAGTTGATCGATTACGAGAGATGAAACCAGTAGAAAATATCGCATTACAATGTGAAGGAATGGTAGGAGAGAGAATCGAGCCTTCTAGCGCAGAGATCGAGAGAAAGAATATGTTAGGCTTACCATGCAACTACTCAATGATGACATTAACAAAAAGAGGAAAGCAACCCCGAATATTTATACAAATGAACAAACATAAAGTAGAAGCTTTGGTTGATTCGGGATCTAGTCACACAATAATATCGGAAAATGTATTAAACGTGAAGGAGAAAATGCAAATAAAGCCTACCGACGAAATTGTGAGGTCATTATCAAAAAATGAATTAAACATAATTGGACAACTTAACGTCATATTCCATATTGGAGACCGAATAATAGCGCACAATGCGCTCATAATGAAGGGAAGCCCAGTACGATGTCTGATCGGTATGGATCTATTAGAGCAGCTGGACGGAGTCTCACTTGATTTAAAGACAGGTAATTTGATAGCAGGAGAAAACAGGAAAAATAATTCACAGGGCAGGTGAAGTGTTTGTGAATCAGACATTGACAATACCACCACAATCGGAGATGGTATATTGTGCAAATACCATGAGTGTGGATAATGGTGATTTTATATTCGAACCAAATCAAACGCTAGTCGAAAAATATGATTTACCGATATGTGACGAAGTTGTCAAAGTGGAAAATCAGATAGTACCAGTCCATATAACGAATAGCAGTAAGAAACCGGTTCAGCTACACCCAAAAACAAAATTGGGAAAATTATCGAAAATGTCTGTTGAAACAAATTGTAAAATACCAAGAAACGTCAAGGTGTACAAGGAGCCTGAAGTGGTAAGCAATGATTTAAATGAGATGCAGAAAAAGGAATTCACAAAACTGCTGAGAAAATACCGAGATATCTTTGCCAAACACGAATATGATTTAGGTCTAACCAATGTAATTGAGCATGATATACCGTTATTAGACGAAACTCCAATAAAAATAAAGCCATACAGAATCCCCTACGTTCATCAAGATGAAAGTGATAGACAGATTACAGCAATGAAGGAATTTGGAATAATTCGAGATAGTGCGTCACCATTCTCCTCATATTATAGTGATAGTTAAGAAAAAAGATGGAGACTTACGATTTTGCGTAGATTATCGGAAGCTAAATCAAGTTACGAGGAAAGACACTTATCCAATTCCAGTACCCCAAGAAATGTTCGATCAAATGGGAGAGGCACGATATTTCACAGTTATTGATTTAAACAAAGGGTACAATCAATTTAGGGTAAAAGAGGAAGATAGAGGAAAGACGGCGTTCTCGGATGGCAAAGGACTGTATGAGTTCAATGTGTTACCATTTGGATTAACAGGAGCCCCAGCTACATTCCAACGAGGAATGAATTATGTGTTACGAGGTATTCGACATGCATTGGTATATATCGACGATATAATAATATTTTCAAATGATTTCGAAGAACACTTGAAAGATGTAGAAACTGTATTTAAACGGCTCAAAAGTGCAAAATTAAAAATCAAACCATCGAAATGTGAATGGGGCAAAGCAGAAGTGATTTATGTAGGACATATAATATCACGGCGAGGGTTACAAACTAATCCAGATAACATCAAAAAGGTGGAAGAGTACCCAGTACCAAAAGATGCCGATGAGGTTAGACAATTTTTAGGCTTGGCGAGCTATTACAGAAAATTTATAAAAGATTTCTCTCACATCGCACAACCATTGAATACGTTACTAAAGAAAAACAATAAATTTATTTGGGGACAAATGCAACAAAACGCTTTCAATACATTAAAAGAGAAATTAGTAACAACTCCTATATTAAGATGTCCAGATTTTACAAAATAATTTATCTTGATGACGGATGCAAGCAACGTTGCATTGGGTGCGGTGTTAGGACAAAAATTTGAAGGTGAAAAGGACCACGTAATAGCCTATGCAAGCCGATCACTGAGGCCTCACGAGAAAAACTACTCAACGATTGAAAAGGAAACGTTAGCGTTAGTGTATGGAATTACTACTTTTAGACAATATTTATTGGGCAGAAAATTTACTGTTTATACAGATCATAATCCATTACAGTGGTTAATGAAACACAGAGATTCAGCCAGTAAATTAATACGATGGTCGATTGCCCTCCAAGAATACGACTTTGAGATTAAATATCGGACAGGTAAAGCTAACGCGAACGCAGATGCAATGTCAAGAATCCCAGAAAATAATAGTGAGGGGACACCTGAAAAAGTGGAAGGTACTATATTCGATGCAATCAAAGCTGTTAATAATATGTCTGAACTTCAAAATGATCAGGAAAACGATAGTGAATTAAAACAATTTATGGAACAAGCCGTCAAAATAAGAAAAGAACAAGACTGGAAACGACTTACAGATGCAAACAGCAAATATGTAATTCATAATGGAATACTTAAATTTTGGAAAAATGGGGAAGCATTAATTATTATACCAGCCAAGCACAGAGACGCATTACTGATGCAGTATCATGATGGAGCGTTGGGAGGTCATTTGTCAACGCGCAAGACGCTATCGAGATTAAAATTGAAATACTTTTGGCCAACAATGGAACAAGACGTGAAAAATTGGTGTAACAGTTGTAAAGTATGCATCACCCGCAGAAATACTGGTAAAAAGATTAAAGTACCATTAAAACCGATGCCAGTACCCGCAGCACCAATGGAGATGACGGCAATGGATATTCTGGACCATTACCGGAAACAACAAAAGGAAACAAATACATTGTTGTTTTTTGTGACTATTTTACCAAATGGCCAGAAGCATACGCTATTCCAAACCAAAAAGCAGACACGATTGCTAGAATATTTGTGGAAAACATAATATTTCGCTATGGTACTCCAAAGAAATTGTTAACTGATCAAGGAAAGAACTTTCAAAGCGAAATGTTCAAATCAATCACAGACCTATTTGGAATTTGGAAATTGAATACGTCACCATATCATCCACAAACTGATGGATTAGTGGAACGATTTAATGGGACACTGATAAATATGATCTCGTCATATGTGAATCGAAAACAGAAAGATTGGGACGACTTCATAAAGCCGTGTCTATTTGCCTACAGAAATGCAGTAAATCAAAGTACAGGAGAGACCCCTTTTTACTTGATGTATTTAAGGAAAAATAATATGCCGATTGATCTCAAATTCCAACCACCAATTTCTCAATATATGGAGATACCCGATTATAAAGCATTGATGCAAGAAAAAATGCAGTCAGTATGGACTAAAGCCGGTTTGACAATAAAGCATAACCAAGAGAAATATAAAGAAACCTACGATAAAAAAGCACATGCGCATGGCATAAAGATTGGAGATCTAGTGTATCTGAACAGGCCGGAACCTCTCAAAGGTTTATCGCCTAAATTGCAAAGACCATTTAAAGGACCCTACAAAGTGTGCGACACCACCGAAACCAATTTGAAGTTATTACCATTCAGGAGTAAAAAGGCTAACCCGATGATTGTGCATGCAAATCGATGTAAACTAGTGCCAGAGGAAGATGAATCTAGATACCCCTTAAGGTCCAAGCAGAATAAAGTAACGGGTCAAACAAAATTGAAACAGAAATTCACGAAAAATCCAACACCAGTCAGCTACCTCAATAAGATATTATATGTAGCAATAATGCTGATGTTAGTAACAGTTGCGAGCGGCAAAAAGATTGACTTACCATATGCGGTAAGCAAAATCCGAGGAATGGAGAAAATACATATATATTCCACTCTAACAAATATAGTATGGAGCTGTAAATGCGAGATCGCAGACCAAATAGAAATTATTGATTTACTAGACAATACGGCACCAGTGGTAGAACTGAATTATGATAAAGATATATTTGTGGTACGAAAGTTAAAGCCAAATTTCAAATACCAATGGCTGTTGAGACAGAACATGTCAAAGTGGTACACGCAAATTCCGATAGAAGTGCACACAAAAGAGATGCGAAACTTGATCGAAATAGAACCAGAGATAAATGGAATCAATATATATTGGAAGCCAGTGGTCTTGGTGAAAGTGCGAATCACATTTCAAGGGTTAAATGTCGACACCCTTAACTCGCGAAAATCAGTTATCCGCTACGAGAAATTGAAAATGAATCAAAATTATTCAGTTAATGCAAACTACTACGAGAACATATGCCTCGAAAATGGAACGGTAGTGAGAAACCAATGGTCACGATTGAAGAGTGAGACCCAGTCTATCTATCTCAGAGACGAGTCAAATCGTATAACCCTGAGTGTTGGAAATGGACCGGTAACGATATATAGAAAATCAGGAAATGATGAAAGAGTTGTTATTATCTACAAACAAAAAACCCTGACTATATTAGATGCCGGTAATCATTTTTTTACACTTTACACTTCTGATTTAGAGACGGCATGGGAATTAACAGTTAAATATCAGCGATGGATAACCGAACCAGGCGGTTGGCAAACAGTTTTCGTGGAAGTCAAGACAATCAATGAATCGAAACGAAAATCAGATACAACCACATCACCTTTCCAATTACCGACCCAAGAGACGACAAAACCTAACTCAAATAAACTAATGAGGATAAATTCGGATTTGACAGTCAACTATTGTGAATATCTCATTTACATTTTAATAACAGGTTTTCTCATCTTATCAATAACATTCATAATCATCACCATTTTGATATGTGTAAAGGAGAGACAACTAACTATCCTTCAACCACCATCATATTCATATTATGAGACAAGACTATAAATTGTGATCTGCATGAATAGAGTATAAAAATATATTACATTTATATTAACAATGTGCATGTTTTATAAGTACCATAGGATGAACGGTGTAATTTGTTTGAGATTCGAAGCGAGGTGTTGATGCTTTGCGAATAAGGAGTGATACAAAAAAAAATTACTATCATTTAATTTCAGAGAATGCAAGAAGCCTCGGAGATGTCATGCAAAGAGTGTAAAACAAGTACGCAAGAACTAAAGCAAAAGTTTCGTAGCATGCAGGGCAGAGGAGGAAGAAAACTTCCGTCTGAAAAGGCGGTTGGACCGTTTGGAAATCTTATTGTTTCAACACGAGGCCGATTTCGCGATGTTTCGAATGAGAGTAGAAGAAATGGAGGAATCGGAAGACGATGGTGAGATAAATCAATTAGACTAAAAAAAAAATTATTTAAACGGACCCAGATAGTGTTTTTTCGTCCTCGAGAAAAAAAAAAAAATAATAGTAAATAAATATAAGTAAATTAACAAATAATCAAATAAATAAACAAATTGATATAAAGAAATAATTGGCAGTGATAAATAATAGTTTAAATAAAAATAAGTAAATTACCAAGTAAATAATCAAATGAATAGACAAATTGATATAAATAAATAATTAAAAAAAAGTGATAAATTAAATAAATGAATAATAGATAAAAATGAACAAAAGCAAATAGAATAACTCAAATAAATGTTGCAAATAATGAAATGATACCCTAAATGAACATTAGAAATAAATAATAAGGGCTGAGTAAACAAAGTGATATCATGAGTAGGTCGGTGCGGGGGAGATTAACTTTTTACCATGCTGCGAGCGAAATAAACCAATAAGTTATTAAAAACAAAAATTATTTTTAAATCATAATATTAATAATAATGGTAATAATGATGAAAGAAAAAAAAATATATAAATAAAAAGAATAAATAAATTACCTTGCGACTGGGAATAAATTAGACAAATATGTTGCACATCGATCAAACCGTAAAGACACAAACACAGACGCAAACGCACACACTCACACTGAGAACATCGATCATTGGTTTGCGTGTGTTAGATTGGGTTTTGTTATCATTACCTTTTAATAATCGACGGCAAAATCGATGTTGTTCAACAAGACGGAGAATGACTAGCATAAAATAGAATGGGAAATGAATTAAGTATCAATAATACACACATACACACACATACTGTTGATTTCCACCAAAGTCGCCAGTCTAACCAATTAATGAATTCATAAACTCGCACACAAAAAATTGTAAAAATGCAAATTATTTCATAGCCAAGTTTTTGAGATAAATTCAACGCAAACAACAATGAGCAGGGCAGAAAAACAAAACCACATAATATTTCGAAAAACAAAAACTCGACCATTTGAAAGATCCTGAAAATGTCTAATAATATCAGATAATATCTTTAACTGTGTTTTTGAGCAGAATTAAATAACTGTACTGTCATGTCTGAGGGAAATTTTTAATATCAGATAATATTTTTAACTGTGTTTCTGATCAGAATTAAATAACTGTACTGTCATGTCTGAGGGAAATTTCAAATATATATGGGAAATGGCGCAACGAATCACACGAGGAGGATTTACACACATTGTTAATGAAGAAAAACAAAGAGTAGAAAATTATGGCACATAAACAAAATCGATGACATTCGACCAATGAAAATGAAATAAATCTTTTAAAAAAAAAACATTTGAGCATCAAATGTTGAAAATTTATTATCACCGCCATCCAGCCATTCCTATCCACATTCGATGGATATTTTCTACTTTTATTCATCTGCAGCAAGATCAATTAATTATTATCGTTTCTATGGAAAATCTTAAAAATATATCACCCTAATCTCAAACACTGGTCTAGGGTTTGTTGACGCATCTCATCAGACTGTTTGTTTATAGATAAGGATATCTATATTCCTTATGGTTTTAATAATAATAATAATAATAATAATAATAATAATAATAATAAGGGTAATATTAATAATAATAATAATACATAATCACAGCAAAACATAGATTTCGAGGACGAAAAAATTTTTTAAGGGGGGAGATATGTTGAGGTCTGTAAATTAAAATTAAAAATTTAAATAAAATTTAGGATAATAATTCAAATGGAAAGTAAGCGAAGAAAAAGGGCAAATAAAAGCGGGATCGTGCACAGAATTAATAGTAAAGGAAAGTGCGATGGAAACAGTATTAGAAAATGTAAAAAGCAATTACGAAAGGCGAGAGTCCGGAAATCCGAGAAAAATCAATAAATGGAAAAATCATCGAGATCGAATGGGAAAAACGGGACAGTTATAGATTAGCTAATGGTCAACAAGATGACGGTTAGGGATTTATCAGAAAAGGGTTAGAAAGGGTTGAAAAACATTCAAATGTATGAAAACAGAAAACGTTAATTAATTAATTGGCTAATGGAAAACCCGAGCCAATGGAGAACCCGAGAGATGAAGGAAACCCGAGCTGGGTAAACAAGAAGAAAGGCAAACAAAAGGAAGATTTGGGCCCATTAGCTTGACACAATGATTAATGGGAAAAGAGTAAGGAGAAGATAGCGCGCGTAGGAAGACCGGTAGGGCCATTAATTATCTGGATTCGTTGGACCATTATGGATGACAGCCGAAGCAAACACGTAGGAGAAAATGTCAAACGAAAGATTGGCTCGGCAATAACCATTTGTCATCCTGATTTCGAGGAGTATATAAGCAAAGGGAAAATCAGAGAAAATCGGCATTCTGCCTCAGCCAGGGTTCGAAGAATCAGACTGTAGGAAAAGTGGTAAACGAATTAGGGAAGTAGGAAAAAGAAGAAATAGAATTAAGAATACGGAAAGGCGAAAAGGGATCAAACCAAACAGAAACCGAGGAAAACGAGAGTCAACAGAACTAAAGGATCAAAAGGTGAATATTGTTTGTTTGCAAAGCATCAACGCCGAGCAGAGAATCGTATAAACTTTGATTGGTCATTGTAGCGTGATAATAAATTGTGAACCTGTTGTTTCAATATACGTTGGGTCGTTCATTGTTTTAATTTAAAGAACACCAGGAGTCAGAGAGAACCGACTTGAAATAATCCAAAACCCAACAGAACTAATATTGTTTATTGTGGTGGGTTTCTGGTTGTTGCAATTTTGAAACTATATGGTTGTTACCCAGACAACCCCATACAAAATCTTTCGCTTACCACTCGGCACCCGTTGCTAAACAACGTTGGAACTGTGTTCGAGTGGGGGGATCGTCCGCAAAAAGTGAGCGCTATTGCTAATGCTATAATTGACCGAACGATCCATGGGTCCAACGAGCTGCCGATAAAAGGCTTATGTTCGCTTTCGAATTTTAGGTCCCATTGCTCTCCTATCTCTTTCAAATGTTAACCTATAGTCTCATATCATTTATCATTACGCCTATTCGCTTAGTCCTTCTTGTAGTTCCCCGTATTGATGATTTTTCTATGGCCTGCAAACCTTTTGTTATGTTAAATAAATACAGCACATCTCTTACCCTTATCCCTATTATAACTACAATGTTCCCTATTCTTATTGCTAGCCTTATCATTGATACTATTATATGTATTACCTTTATTAATTGTTACCGCTATTACATTTATTATTATTCTTATTACTATCATTACAATTATATTTATTATTGTTATTATTATTATTATTATTATTATTATTATTATTATTATTATTATTATTATTATTATTAAAATTATTATTATTATTATTATAATTACCATTACCCTTACTATTATCATTATTATTATTAAGTTTTTAGTAGGGATCCGTCCTTATTCCCCAGCTTTATAAAAATATTTTACTTATATAAAAATTTAGCCTTACTCCATCGTTATTCTACAGTTTCCGACAGAGTATTTTTATTGATTCGGAAAATTTGAGCAGCGTTCTGCCCTTATTTTACAGTTTTATAAGAATATTATACCAACAACTGAACAACATTCCGTTTTTCCTTTACTATTTTCGATAAGTATTTTAATTAATTCGGAAAATTTGAGCAGTGATCCGCCCTTATTTTATAGTTTCATGATAAGTATTTTGATTATTTCCGAAAATTTGCGCAGCGTTCTGCTCATATTTTCTGTCTCAATTATTTTCCATAATTTGGTCGCTCGGATTAATCTTTTTCCGATGGCTATTCATTTTAACTGTTGCAACGATTTCGCTATTTTCCCCGCTACCCTTTCCCTCTCTTTTTCCTTATGATCTATTTATGTTCATATTATAGTTAATGAGTGCACACTGGATTACTCGGTGTTAGTGATTTTGAGCCAATTGTTATTGTTACATACACAGCGTGACTAGTTATGTCTTATTTTAATCTCTTGTGGTGGGTTACAGGGTTTCATTGTTTGTTTGAACTAACCGGTGGTTGCCCCCGTAACGCCATACAAAATGATGCTAATCGCCACTTGGCACCCGTTGCTAAGCAACGTTGGTAATGTGTTCAAGTGGTGGATTGCCCGCAAAAATTGAGTACCATGTGCTAGTACTATAGTTGCTCGGACAACCCTCGGGTTCACGAGCTGTCGATAGAAGACCTGTGCTCGCTTTTGATTCTTAGGTCCCCTTATTCTCCTATCTCCTTCAAATGTTAACCTATACTCTCATATCATTCATTGTTATATCTATTCTCGTAGTCCTTCTCCTTGTTGTCCATGTCGAAGACTTTTCTTTGGCCTGTACACCCTTTGTTATGTTAAATACACCCACATTATATCTTTCATCCTTATCCCTATTATAACTACAATGTTTCCCATTATTATTACTAGCATTATCATTGTTGCTATTATATATATTACCTTTATTAATTGTTACTACTATTACCTTTATTAATATTTTTATTACTATAACTACCATTATATTTATTGTTATTGTTACTATGAGTATTACTATTATTATTATTGTTATCATAATTATTATCAATCATTACTACAAATACCATGATTATTATTATTATTACCATTATTATTATTATTATTATCATTATTATTATTATCAATATTATTATTATTATAATTACCATTACCCTTATCATTATCGTCATATTTATTAAGATTTTGTAGGGATCCGTCCTTATTCCTCAGCGTCAAAAAATGTTTATTGATATACAACATTAGCGGTAGTCCATCTATATTTTTCGGTTTTTGATAAAGTATTTTTGTAAATTAGAAAATTTTAGCAGCGTTCCGCCCTTATTTTACGGTTCATCCCTATACTACAGTTTTCGACAAAGTATTTTCATTGACTCGGAAAATTTGAGCAGCGTTCCGCCCTTATTTTACGCATTCCATTTTTGCGTTACTATTTTTGTTAAGTATTTGAATTAGTTCGGAAAATTTGAGCAGCGTCCCGCCCATATTCTCCGCCTCAACTCAAATCAATTTATTTTAATTTTTATTTAAAAACATTATTTTTCATGATTTTGGTCGTTCGGATTAATCTTTTTCCGATGGCTATTCATTTTAACTGTTGCAACGATTTCGCAATTTTCCCCGCTACCCATTCCCTCTTTTTGTCCTTAAGATCTATTTATGTTCATTTCATAGTTAATGAGTGCCCACTGGACTACTCGGTGTTAGAGATTTTGAGCCGATTGTTGTTAAAAATTTATGTCAATTTTACAGAAAACGGATGGTGAAGGAGCAGCCAATAAACTACTCATTTACCATCCAATTTCCCCTATGTACGGATAATATTGACGTTCCAACTCCTGCGTTCCGCACGCTGAGCCTTCACGGGTACATATCATTGGCGATTTTCCACGCTCTTACACAAATCTGTACTATGTAGATTTTGCTTTTTTGCGTTATGTGTTGGCTGTGGGCCGGAAAAGGAATAACAAATAATATTTTACCATAGCATTTGGAATAAAAGTTTCGATGCACTAAGGCTGTAGATATAAAATATTTATTCAGCATATTACACCGGCTACATACATTTGAAATTCATTGTATCCATTCCATAAAATTTACTTCGAAAATCCCATAAATTTAATTCGATAAATCATTCTGAAAAATCATCCATAAATTCAATTGAAAAATTACCCACAAATTTGATTCAAAAAATCATCCATAAATTCAATTGGAAAAACAAAATTATCCATAACTTCAATTTGCAAAACAAAAATCATTCATTAATTCGATCTGAAAAGTCATACATAAATTCAATCGAAAAATTACCCATCAATTCTCTTCGAAAAAATCAACTAATAATATTGCACCAGTTGAGAGTGATCGTGTTCAGGCAAAACACTTACCCGTGTTAATTGCCTGAATGCACGGCTCTCAACCAGCCATACAACCAGCCACACAGCTCTGCAATGAAATTTTCCTCCGAAAAATAAGACTGAAAATTTGTGAAAACACATCGGTATTTATACCTATTTTTCTCGCGTGTGAAATTTGATGCAGTAAAACAAAATTCGACCTTGTTATTTTCTAGTAAATTCTATTCGTTAATTTTATTATTTTTTTGATTTATTTTTATAATTTTTTATTTAAGATTTTTATTGAATTATTACTAATTCAAATTTTCGATTTAAATTTCATTTTAATGAACTTTTATTAATTTTTTCAATTTCGTCGAATTTGTTGTGTTTTCTTGTTATATTTGTGTAGGTATCGTGCGAATCTTGGTGCATTTTGTTATTATTTTAATTTTATTTTTATGTTTTTGATTTTATATTTATTTATATTCTCTCAGATTTAAAAGTGTTTAATTGGTGTTGTATATTGTATTTTAAGTTATCTTGGTGCTGGGTTTTCGTGCTGTATTACTGATGCATTTAAACAATTCTCAAGGCTATTGGTGTGCTGGCCCAACACTTGTATGTTGTGTGGCTGTGGGCCAGAAAAAATGAATAAAAAAAAGATTAAAAATTTGTCAAAACACATCAGTATATATACTTATAATTTGACCTTAACCTTGCGTGTTAATTTTATTGCGGTTAAACAAATTTGACCTTGAATTTATTTATGTAATCTAAATTAAATTTTTATTAATTTCTTAATTTAAATTGGTAATTTATTTTTAACATTTTAAATAAGTTTATTCAGCCAAAAATATTTCATTTTTATTCATTTAATTTATTAATTTTTACTTTTATATAAATTGTCATTTTATGGTCAAATTTTCTTGTTATTATGTTATTTTTTAATTAAATTTCGTGCGGTTCTTGATGCATTTTGTATTTATTTTATTTTACTTTTATGTTTTTTGATTTTATATTTATTTATATTCTCTCAGATTGTTGTATATTGTATTTTAAGTTATCTTGGTGCTGGGTTTTCGTGCTGTATTACTGATGCATTTAAACAATTTTCAAGGCCGTTTGTGTTCTGGCCCAACAATTGAAATTTTCGAATATTTAAACAACTCGTACATGATCACAATCAAATATGGTTTATCATACAATCCGCTTAAAATCCATTAGATTTATTGGGCAAAAACTGATTAAGCCCATATTTATTTGACCTCTGTGTTTTTGAGCGTAAAACTTAAATTTTAAAAAAGAAAAATGGAAAATGTAAAGAAAATAAAATAAATAAAAATTTAATAAAATTTTTATACAAAAAATGTCAAAATTTCATAATAGAACAAAAGGAATTAAAAAAATTATAATTTTAGAATATTCTGGAAAATTCCTTGTTTTACAGAATCAAAATACACACAAGGAAAATCGTGATATATAAGGCAGTGCTAGCCAAGCAAATTTTAGTACTTCCTTTAAAATTTTTATAGTACTTTTTCAGTGCTTACTCTCTAAAAGGTTTTATACTCTGATTTTGAAATAATATTTTATTTGCACGATTAATTTTACGAAGAAATTGGAAAAGTATATATTATTGTTTTTATTTTTACCATTCATAACTGTTAAATATTTTTGATTTACTTTTTATTGTGTACTATCATTATTGAAATCAAAATTATGACCTTCTTTTGTTATCTATTAAATATTTTTATCGTTATTTTAATTTTTACTTTTACATGAAATATTTTATGCATTTATTTTAACAGAAATTATTTTTTGATCGAACCTCCATTACGAGGACTAAACTGAATAAATTTCACTTTCTCACAAACCATAAACTACAAGCACACAAGTCAGTAAAATGAAATTTTGTTACCCCGAATCGAACCGGTGGTTAGCGGGGAACCGTGGTGAAGCCAGTAACTGAAACCGCTCAGTATTCTCCCTTCCTAAATCCTATCGCCCACCCCTTGAAAGAGTAGTGTTGAGGTCCTGGGAAAGGTTTAACTATAAAGGCTAACAATATGACAAGTAAAGAAATATAAAGAAGTTCATGTGGACGAAATAGACCAATAACCGACTGTAGGATGAACGACAATCCAAAACAATCTACTAGTTAACATAAAATTTAGTCAAAGAAAAAAATAGAATAATTGTGATTTTTAGCGAACATTTTGAATTAGCACCTCACGACTGAACACAAACAGTCATATTTGATAAAAGTCATCTCAAAGTAAGACGTAAAATACACGTTCTTTCAGGCACATATTCAGATTTTTATATTATTATTATTATTGCTATTATTTTAATACCGTCATCATAATTTGGTCGAACGTAATGTTAAAGTTGAAATTTTATATTTATTTTTGAAACGGGGGTCGCCCTACTAGCTGTATAAGTTATACCCACTTTACCCAAATTTCATTCTAATCCTTATTAGTTATCTTAAATGTTTCGTAAAAATTATAATTATTACTATTATTAACATTATTAATACTATTGTTATCATTAACATTATTAATATTATTATTATTATTATTATTATTATTATTATTATTATTATTATTATTATTATTATTATTATTATTATTATTATTATTATTATTATTATTATTATTATTATTATTATTATTATTATTATTATTATTATTATTATTATTATTATTAATAGTAGTAGTAGTAGTAGTAGTAGTAGTGACATATGAGGACTATGCCCCGTGGATATTTGGCTTGAAAAAAAATAAAAAACTGAAACCCCTCCTAAAAAAAATTTTTAGGGGAAGGGGGGTTTATTTTTTTTAATTATTTGTTTAAATGTTCAAATTTAAATTTAAAAAAATTTTTTAATTCATGATAAAAAAGTCTAAGTATTTTTTCTCGATTAAAAAGCCGAAAAAATAAAAATTGGCTTAAATCGGGCATTTTTTAATTAATGATAAAAAAAAGTCTAAGTTTTTTTTCTCGATTAAAAAGCCTAAAAAATAAAAATTGGTTTAAATCGGCTATGATTGGTCGTACTGAGGATTATTTTCGAATAAAAATATCGAATAAAAAGCCTAAATATTTTTTCATACTTAAAAACCCATAAAAATAAAATTGGATTAAATCGCCTGTCGAATAAAAATCATGAATTTTTTTTATTTACTTTAATTGTTAAGTCAATAATATTATTAATTTTAATCAAGTCAATTATTTTTTTTATTTTTAAATTATATTATTATTAAATTGTTTGTTTTAATGAAGTGAATTAAATAATTATTTTTTATTTTCATTTAATTATTTATTTTATATTATTATTATTTTATTATTATTAACTTTTTTTTATTTTTATTTTTAAAATTTAATTCCAAGTCTAAGAATAATTTGTCAATGTAAAAAAGATAAATCATCGATAAATTTTGAATTGTAAAAATAACAAACTTTCAATCCATACAAATATTTTTATTGACAAGATTAAATAAAAACAGATTAATTTTTTTTTCAAATCAAAATTATCCGAGTAATATACTTTACGCATTTCGGCCAACAATATATGGATTGTTTGGTCTCGTTTGAAATCGTGACAACATGGACATCAATTTGAACATGTTACTTTCATACTATCTTTACAAACAATGCAATTTGCAACACATCGGTCACCAGATCCCTGAACGTTGTCATAGTGAATCTCGAGAAGTACTTCAATGTTAATCCCTGTGAAATGGTAAATTTTTGTTGCGAGAAACTCTGGTGCGCAATAATCCAACGTATTTTTAATTCTTGGATAAAGTTCATGAATTTTCTTTAAAATTAATTCAAAGAGATAAACTAAATAATAAAATAAAATACATATTTAAATATACATGATTTACCTTTTGACATTTTTTTAATACTTAATAAATGAAACAAATTCAAACAAAATATTTATTAATTTATTAACATAGTTATTTCTGATTTAATATTTTCCACATAATCATTATAATCCAAGGATTTTATTCCGAGAATTACTACTTTCCCACTTGAAAATATATTGACACATGATGGATATTATTTTTGAAGACGTAATGCTGGAAATATTTCTGGTTCAAATATACAATTCATCTTTCTTTGTAATTCATATAGATTTAGAAATTTTCCAATATCGATTGTTACAGTGATTGATTGAATTTGTAAATCATGTATATTATATTTCAAATCTCCAGTTTTTAGAGGTTGCTTACATCCCATTACCCGACATTTTCCCGATCTGAAAAATATTATCGGATACTTACCTGATCGATCTACAACTTGCTGTGTTTTTCCAAATGGGAATTTCATACCAGGTATTGAATATCTTCCTTTATAATTTATGTTACTCAACATTTTCAAATAATTTCAAATCAAGTAATTCTAAAAATATAAACAATTAAATAAATAATTAATAATAAAATGGAATTAAGAATGATGCTGTATATCAAGTATTTGGACCAAGTGGTTGTGGAAAGACTTTATTTGTATGCAATTTATTACAATCGAACTTGTTCAAATTCAAATTCAACAAAATATATTGGCATAGAGGAGCTGACGAAGAACATGGGCTTACTCAAAATCAATTCTGTAAATTGAAAATGACAATAATTAAAGGATTTGATAAAACTTGGTCATCTAGATTACATCAAGGCGATGTTATTATCATCGATGATCTATACTAGGAAGCTAATAAAGAAAAGGATTTTAATAATTTATTTACAAAAATTGCTCGACATATTGGAGTTACTTTTATTTTCATTACTCAAAACTTGTTTTATCAAGGGGCGGTCATAGAACTCGTAATTTAAATGTACAATACTTGGTTATTTTTAAAAAACCTCGAGATGCAATCATTATAGATTTTCTTGCTAGACAAGCTTATCCCAATGATAGAAAATTTTTAATTGATTCGTTTCAAGATGCAACAAAGGTTCCCCATGGATATTTGTTCTTTGACTTTACACAACAATGTCCTGATGAATTACGTATTAAAACTGATATTTTCAATGAGAAAGGTGTTACGATTTTTTGAACAAAATTGAAATCTGAAAATAATTACTTGAAATTACGTTTATAAAGTTATTGTTCACCGTGAAAAATCAACAAAGAAAAAAGTTACAAAGAAAAGGGTTACTAAACGTAAAATAATACAAACAAGTAAGAAGATTGTTAAAGATAAAAAGTGGATTAAAATATAAACAAAACAACTAGATGAAAAAATTTATTTAATATGAAAGTTGAACGTAGTCTACCATACTTTAATGCCTTGATGGAGGCTGCTAATAATAAAAGAATGAATATTTTACAGAATTTTCCTTCATTTGTTATATATGATGTAGTTAAAGTTATTGTTAATGTAGTTCGTGGTAATATAAACATTACTAAAGTTCAAAAACTTGTATTACAAAAGCATAAAAGATCACTTTTATCTTTAGTAAACACTAAGAATCGTCGTTTGATGCGAAAAATAATATATAAACAAAATGGTGGATTTTTGGGGGCATTAATTCCAATAGTATTATCTGCAATAAGCGCAATTTCATCATTAACTTCTTAATGGGTACCAAGAATTCATTACCGGATAAACATAATTTAGATTTAAATATTTTGACAACTTGTAATAATAAAGGAAACATTAATCAAAAATCGAAACACAGTGAAAAAGATCGAAAAAGTATGGACAGACCCAAAACATCCCGCTGGTTTTGGTGGTGTAATAAAACTGGCGAAGGAAGTAGTTAATTCAAAGAAAGAAACTCAGAATTGGTTATCTGGGCAAATAGCGTACAGTTTAAATAAACCAATGTTGAAGAAATTCAAAACCCGCAGTTATAAAACAATGGGAGTTGATGATTTATGGCAAATGAATTTGATGGAAATGATACCATTCTCTAAAATTAATAAGGGATATAAATATATTTTGACTTGTGTTTATATATTTAGTCGATTCGCTCGTGCTATTCCAACAAAAACCAAATCGGCCAATGAAATGGCTGAAGCAATCAAGGAATTATTTATTGATGGCAAGCCTCGTAATTTACAAACTGATTTGGGTATATAATTAAATAAATAAATTAAATTAAATTTATTTATAGGTAAAGAATTTTATAATAGTAAAGTTAAAGAAATTATCAAAGGAATAAATCATTACTCTGTATTTTCTCAATTTAAAACTGCACACGTGGAAAGATTTAATCGAACTCAAAAAGATCGCTTGAAAAAATATTTCGTATATAAAGGAAATAAAACCTGGATAAATGTTTTACAGAAAGCAATTTATAGCTACAATTATTCGCCACATAGGGGTTTAAATGGAATGTGACTAATTGATGTTTATTCAATAAATAATATGGATGATTGGATATCACAACAATCTGATTCTATCATTAAAAAGCCTAAATATAAAGTGGGTAATCATGTTAGAATAAGTAAAATCAGTGCTTCTCCATTCATCAAGAATTTCGACAACAATTGAAGCGATGAAGTATTCCAAATCTCAGAAATTGATACGACTCAGCATCCAGTAATGTATTTTATCAAAGATGAGGAAACAATCAAGTTAGTGGAAAATTCTACGAACAAGAACTCCAAGTTATAGAAGTCCCAACTGTATTCAGAATTCAAAAGATATTAAAAACCAAGAATGTTGGTAAATATAAATAATACTATGTTAAATGGCATGGATAAGAAACTCCAACTTGGATATCTGAAAACCAATTAATTAAATAAATATTATGAAAGAAAACCAGTTTTATATGATTTTACCTAGTAATAGTTGTCCTCTTATTTTTCCTAATAATGAAGCTAGTAATTTTAATGTCGAATTTCAAAATCCTATTTACTTGGATGGTTGCTTTGATTGATTTTACTGTTGTGTATAAAACCTTTCCGTTTTATTGTAATTCTTACCTAAGTTATGAAACGATGAAGAGTGTTACTGAAATAAAATATTTGAAAATAAATAATCAAAATGAAATTTATAAATTAATAAATCCTAAACATACCCCTGATGTTGATGTTTTTATTAAAAAATATGAGAACTTGGTTATTGTCTGTCTACATGTTCCATTTAAAGTAACATTCCCTGACATTCAACATGTGTTTAGTTTTGGATTAAAATCTATATCCGTCATTAATGAAGATGATCATTGTCGGTTAAAATTACCGAAATTTACAGATGATGGTGTTATGGAACAATTTGGGATAATTATAAGTTTTGAAGAAAAAACAATATTTGAAAAATATTTTGAAGATAATTTACTGATAAACACATTATCTGAATTACAAGGACATTTAATGTCATTTATTCCGTCTCCGTTTAAAGAACTAAAAATTGAAAACAATGAATTGGTTAAAATAAAACTTGCAGATAACATTTCAAAATATATTTTGACAACAATTTAATCAAAACCTTAGGATTAAATAAACAAACTTTTAGTGATAAAGACATCGTTGGTAATAAAGTTCCAAGATTATTACATCATCAACAAATGTTCATTTATTCGAATATTATTGAACCAATAACTGTTAGAGATGTTACAGTTTCTCTATTAAAATCTATTTGGGTTAAAAACTATGAAAAAGGGGAAATTGTAATATTAGAAATGAAGAATCCAATGTACTTACCAATTTCAACTTCAACTATAAACAACATTGAAATTAATATTTACGATGATAGTGGAAAATTAATTAAATTTAGTAAAGATACCAAAACACATTTATCAATACATTTTAGAAAAATAAATTAATAAAGATTTTTACATAAATCTACCGAGTAATAGTTGTCTTCTTACTCATCTAAATAATAAAGCTGATAAATTTAATGTTGAATTTCAAAATTCTATTTACTTGGAAGGTGAATGGTAAGTTTCTCTGACCAATTTCACCTTTGTATACAATAATTTTCCATTTTATAACAACTCAAATATTAAATATAGTAAGAGCACATTACATACAAGTTATGAATATTTTTACTATGACGATGCAAAGAATGAATATACAATTAGTCACGACTCATTATTTTATCTTGTATACATTGATGGAAATACTTTAAATATTAATTGTAAATATTTTCCATTTAAAATTTCATTTGACAGTATTGCAGAAGCTCAAAAATTAAGATTTAATAAAAAAGAAATAAATTTTGTTGAAAACTTGAATCAAATTAAAATTCCTTCAAATAATCGTAAAATAAAGTTTGATACAATTCGATTAACTATAAATTATTTTTATGATGTTGAGTATACAGATAAATTTGAAGAAAATTTAATCATTACTAATTTATCACAAATAAATGATCAGTTAATGACTTTTTATCCGTATCCATTTAAATTTTGCGAAATTGAACAAGGAAGATTAGTCAAAATTGAATTGGAAGATGATGTCAGTAAAGTTAAATTTAGTAAATTCTTGGCTCAAAGTTTGGGATTAAGTGAAGAATCATAATCAGAAAAAGTTATTGTTGGATTACGTTTACCAGAAATTTTGCAAAGTAATCAACAAATGATGATCTATACAAATATCATTGAACTTATTCTTGTTGGTGATGTTTTGATACCTTTATTGAAATGTGTATGGATTGAAAAACATAAAAAGGATGATCTAGTTCAAATTATAGAGAAAAACTCAATGTATTTGTCTGTATCGTCAACATATATAAACAATATAGAAATCAATATTCGTGACGATAGTGGAAAATATATATTTTGTAAAGAAGATAAAACTATTCTTACATTACATTTTCGTAAAATAAATGAATAATCCTGACATTGTAAATTTTTATATTAGTAGTCAATCTGGTGGAGAAATACCATATTTTATAGGTAAACAATATGGAACCGTTTGGTTGAAAACAATAGGTAGATTTGCATTACCTATTCTTAGACGTATAGGCAATTTTGGTATGAAAACGGCAAATGACGTAAAAAATAATAGTTTTAATTTTTTACCTGCTTTAAAATCAAATGCAATATCTAAAATTAAAGAATCTTTACCTAGTGTTATGCATACTTTACCTAGTGTTATTAATAAAGTAAGTGATGTATTTAATCATGAAAATGAACAAAAAGGAGGGACACTTAAACGTAGAAAGGTTATGAAGAAACATATAAACAAAAGAATGAGAGGATTCGGAACTATATTTGATAAATGATTAGTGCAAAATCTGAATTATATCTTTTTGATAGACCATCTCCTCAAGCCATAATTGAACATGGTTCATTTGAAGATATTTTCCCAATGAATTTAATAACTGATGCTGGTATCTCTTCGATTCCATTTTACATTAACGGATCACAAACAGAATATTTAGATTTGAACGATACTTTGTTATATATTCAGTTGAAAGTTGTAAATAGCTTAGGTGAAAATATTACACAAGAAGCTGACGTAACAGCAAACAATTTCTTTTTTTTTAATTGAAGGAGCAAATGATAGTTTTACACACAAAGCTCTAATTGAAATATTATAAATTATAATCAAGATACTAAACATACATCTTTAGGGGGAATGGGTTACACTGAACATGATCTTATGCGAAAAACATGGATTGCAAAATCAAAAGCATTTTCATTATGTTCACCACTCCAATTTGATTTCTTTGATCAACCCAAATATTTGTTACCAGGTGTTAGTGTCCAAATTAAATTAACAAGAACAAATCCAGAAAAAAGTCTGACATGTACTAAATTTGTACCTAAAATAATATTGCTAGATGCAAAATTAATGGTTAGAAGAGTTCGTGTTGAACCTTCTGTTTTAGCGGGTCATCAAACAGGTCTTGCTACAAGAAATGCAATTAATCCAATGCGAAGCAAAGATGTTGTTGAATTTTCTTTACCTATTGGATCTTCTTCTTTTTATAAGGAACAAATATTTGTAACTTTCCAGGGAAATAAAAGATTTAGTGGTTCGTTTTTAGATACATTTACTATGTTTGATCACTTTAACGTTAAGTCAATAACTTTAAGTAAAGGAAGTGATTATCGTGAAAAATATAGTCAAGATTTTGAAAATGATAATTATAGTACAAGTTATATGCAAAGTATTGTTAGGAATATGGGATATCTTAATAAAAATTTGAATTGTGGTATCAGTATGTCAGACTTTAGAAATAAGTATCCATTCTTTACATTCGTATTGGCGCCAGATTTCGATCTTAATCAAAGTCAGTTATTACAAAGTGGAAATTTAAGATTAGATATAAAATTTGGATCACCCCTAACTGAATCTGTTACGGTAATTGTATATGGAGTTTTTGAAAAGGAAATTCAAATTACTTCCAATCGAACAGTATTAGTTTGAACTATAAACCAGATTGAGATTTTTTAATTGTCAAGTATGAAGTAAGAAATTTTATTAATTATATATTTTTTAATTATTATTAGTTCTATTCAGATTGATTCTATTGGTAGAAAGTTACTCGGAAATGATTTTTTTGGAGTTTTCCCTCTAGATAAAATTCCATATATCGATTTTAACAAAGCTTTGATTGTAAATACTCAATCATCTAATCTCAGTATCGAACATTGGCTTGCAATTTATGTGAAACCAAATAAAATAAATGTGTTTGATCCAATGGGTTTCTATTATCCCCCTATATTAATTAATAAATTAGAATCAATATTAATGCCAATTGAATACAATTGAATTCGTTATCAAAATCCGATGACAAAAACATGTGGACAGCATTGCTTAGCTTGGTTAAAAACAATGAAAAATAAATGAATATATTGAATAAAGTTTCTTTTCAAAATTGTTTTTAATTATAAATGTAATTAAAGATGAATTATGTAATACGTATTAGTTCAGAGGATTATATGTATTTAAATGTTTTTGATGTTATGTAATTAAGTGTGTTTTATAAACTAAATTTTAATTGGTCGATCATGTAACCATTTACGTGTTTGTTAATATATAACTGAATGCATTTTTTAAAAAATTCACTTTTATCAAATACCAAACTTTAGTAAGTTTTTTATCATATTTTTAATTATTTTTATTTTTGGAAAATGAAATCCATCAATAATAAAATTCAAGATTTAAAATCATTAATAAAAATTATCAACCATAATATTAAAACTCCGAGTCGCAAAAGTAAAACAGTAAAATGTAAGTACTAATAAATTTTTACTATCATATCATAATTATAAAATGATAATTTATTATATTTGAATTAAATTTAATATTAATATTTTATTAATTTAAACTCAATAAATTCAAAGTAATATGATAAAAAATAAAAAACTAGGACGAATAAAGATAAATAAATTTTATTTAAATACATTTGGCATCAATAATTTTCCAAATTGGTCGAATAGTCTGGTTTCCTTCTTTATATCCTTGAATTCTTATTTTAATCATAAAATGTTCATTTTCTTTTTTATTTTCATAATTACATTCTTTTTCACAATTCATAAAAGTGAATTGTTCATTAAAACTAATATCTTTGTTGATTGCTAATAATAACTCTGTTATATTTTTTCGATCAATTTCCCCAATTTCACCAACTTTCATATTATATAGGCTTTGTTTCAATGTTGTTGGTTACTATTAAAATTTATTAATAATATTACTTTTAATGAAAATACTTACTCTAAATGAATATATGATTGGAAATTTTAAATATTCCATTGAATATTGTAAATACATTACTGCAGAATTTCTGCTTAAACTGATAGCATTTACGGGATTTTCCTCAAGAATTAACTTGACAGCTTCTTTTCTAACCGAGGTTTCTATAAAAACAATTAATGAATAATTACATAATATGAAAACCATTTACTTTTATTCATTTTATGATTTTAAACTATTTTAATCTACTTATATAAGATTTTCAAAATAAAATTAACCAATCAAATTCATTTATTCATTGTGTGTAAAATTAATTTAATGTTTATATTTTAGTGATTTATTTTAATGATTTATTGATTATATATTTAAATTTTTCTTTTATTATAACAGGTAACCTTTACACAAATTTTTTCAATTCTCCACAACCCGATGGAAATTGTGATACGATTATGGAGAATTATTATTCTCATATCTATAACCACATCACCTATTTTATCCCACGTGTAAAACCACCCATAATATGAATTATACAGACTTTTATTTAAACCATAAGGAACATTTAACACAGTTTAACTGTAAAAGAAAATATATTTTTAAATTACCATTGAGTGATAATAATAATAATAATAATAATAATAATAATAATAATATTACAAAAAAGAAAAGAAAAACAAATAATAATAATAATCCACGCTCTTCGAAAGTTCCTAAAATTATAGATACTATTATACTTTCTAACTCTGACGAATCAAAGATGGTTGATGATGTAATAATAATTTCTGATTCAGATGATGTTTCTGATGTTTTTCCTATTGATACTCCTTCTGTTATTGTTAATCAATATGGTGGCTCGATAGCACATATTGTTAACTTTGATTTAAACAAATCTCATGCCATTGTTAGAATGGATGTTTTGAATTTAAATTTAAAGTTATTTACAGTACCCACACAGTTAATTAATAAATTAAATAATGTTATCAATCAAATGGGATCTGTTAAGATTCAATTTTGTATTGATGTAGAGTTTGAAAAAGATGGAGAATTTCAATCTTTCATCATTTCAAACTCTGACAGAATAATGAGTAATTCATTTTTAGATGAAGGCGCTACTCTTCTTGACGAAAAAATAACATTAATTGTTGATAAAGGTAGTAACTGGGTTATAAATAAAATAAAAGAAATTCATTTTGTTCTTACCAAGTTTTTACAAATAAATCGGTTGAGTGGTCATGGATTTATTCCAACACCATTATCATTATTAAATAAACATTATACTGTAAATGTTGCTAATTCCGATAATTTATGCTTCATTTACAGTATTTTATCTATTTTAAATCATGAAAATATAAGTAACCATCATAGAAATGAAACCTTTAGCTACAACACATCTGAACCTTCGGACTTACCTATGAAACTTTGTGACATTCCCAAATTTGAAGCTAAAAATCCAAATCTTTCAATTAATATCCTTACGTATGATGAAAATAATTTAATTACTGATTTTTCTAACCCTGAAGTTTTCAAACACCCTTATGTCGAAATAATTCATCGTTCTAAAGTTGTTGGGGGACAACCTATTAATTTAATTTTATTATAAAGCCTTGATTCCTATCATTATATCGCTGTTACTAAATTAGATAGACTTTTAAATTATAAGAATCATTCTTTTACTGATACTAGAGTTCAAAGTATATGGTGTCATCGATGTCTAAATGGTTTTCGCAATATAATTTCATTAAATAAACATAAAGGGTTGTGTGATAAAAATCAATTAGGCACAACTCTTTATACATTACCTTTAAATAAAAACTTGGAATTTAAGAATTGGGCTATAACTTTAACTCTTCCTTTCGTCATTTATGCTGATTTTGAGGCTATCTTACCTTCAGATGACATACATTTTCAAATACATATGACGATTTCGGCCGGTTTACTTTTAATTAACAATTTAACAGGTGAAAAATGCTATAAGAGTTTCCTGGGTGATTATGTGTAGTTAGTTTTCTACAAGAAATAAATAATATTTCAATTAATACTGTTTTACCCTTTTATCAAAATAATTATAAAAAGAAAATATTATTAAAAGATTCAGACATTCTTTCGTTTTCTTCGGCAACTTGTTGTTATTTGTGTAATAAGATTTTATCAGTACCGGTTAAGGATCATGATCACTTTACTGGAAAATATTTGGGAGCAGCTTGTTCCAAATGTAATATTTCTCGACAAATAGGGTTTGAATTTCCAGTTGTTTTTCATAATTTGAGAGGATATGGTCTTCACCATATCCTCAAGTATGGTATGAGTGATTTTAACAATTGGAAAATAAGTTGTTTTCCTGTAACAAGTGAAAAGTTTCATTCTTTGTCAGCAAGAATCAGTGGATTAACTGTAAAATTCATTGATTCTTGTCAATTTATTAATAGTTCATTAAGTAACGCAGTTAAAACATTGACCACTCTTCCTTTAACTCGTTCGGAATTTGTAGGTAGTATTATCGATACTAAAGGCATTTTCCCTTATAACTTTGCAACTTCTCAAGAAGTTTTAGAAACTACATATTAACTTCCACCGATCTGAGAAGATGTAACTGAAGCCGAATATAGTAAGGCTCAATCTATTTGGGAAGAAACCAATTGTAACTCTTTACTAAATTATATCATGGTTTACCTCAAACTTGATGTTTTTCTTTTGGCTGACTTTTTCTAGCAATTTTGTTCAAAGTCCTTAGCTCATAACCGATTGTTAATAAACATCACGCAGTATCTGATGACAACACCGAACTGCTTTACATTGACATCAATAATCTCTATGGTTGGGCTTTAAGTCAACCATTACCATATGGAGATTTTGAATGGGTTACTGATACTAATCAATTAAATAATTTAATTAGTTTTTTGAATAATGATCTTGAATCACTGTCATTTGCTGTCACATTTGAAGTAGATTTAGAAATCCCGACATTTTTTCATGATAAACTTAATGATTTTCCAGTAGCTAAGTTAATGCTAACGCATTATCCAAAGAAGAATTATGTTCTTCATTGGAGACTTTTACAGCTTTTTGTTTCTTTACAAATTAAAATTACACATGTACATAGACATTCTTTTATCTGCTATGATTCGTGATAATCTCCTTGATACTTCTAATTATGACCCAAAACATCTCTTGTATAGTAGGAACCTTGATTCTGTCATTGGAAAGTTCAAAGACGAGAATAAAGGACTTAAATACAAGGAGTGGGTGTTTCTTCGTCCAAAATGTTATAGCCTCTTGTCTGAAGTTGAAAGTATCAAAGCTAAGGTTATAAAATTAAAGGGTACTGACTTAAAACATAAGTCATACCTAGATTGTTATAACAAAAACTTAATTTTTTCTGTACCAGAAACTTGTATTACTAATAAAAAACATCAATTATTTACAATTAAAAACAGTAACACTGCATTAACAAATAAGGATGATAAAAGTGTTTGGGTGGGGAAAAATATAAGTGTAGCATATGGTCATTTTAGGGGAGGTGATGTGGTTTTAGATAACAGTCCAGAAGAATTTTCGGAGTTTTATAAAGAATATGACGATTATGAAGAACTTTGAATGAATAAATTATTTGAAAATATTCTTTGTTTTTGTATATTTTTGTTGATGTTTAAAATTTGTATGTTTTTAAGTTAGTATTATTTTTTATTGAGTATTAAAAAATGTCAAAAGGTAAATCATGTATATTTAAATATGTATTTTATTTTATTATTTAGTTTATCTCTTTGAATTAATTTTAAAGAAAATTCATGAACTTTATCCAAGAATTAAAAATACGTTGGATTATTGCGCACCAGAGTTTCTCGCAACAAAAATTTACCATTTCACAGGGATTAACATTGAAGTACTTCTCGAGATTCACTATGACAACGTTCAGGGATCTGGTGACCGATGTGTTGCAAATTGCATTGTTTGTAAAGATAGTATGAAAGTAACATGTTCAAATTGATGTCCATGTTGTCACGATTTCAAACGAGACCAAACAATCCATATATTGTTGGCCGAAATGCGTAAAGTATATTACTCGGATAATTTTGATTTGAAAAAAAAATTAATCTGTTTTTATTTAATCTTGTCAATAAAAATATTTGTATGGATTGAAAGTTTGTTATTTTTACAATTCAAAATTTATCGATGATTTATCTTTTTTACATTGACAAATTATTCTTAGACTTGGAATTAAATTTTAAAAATAAAAATAAAAAAAAGTTAATAATAATAAAATAATAATAATATAAAATAAATAATTAAATGAAAATAAAAAATAATTATTTAATTCACTTCATTAAAACAAACAATTTAATAATAATATAATTTAAAAATAAAAAAAATAATTGACTTGATTAAAATTAATAATATTATTGACTAAACAATTAAAGTAAATAAAATAAATTCATGATTTTTATTTGACAGGCGATTTAATCCAATTTTATTTTTATGGGTTTTTAAGTATGAAAAAATTTTTAGGCTTTTTATTCGATATTTTTATTCGAAAATACTCCTCAGTACGACCAATCATAGCCGATTTAAACCAATTTTTATTTTTTAGGCTTTTTAATCGAGAAAAAATACTTAGACTTTTTTATCATGAATTAAAAAATTTTTTAAAATTAAAAATTTGAACATTAAAAGAAATAATAAAAAAAAATTGCGCTCATTAAAACAAATAATTTAAAAAAAATTTAAACCCTCCTCCCCATGAAAAAAAAATTTTTAGGGGGGTCTCGGTTTTTTTTCAAGCCAAATATTCACGGGGCATAGTCCTCATATGTCACTACTACTATTATTATTATTATTTTTATTATTATTATTATTATTATTATTATTATTATTATTATTATTATTATTATTATTATTATTATTATTATTATTATTATTATTATTATTATTATTATTATTATTATTATTATTATTATTATTATTATTATTATTATTATTATTATTATTATTATTATTATTATTATTATTATTATTATTATTATTATTATTATTATTATTATTATTATTATTAAAATTATTATTATTATTATTATTATTATTATTATTTTGAATATATATATTATTAGAATCTTAGAATTACTATTGTAAATCTTTACGGTAAATTTTATAAATCCTATTCGCATGAATTGCATTGTTATTGTTATCATTATATTATTATTATTATTATTATTATTATTATTTTTTATTATTATTATTATTATTATTATTATTTTTATTAAATAATTAAATAAATTTGGCAATGATTTAATTTAAAGATAACGCCAATAAAAAACTTTTCGTACGATATATTTCGATAGCATAACTATCATCTTCAGGTACTCAAAACCAACTAAAAATATTATGAATTAACATTTAATTTAAACAAATTATTTTTTATTAATTTAATTTTGTAATAAATAAATATTTATGAATTTATTCAAATAACTTTTAATTAATTTAAAATGTCATTTATATTATAAATTTTTAAAAAAATTAATGTAATTTAAAATTTCAATTATTTTAATAATATTAAAAAAAAATTTAAAAAACAATACATAAACATGATTTAACATACGTAAACTATTTCGAACATTCAATACATTCGTAGACATAGCAATTTGCACATTAATCTTTGGATCCAATGATCTTATCAACAATGCTTCACATATCACGCGTCCCAATAATTATTAAAACTTTTCAACAAAATTCTAAAATCAGACATTCCTATTTCACTATTACAGCCTCTATTGTGTTCACTAATATTGGTCAAACCCTTCAATCGACAATGCTCTAGAACTCGAGTACAGATATGACGGGAAGTCTCTCCAATGTATGTGGCATTACACCCATTACATGTAAATTGATAAACGAGATCAGAACACAATCCAAACGGAGTTTTTGATTTATTAATAAACATATTGCGCACCTTACACACAAAGATAAACATTATGAGACAGAGATTTATAGAAAACCAACTGATACTGGTCTTTATACTTCTGCAGAAAGCTTTTGTGAATTTAAGTATAAGAGAAATATGGTGAAAGGATTGATTTATCGGTCATGGTCTTTATCTTCTACTTTTGCTAATTCGGTAAAAAGTGCTGATAAATTGGTTGAGTTATTGATAAAGATGGATGTTCTAAATCATTTTTATTGTTGATGATAAAAGAGACTGTTGACAAATTGATTAAAAATTCTAAGGATCCATGTTTTGGAAAGTCTGAATGTAATTTGTCAAATGAGTGTGAATTGAGTGTTGATCTAAATAATAGTAAAAATGAATATAAAAAAATTGAGCCTAAATATGTGTTGGTATTGCCGTACTCTGAAGGTTTATAAATTATAAAAAGAAGTTAAGTAAACAGATGGAAAATTTAGAATATAAGATCGTCTCTAATTCGTGTAATACTTGTTAGTTATAATAATTCATCACATCGAGGTCTAAATGGTTTGAGACCTATAGATATCAGCTCAAGATCCCAGTACGAATGATTATGTTAGAATTTGTAAAATATCTGCGTCACCTTTCATCAAAAAATTCGATAGTAATTGGAGTGATGAAGTATTTCAAATAACAAAAATTAATACCAAATAGAGTCCTGTAATGTATGTTATTAAAGACAGTGACAACAATGAAATACAGGGGAAATTCTATGAACAGGAATTAATGGTATTTCCAAACCTACAGTGTTCAGAATTCAGAAAATATTGAAAACTAAAAAGTTGGGTAAGGATAAACAATATTATGTCAAATGGCCGGGATATCAAAAACCCTCATGGATATCATCAAAAGTCCTAGTAAATTGAGTTTATATACTATTTTACCTAGCAATGGTTTCCCACTAATCCATCCGGAAAATCAAGCAATTAAATTTATGGTTGATCTTCAAAATCCTATTTATTTACATGGAAATTGAGAATTTGCTTTACAACCCTTTACATTTCTGTACAATACATTCCCATTTTATATTCATTGTAAAATCAGTTACAAGAAGCGTGTTCCCAAAACATGTAGTGGTATTTTCTCAATCAATGATATTGATCGATATTGTCATATTCCGAATCAAATTTTAGATGAAAATAGTGGCATGTTTTTCAAAGATGGATTGAATGTTAGTTGTGATTTTAGTCCATTTACAATAAAATTTGAAAGTATTGAGGATTCCAAGCGAGTAGTGTTAAGTGGGTAGTGATAAGCTTAACATTATTGTTCCTGGTTCTGAATACCTATTACGTTTCAAAACTTTTATTGATGTCGGCCCTGTGAATGAACACATCAAAATAAATGTATCATATATTAATGAGGTGGAAGATACATTTACATTTACTAAAGACTTATATATTGAAACACTTGAAGAGTTACATAAATATACTTCATTCAATTGTTTACATATATTTAAAACTATTGAATTTGTTAAAGATGGGTTATGTAAATTCAGTCTGAATAACAACATTTGTGAAGTAACATTTGATAAATATTTGGCTACTACATTGGGATTAGATAAGCAAACATGTCAGACAAGTGCTTTTGGTGTACGCAAACCAAAAATAATAAAACTTCATAGACAAAGGTTCATATATACTAACATCATCGATCCTATAATTGTTGGTGATTCTTTGATTCCTCCATTGAAATCTGTTTGGGTTGATAGACATGACCAGGATAAAGTTGTCAATATAAATATCGATATGTGCTTGCCGGTATCAACATCATGTATAAATAATATAGAAATAAATATTCGTGATGATAGCGGTAATTTATTGAATTTGGTAAAAAAACAAAAACTGATTTGACATTAAATTTTCGTAAATTAGATTGCCAATAACAATATTATTAGTATGTATAGTGGTAGCCAAAGTGGTGGCGAATTACCATATTTTATTGGTAAAAAGTGCGAATCAGAATGGTTGAGAACCTATGGTAGATTTCCACTTCCTATTAATAAACGCATTGGTAGTTTTGGTATGAAAACCGCTAAAGATGTGAAAATGAATGATTAGAAAATATTACCATCTCTGAAATCAAATGCATTATTCGAGTTACGGAAAGTTCTACCGGTGTTGCAGGTATGTTTCAAAAACAGGAACCGGCACCAGCATCGGCACCAGCTCAAAAACGTAAAAGACATCATAAACATATAAACAAATGAATGAAAAACCATGAAACTATATTTCAAAAATGATTTGCGGTAAATCTGAATTGTGTTTATTTGATAGACCTTCTCCCCAAACAGTAATTGAAATGAGGGCCTTTGAAGATGTATTCCCGATGAATTCTATTATGGATAGTAGAACTGATATATAGTTTTATAATCATGATTCATTATTATCACTAAAAAGTGCTACCACAGCATCAATTCTTCAATTAGTTGATGCAAAATTATTGGTGAGAAGAGCTCGTGTTTATCCCTCTGTATTAGCTGGTCATCAACTGGAATTTAATTCTTATCATGCAATATATCCATTGAAAACAAAGGAAATTGTTCAACTTTATATTGGTAACAATTCAAAGTGAATCTCAATATTATGAGTCATAATTAACATCGAGCTAATTTTTCAATTTTGGTGTAACCTCGTTAACTTTATCGAAAAATAGTGATTATAGAGAAACATATACTCAAGATTTCGATAATGATAATAATTGTGCTACATATATGCAAAGTATAGTGAGAAATATGGGTTATTTGGATAAAAACCTTAATTGTGGTATAACTCTTGATGATTTTAAAAACAAATATCTATTCCTTACATTTTTTTGGCACCCGATTTTGATTTAAATCAGAGTCAATTACCTCAAAATGGAAATTTACGATTAGATATAAATTTTGCTAAAGCTACGATTGAACCGGTGCATGTTGTAATATATGGAGTATTTGAAAATAAGGTTCAAATAACTGCAAACAGAACAGTACTAGTTTAAAAAGGTTTGTATAAATGTATAGATAATTTATGATAATTTGTCGTGGAGTAAGTGTTTCATGTATTATTAATATTATTGATGTAGTTTTGTTCAGGTCTATCAAATTAGAAAATAAATACTAGGAGATGAATTTTTAGGTGTTTTTCCTCTTGATAAAATTCTATATTTACGTAATAATCAAGCTATTATCGTTAATACTCAAACGTCTCATTTCGGCGGAGAACATTGGTTAGCAATATATTTGAAACCTAGCGAGATATTTGTATTTGATCCTATGGGTTTCTATTATCCGGCTTTAATGGTTTCAAAACTGCAAACAATGGGTAAACCTATTGTGTAAGTTAAAACTATGTATCAAAAACCATAGACCTTAACATGTGGTCAACATTGTTTAGCTTGGTTATTATCCAAGCGATTTGATGATTAATAATTGTATTAATGTTTTGTTATGTTTTATTGTTATTGCTATGTTTTATTATTATTAATTAATTAATTAATTTTAACAAAGCCAGTGCTAATGCCTGAATAATCATCACATGATTTACTGAATAATCATCATATGGTTTACATGATTCACAAAGCCAGTGCTAATGGGTGACTGCATTCACAAAAATGTATGTGATTTACAAAGAAAACACATACATACTTTTGTTTGTATGTGATTTACAAAGAACAAATACATCAAAATCTCTCATCTACATATTGCTAAAATGTGATTAGCTAAATCCTGAAAATTCGATTTTCTTTATAAACATTGACAATTTCCAAATTTGTCACAATTAATTCAAAATGGAAAATTATCGTATAATACGAGAATTATTGACCAATGGAAACGGTAAATTTTTATTTTATTATTATTAATAATTATTATTCATTAATTAAGGTACATTCGATGTGACCGAAAATGATCGAGATCGCGAAGTTATTATAATCGACGATGATAGAGGTAAATTAATTTAAAAATATTAAATTATTATTATGTTTCTTTTAAAAAATGAAGTAATCGACGATGATACTCCACTGGAAGTCATTGTTATAGATTATGGTAAATTTATTTAATTTTTAAAATTATTATGAATTTTTAGATGAAGAAATCAATAATGTTACAACCTTTTCTCGAGATGTTCACATTGACGTGGATGATGATGATAAATGTTAGTTTTTTATTATTTTTATAATATATTATTTTAATATTATTAACATATATTATTTTAATATTATTAACATTTACTATTTTAATATTATTATTAACATTTATTATTATTTAATCCATTTGGATAATATAAAAACAAATATTAATAATTTATGGAAAATTTATATTGAAAACTTATTGAAAATTTAGAATTGATGAAACATTCATAATCATTACTGTCATTATCAAAAAAAATTTGTTGGTATAACTTAATTGGGTAGAATTCTTTAAAAACATTTGTTTGGTTACAGCTCCTTCGTTTATTTTATTTTCATTTGACCTCAATGAATACTGTTTTCCATCTTCAACAGGTACTTTTTTACATCGATTTGCATGAACTGTTATTGTTCCCGCTTTCTTATTATTTAAAGGACGTAACTTTAGATTCATTTCTCTAGAATTACACACCACATAAGGTCCTTTAAACGGTCTTTGCAATTTTGGCGACAGTCCTTTTTCTGGTTCTGGTTTGTTGAGATACACTAAATCTCCAATTCTAATATCATGTGCATGTGCACGTTTATCATAGGACTCTTTATACATTTCTTGGCCATGCCGTATTTTAAGTCCTGCTTGCATCCATGCAGACTGCAATCTCTCTTGCATAATTACTTTATAGTCTGTTACATCCATATATTGTGATATCGGTGCTTGAAATTTCAAATTAATTGGCATATTATTGCGCCTTAAGTACATCAGATAGAAAGGTGTTTCTCTAGTACTTTTATTTACTGCATTCCGATAAGCAAAAAAACACAGTTTAATGAATACGTCCCAATATTTTTGTTTTCTATTCACGTAAGACGATATCATGTTAATTAACGTTCTATTGAATCTTTCCACTAGCCCATCTGTTTGTGGATGATATGAAGATGTACATAATTTCATTATTCCAAACAATACAGTAATTGATTTAAATAGATCACTTTGAAAATTTGTTCCTTGGTTCGTTAGTAACTTCTTAGGTGCTCCATATCTGAAAACAATATTTTCTACAAATATATTTGCTACCGTATCTGCTTTTTGATTTGGCATTGCATCAGCTTCTGGCCATTTTGTCAAATAGTCACAAAACACGATTATATATTTATTACCATTTATTGTTTCCGGTAATGAACCAACAATATCTATTGTTGTCATTTCCAATGGTGCTATCGTTACTGGCATCGGTTTCAATAAAACTCTAATTTTACGACCGGTATTACGTCTAGTAAGGCATATTTCACAAGTGTTACACCGCTGTCTCCCATCTTGCTCCATAGTTTCCTAGTAATATTTCAACTTTAATCGTGATAATGTTTTTCGAGCAGATAAATATCCACCTAATGCACCATCATGATATAACAGCAATAATGCTCTGCGATGTTTTTTTGGTATTACAATTAGTAAGTTATTATTTTTTACACATTTTAATAATCCATTATGAATAACATATTTGTGCTTTTCATCAACAATATGCTTCCAATTATTTTCCTTTTAAATCTCAACTGCATGTTTATGTAACTGGTTTAATTCTTCATCATATTCTTGTTCAATTTGTAAATTTTCCATATTATTTGCTGCTTTAATTGCCAAAAATATCGTATTATTATTATTTATTTATTTTTATTCGGCTTGGACATTCTCCGGAATTCTCGACATAGCGTCAGCATTGGCATTTGATTTTCCTGTTCAATATTTAATTTCGAAGTCATATTCCTGTAACAATATTGACCACCTAATTAACTTGCTGGCTGAATCTCTATGTTTCATCAACCATTTTAGTGGATCATGATCCGTGAATACAACGAATTTTCGACCGACTAAGTATTGTCTAAACGTAGTTATCCCATATACAATTGCTAATGTTTCCTTCTCAATTGTAGAATAATTTTTCTCATGGGGCCTCAGTGATCTACTTGCATAGGCTATCACATGATCTTTTTCGTCCTCAACTTGTTGTCCTAGTACTGCACCTAATGCAAAATTACTGGCATCTGTCATCACAATAAAGGGTAGTGAAAAGTTTGGACATTTCAATATCGGCTGATTGGTTAGACTTTTCTCAATGAATCAAAAGCTTTTTGTTGTGCCGTTTCCTATTTTAATTTTATCTGCTTTTTCAATAGTGCGTTTAAAGGTTGTGCTATGTGCGCAAAATTTCTAATAAATTTTCTATAGTAGCTCGCTAATCTCAGAAATTAACGAACTTGATCCATGTCCTTCGGAACTGGATAAAATTTTATTTTATTAACATTTTCTGGATTTGGTTGTAAACCTTTACGCGAAATTATATGACCCACATATACAACTTCTGATTTCCCCCATTCGCATTTTGAGGGTTTTATTTTTAGATTTGCGTTTCTCAATCTTATAAACACTATTTCCACATCTACTAGATGTTCCTTAAAACCGTTTGAAAATATTATGATGTCGTCTAGTGCGTGTGGTATGTCACGAAGTACAAACTTCATGCCTCTCTGAAAAGTTGCAGGAGCGCCAGTTTAACCGAATGGTAAAACGTTGAACTCTTATAATCCTTTGACATCTGAAAACTCAGTTTTTCGTCTATGTTCTTTTTTACTTTAAACTGATTATATTCTTTATTGAGATCGATCACTGAGAAAAACTTTGCTTCTCCTACTTGGTCAAACATTTCCTGTGGTACAGGAATAAGATAAGTGTCTTTCCTTGTGACTTGATTTAACTTTCTGTAATCTACACAAAATCTTAGGTCTCCATCTTTCTTTTAAACTAACACAATTAATGAAGAAAAGGGTGATGAGCTGTCTCTGATTAATCCAAATTCTTTCATAGCTTTTATTTGTTTATCACTTTCTTCTTGATTAATGTAAGGAATTCTATATGATCTCAATTTAATTGGAATTTCGTTAAGCAAAGGTATTTCATGCTCAATTATCTGAGTGAGTCCTAGATCATACTCATGTTTCGCAAATATGGCTTTATACCTTATCAGTAACGCCGTAAACCTTTGTTTTGTTCATCATTTAAATCATCACTTGAGACTTTTGGATCAGTGTAAATTTTAATATTTCTTGGTAGTTTCTGAGCTTCTTCTGATTTAATTCTTGACAGTTTCCCCAACTTGGTTTTCGGTTGTAATTCTATAGGTTTTGTACTGGTATTTGCTATTCTCAAGGGGACTAATTTACTTTTAACTTTCAACCCTTTGTCACACATCGGAATATCATATTTTTCAATTAATGTTTGGCTTGGTTCAAATATAAATTCTTCATCGGTTACATTCATGACGTTAGCATATAAACTCATTTTACTTTTCGATGGTATACGCAATGATTGATTCAAGAACACATCACCTGCATTGTGTATGATTTCACTTGTTTCAACTTCCACTAAGTTTCCAGTTTTCAAATCAAAAGATACTCCTTGTGGCTGCTTCATTACATCCATACCAATTAAACATTTAACAGAACTCTTTCGTATTACCAATACTGGATGAACTATTTTTGTATTACCAATAAATAAACTTGGTATTACTTCTCCCTTTATATTCAAACGATTTCCAGACATTGAATTTATATGATTCTTTGAGCGTTTAATTTTTCCCTTTCTTGTTTAGTTAAGAGTTTTTCTGATACAATCATATGGCTTGAACCTGAATCTAATAGTGCTTTAACTTTTCGTTCATTGAACTGTATGTCTATTTGAGGTTGCTTCCCTCCTTCTGACATCGTCATCAATACATAATTGCCAGGTAAACCCAATCTGATTTTCCGTTCAATTTTGGCACTCGTTGGCTCAAATTTTTCGAGTTCTAATTTAATATCGTTTAATGATTTCTTCACTTTTAATCTCTCTCCGGGATAAAATGGTGCTGTTGGTACAAACGTTGTTGGTGTACACCACCGAGTGAGCGTATCGATTCCATTAAATTTTGGCATTGGTTCTAGCAAGAACTTTGATTCTCGTTCTATTTTGCAATTTATTATTCCTTTTTGACGACGTGGTGATTTATTTTCACCACTATTACTGTTACTACCTTTGCTTTCGTTATTAGATACGAATATTGATTCTTCACTATTTTGGTTATCTTTCAACCGTGCTTTCACTTCAATCATCTCTTTATACTGATGACTTCTAATGAAAAACCGAGCAAACAGTGGTATACATCCAATAATCATTTTCCACGACCAACCAGAAATTGTATAGATTCGGTGTGCTGACAAAATCTGAGAAAGTATTACTTTAATTGTTACCTGCGATTACATCAATGCCTATTAATCCAGCACATGCTTGTCCCAAAAACATATGTTTTCCCCATATCTTTTCCAAAGTTCATATGTTGCCTTTCTAAATTATCTGGTGTTTAAAAGTATTCGTAATTTGCTTTAATTTCACCATTAGGTAATATTGTATCTATCATTTCAGAAATTATATGCTCTTTTTTGACGGAAACAACAAGTTTCATTGTGCTTCTTCAAAATCTTCACTGGAATACAAGCCCATTTGCGACATTTTATTTAATGACATAAAGTTTACCAAACATTCTAATTTTGTTAACTCTAATTTATCTGGACTTTTAACTCCACAATATTCTGGTAGTGTTATCCAAGAATCTGGCACTAAACCATATAATGGGGATTGCCATTGGTTACATTCCAAAATCTTGGGTTTTGTTTCTTCTTCTAGTAATATTCTAGTAATGAGTTCCATAAACCTCAATTTTTCGCCAACACTCACTGGCAACTCATTTGTACATTTATCATATTTTGTAATTTTTACCATAACTTTTTTACATCTATAGCTTTACAGCGCTTTGCCGAAAATTCTAGCAAATACTCCGTTTTCTGATATTAACATAGGTGCCACCAGATTTGGATTTGTAACTGCCATGGCCATTCTATTACGCAATATTTCTTTATTTAATTTACAATCATTTAAAATCATCTCTCAATACATGTTTTCTATAACATTTTGGCTATAATGATATAAATAATCAATTTTATTGTTGAAATAATGAGTTAGTTTAATATCATTTTTATGCAAACTTTTTGCATCATCAATGAATATTTTGAAAACATTGATTCCTTTGTAATTTGTTGTAAACACCATATGCCCACATTTATTGGTACTATCCTTTTTAATAAATCGCATACCATCCTTTGGTAATGTCGACATCAAGACTCCAGTAGTTTGTCTTGTCCATACAGGAGATATTTTAACAGTATTATTTTTTCTATAATTCGTATGAAAACTGGTCGTTCTCTGAACTGTTTTCCAACTAATTCTTTAAAATTCATCGTCTTTAAGAGTACTAAATTGCATACAATCAATTTGACTTCATAAACTATAATCGATTCTCCCGTTTGACAACTAGTCTGTTTCATGTTACAAAATGGATGCGTCTATAATTTTTCTATATTGTCATCAAAAGATCCTTCAAATTTTCTAAATTCTGTTACGTACTCCTCGATTACTACGGTCTTTTCTACTATTTGACCGTCCATTTTATGCGCTTCACCTTCGCAATCGCCATTAGCTTTCATTATCCCTTTTACTACTATAGTTTCTCTAATTCTGTGATTCAATTTGACTTTCAATTTAATTTCTGAGCTAATTTTTAATTCTCCAGTTTGAAATGCAAATAAACAATTTTCTGGAGTCACCTCGACCGGCCTTGGGATGGTATGAATTTTTATTAAGGAGGTATGTCTCCATTTTTCCGCAATAAAATACAAATGTTGTTCTTTTAACGATACACTCTCTAACTGTCAATTTTCTCAAATATGACTCTTGATGTACACGATATTTTACATCATTTTCAATTTTTAGCTCCATGGGATACGCATAAGGACATTCTGCCATGTCTACCACTGAATAAATTTTTCCAATTTCAGTTTGAGAACAGTCATAAGTTACTAACGAGGTTGTTTGAGTAATCACGGTGCATAAAATTATTATCATAAACATTAGCCACGGAAATATCATAGTTTTTCTCATTTCTGAATTCACACTTCGATTTAAATTTTCTTGCTGCTAAATTTGCACGTCATTTTCTTTTTCTCTTTTAATACCTAGGGGAAATGAACTCAAAGCCTTCCAACCCCCGTTTTCTTTTACCCATTTTATAAAGTTTTTATTAAAATTCTTTGCTGCAATTTCAACCAAATTTTCTATTACATCTGTCTCAACAATGGCATGAGTGCCAAGTTCTAAAATAATGTACTTCAAACTTGTCAACACTGAATTTCTATTAATTTCTTTACCCGTTAACGTTTCAATTTCCCTTCTATCACAAAATACATCTTCTCAGCCAAACATCTGCGCAACGTCAGGAAGTCTAGCTTTCAATTCTTCCACTAATCTCTTCACACAATCTTTCACATTTACTTCAATTTTAAATATCGGGTATAGAATATTTATTATGCCTTTTAATATTTGTTTTGTCTTTTCTACATCTTGTTCTAGCATTGCTACTTTTACTAATTCCTTTTTTAATCTCATATAAACTTTTGTATTCTCGAACTTTCTCACACTTATTATCATCTATCATTATTATACTTGATTCTAATGCACTTCTAGTTTCCGTTATCTATTCATCGGCACGCTGTTTGCTCTGACTCCACGTGCTCTTAAAATGATACTGGAATAACTCAACACAAGAAAACTTTTATTCGATACTAACAATTTCAGAACGATTTGAATGTTACTTTTACAATAATTGCAGGAATCCCCACGGGAAACTGCCTTTTCAATTAACTACTAAAATATCCTTGAAAAGTCTGACTAGTTGTTTTTCAATCTCACAAATCTTTTTAACTTTTCTGTTACTCGCAATTTTTCAAATTATTTTTTATGTTTTGGTGGGTTTCTGGGTGTTGATATTTTGAAACTATATGGTTGTTACCCAGACAACCCCATACAAATATCTTTCGCTTACCACTCGGTACCCCGTTGCTAAGCAACGTTGGAACTATGTTCGAGTGGGTAGATCGTCCGCAAAAAGTGAGCGCTATTGCTAATGCTATAATTGACCGAACGATCCATGGGTTCAACGAGCTTCCGATAGAAGGCCTGTGCTCGATTTCGATTTTTAGGTCTCATTATTCTCCTAACTCCTTCAAATGTTAACCTATACTCTCATGTCATTCGTTGTTATGTCCCATCTCATAGTCCTTCTTATCTTCGTCCATGTTGAGGATTATTCTATTGCCTGTACACCCTTTGTTAAGTTAAATATTCCCACAGTTTATCTTTTACCCTTCTCCCTATCATAACTACAATGTTCCCTATTACTATTACTAGCATTATCATTGTTACTGTCATATGTATTACCTTTATTAATTGTTACTACTATTACCTTTATTATTATTCTAATTACTATAATTACCCTTACATTTATTATTATTACTACTATTATTATTATTACTGTCATTATTATCATAATTATTCTCATTATTATTACAAGTACCATGATTATTATTATTATTATTATTATAATTTTTATTATTATTATTATTATTATTATTATTATTATTATTATTATTATTATTATTATTATTATTATTATTATTATTATTATTATTATTATTATTATTATTATTATTATTATTATTATTAATTATTATTATTATTATTATTATTATTATTATTATTATAATTATTATCAATATTATTAACAAATCTTTGTGTAGGGATTCATTCTTATTCCTCAGCTTTAAGAAATGTTTTTCTTACATAAACATTTAGCCGTAATCCATCTGTATCTTTCCGTTTTTCGATAAAGTATTTTTGTTAATTCGAAAAACTTTAGCAGCGTTCCGCCCTTATTTTATAGTTTTATCCTTATTCTGCAGTTTTCGATAAAGTATTTTCATCGATTCGGAAAATTTGAGCAGCGTTCCGCCTTTATCCTACAGTTTATAAGAATATTATACTAACAATCGAACCACATTTCACTTTTTGTTTACTATTTTCTATAAGTATTTTAATCAATTCGGAAAATTTGATCAGCGTTCCGCCATTATTTTACAGTTTTTATGGTAAATGTTTTAACTATTTCCGAAAATTTGCGCAGCGTTTTGCCCATATTTACTGTTTCAATTCAACATATTTTATTTACTTCGTATATATTATTTAAAAACATTATTTTTCATGATTTTGGTCGTTCGGATTAATCTTTTTCCGATGGCTATTTATTTTAACTGTTGCAACGATTTCGCTATTTTCCCAGCTACCCATTCCCTCTCTTTGTCCTTAAGATCTATGTATGTTCATTTCATAGTTAATGAGTGCCCACTGGACTACTCAGTGTTAGTGATTTTTAGCCGAATGTTATTAAATTATTTATGTCGAATTTACAGGAAATGAGTGGTGGAGGAGTAGGCAAAAGACTACTTCCCCTCCTCCCAATTTCCCCTATGACGGATATTATTGACGTTTAGGCCCTGCGTTATTCACGCCGGAACCTTCACGGGCACAGGCTATTGGCAGATAAACTGCAGCTACACAGCCTGAATTGTATGTCGATTTTGCTTTCTTGCGGTGATGTGGTGGCTGTGGGCCGAAAAAGAAATAGAATAAATTTTACCATATCAATTGAGTAAAAGTTTCGAGCACAAAATTGTTGGCTTTAAAATATTTATTTGGCATACATAAATTCATCCCTTCGTAGGTTCGCATAGTAGCAATCATCAATTGGCATAAAATCATCTTGTCAATAATTCATAACACTTCGCAGTATCAATCAAATAAATTGGCATAAAATCATCTTGTCATTAATTCATTATACTTCGCAGTATCAATCAAATAAATTGGCATAAAATCGTCTTGTCATTAATTCATGACATCATATAAATCGATACCCGTGCACTATCTGAGAGTTAACGTGTTCAGTCAAAACACTTATTAGTATTGATTGGCTGAATGCACGGCTCTCAGCTAGTTATGCACACTAACTCGAAGTATACTAGAAAATTTTTCTCTGAAAAATAAGACTGAAAATTTGTCAAAACACATCAGTATATATACCTAAAATTTGGCCTTAACCTTGCGTGTTAATTTTATTGCGATTAAAAAAAATTCGACCTTGAAATTATTTGTGTTATCTAAATTAAATTTTTATTAATTTCTTAATTTAAATTGGCAATTTATTTTTAACATTTTTAATTAAATTTATTCAGCCAAAAATATTTTATTTTTATTCATTTAATTCCTTAATTTTTTCTTTTATATAAATGATCCTTTTACGGTCAAATTCCCTTGTTATTATGTTATTTTTTTATGTAGATTTCGTGCGGTTCTTGATGCATTTTGTATTTATTTTATTTTACTTTTATGTTTTTGATTTTATATTTATTTATTTTCTCTCAGATTTTAAAATGTTTAGTTGGTTTTGTATGTTATATTTTAAGTTATCTTGGTGCTGGGTTTTCGTGCTGTATTACTAATGCGTTTAAACAACTTTCAAGGCCGTTTGTGTTCTGGCCCACAGTTTGTTGTTGATTTGAGATTCCCTTACATATGGAATCTCTCCTCAAACTACTCATCCAATTGACTGCAATTTACATTGGACTCATGGGAACTAGTTAAACAATTTAGTTTAATCTTTTAGCAGCTTCGACCGTTCCCTGGTAGAAGACTGCGAAATAAATCACATTAGGGAATAATTAATTCCCTTCGTAATTAAATTTATCAAAATCGGAGAATTTCTCCCTAATTTAATTTATTTGTTTTCGTCATTGTAATTAATTAATTAATTGGTATTTTCTTAATAACTTTTTCTAGTGGTACCAAATTAATTTTATATTATTATTTTCGTACTCGTCTCGTCAATTGGCATCGGCACATACCCATTTCCATGGAAAATATTGATTTTAATTTTTTGATTATTTTTAATTAATTATTTTATTTTCCCAAATTTTAATTTATTATAATAATTTTTTTTAAAAATCACCAAACGCCAACATTATATTGAAAATTAATTGTTATATTGAAAGATAAATTCTTCTTCGATTATCTCATGAATCATTTAAGAAATGTTTTATTCCAAATTGATGATGTTTTATATCACGAAATAGAGTAAGTAGTTGAAAAGAGTAAGGTAGTAGTCAAATTAGTACAGAAAGAACCAGAATTGTAAACCGCGCACAAGCCTTCTATTGGTATCGCGTTGAACCCATCATGAGGCCGGGCCTTAGCAGTTCTGAGAGCAGAGCTCACAGTTGGCGGTCTCACAACCATTGGTTGTAGTACCAACGTTGCCTATCAACGTGGAACCATTGGAGGGCACGAAAGATTATATGCATGGTATTAAGGCTGCAAGCTACTAACCTCACATATACTCACATTCAATTGGGTATCCCTTGATTTAGTGGTTTGACTACAAATAATTAATTAATTTGTTTTTGGGTTCCTGACCCTTCGGTATACCTCTGATTAATTTAATATTATTTTATTCGTCTTCAAAATCAAGTTTGCCACCGGTTACTACTTCTTCCCCAGAAAAATATCGATTTTTACTTTTTTCAAATGTTAATTAATTTCAATCAATTTTTATAATTCTGAAATTTCATATTTTATTTCTTGTAGTTTTTATAACCCCAACATTAGTTATAGGAGAAAAAATTCCAGATAATGCCAGACACCCAGGTCTATGTATATTACTCACAAGCCTTTTATTCGACAGTAAAGCAACAGCAACGACGGTTTCCGACCACATGATCATAAACCCGTATCGATAATCAATTCAATTTAACATTACGTTCCGCAGAACATTATAGACGAGCGATATGGGACGCTGGTTATTTGGTGACACCAGCAATCGGTCATGATCGAGGGACTCGGGATCCGTTAGATGAATATGTGGAGCAATATTGTATTTCAATTAAGCGGGAGCCATGCCAAAACCAGCTAGAGTGGTCCAACACCGAAAAAAATACACTGTATACCGAGCGGAAGAGTTCAAGAGGAAGGCAGCTGAGCAAACTTCTATACCCCAGTGCCGATTCCCAGTATCAATAGAGCCATCGCTCCAGGCAGGACTCCAACTATCGACACAATAAATACGGGAAACAGGGTCTCTTACGAACTTGACTACTCCCGATTTAGAAATTTTCAAGCCTGTCAGCGGTAGCTATTCCGATCCACCTTCTCAATACCCCAAACCCCACGTCATGTAGCAGGCGGAGGGCAAGGATAGGTCTCCTTTACGCCAACCAAAGGAATATGATGAAAAATTCTGTTATTTGATGGGCGTGATGTTGGTCCGACTGAATGATGTGAAGAAATCTGGGTCATTTTAATTCAATATTGAGTTATAAGTAATGTAAATAAGTATAGATCTGTAGGGTACTGATAGGTAATCAATTATTACTCAAGCACCTATCTCTTAAAGAGTCTCTTTCTTACGCTCTTGGTGTATCCAATTCTTCATTATGTTGATTATTAAGTTTTGTACTGCGGATTATAAAATAAAAATATTTTTACTTCCTTTAATTTAATGATTGTTTAAATGTCTCTGAGATTACTTATGTCCCTAGTTCCAAATCGATAGTGATAAAACCAAAGCAGGACAAGAAATTGGACACAGGTCTTCTATCCACAGTCTGTGGACCCGTAGGTATGCCAGGCTTTAGTGATCCAAGTAGTTGCGCTCACCTTTAGCTGGCATCCCGCACATTTGGAGGAGTTTCAACATTTCTTAGCAAATGGTACCAAGTGGCAACGAGCATAATTATATTTTTGTTGATGGGTTGCGCAACACAATTTTAAACAGTGGTGGGTTACTGGGTTTTGACATTTTTAGAACTATATGGTTGTTACCCAGACAACCCCATACAAATATCCTTTCGCTTACCACTCGGCACCCGTTGCTAAGCAACGTTGGAACTGTGTTCGAGTGGGTAGATCGTCCGCAAAAAGTGAGCGTTACTGCTAACACTATAATTGACCGAACGATCTCTGGGTCCACGAGCTGTCGATAGAAGACCTATGCTCGCTTTAAATTATTTGGTCCCCTTGCGTCTAAATTTCTTTCGTCTATCTAACCCTTTTAATGACATCAGTTTGGAAACAAAATGGGTGGTACTTCTTATTTAAACCCTTTTACAATGTCGTTTCAAAACGCTAAGATGATATAAATATAACAAGATGTATACAGGAACTACAATATATATAAACAACAATCTCTATCACGCTTTATTTATCGATTAAGTACATGGTCTATAATATCCCAGGCTTATCTGAAAATCGAGCGGCTCGGCGCTTAGCCCGCTCCTTACATCCAGGTCGACGACTGGTTGTTACTGCTGGGATTGGAGTAGTGGTCGTGGTAGTAGGTGACGTTAGGGTTGTAGATGGGGCAACACTCACTTCGCGATAGGCAAACTGAGCAGGGGCGAAGACTAGGGGGTAGGTCACCGCTGCCCTTCTTGACAGGCGGACAACGCTACCTCTAGCCCCCGGATTTGAGTCTTCAGTCCTTAGACCACTTGCTTTTCTTCCGCCCATCACTTTTGCGCCGCGGCCAGTTTTTGGTGTAGCGGTTTGACTCTCTTTGGCTTTATCCACGTCGCCTTAATTTGTTGGGTTTCCCGGACTATTTGGACGAGTTGGTCATGGAGTTTCTTATTGGCCTGTCTCGCATGGGTTAATTCGGTTTGTAGTAATTTCACGGGGTCCATTTCTAGAATAAAAAGGGTTGAATTTCTGTGATGATTGCTATAATAATAAGTGTGATTAATCTTAAACATATTTATGAACCGAATTTAAATAACAAAAGAAAAAGAATTTTTAAGTCTAGAATTCTAATAGTATACTAAATAATAAAATGTTCCAATCATTAATTGTCATTGTTTCAGATGATTACTCGTCTGTGAGGAATTGCTTGATCCCTGCTTCCGGGGAGTAGACAGGAATCACAAACACTGGCCTCTTGGTATTTCGGGTCGGCCGCGTAGAAGGTGGATAGTTGCTTGCCAGACGCCCTGCCGCCAGGCCGTCTTGGACGTTGGCCAAGTATCTCGTGCCCCGCACTACAGCAGCCTTGACGTGGCGCTGGTGGTGCAGGAGACCTTCCAGGAGTTCTTGGGCCTGAACTAGTATGTCTTGGGATGGATTTGATTCACTAGACAGTTTTCTGAACTGTCGCATAAAGTCTTCTGGTGAGATATCTTCCTGCCTGTCGTCTTCTGGCATGTTGTGGCATCGCTCTCGATACACTCGATTCCATGCCTGTCGCCATTGCTCCACGATATGAGTAGGGAGTTCAACGATAGCTCCAGTTTGTCCTGAATGGAAAAATTAGTGAGATTAGCGTTATTACTCGGTATTTCTCTTGGCATTTTTAGATTTGATTGGTTATCTTGTGGTTCTCGATTATATAAAATTCCTCGTCGTTTAAAAAAAAACTGAATTAACTAATTGTTAAATGCGCTAAACCTCATGGAACTCGAAGTTGGACGTGTGTTACTAACAGATCTGGTATGTATTTGGAAACCACGAAAATCGGTACTCTAAAGCTACTGGGGTTACGCATTCTTATGTCGTAAGGGTCTATTCGAGAGAAGTTCATCATTCGATTTATTGAACAATCAAAGTGCCTGAATTGGGTGTAGGGATGATAATAATAAAACGATCTATCGATTCGACTGAAGTAGATAGAAAAAATACTTGGAGGGATCGCAATGTCAATATTTTATTTTATGAGATAAAATTTTAACCTGGATTACTGAGATGAAATATCTAAGAAATTCATTTTCTAAAAAATGATCGTCGAGCGGTTGTTTAGGTGGTTGGAACCGGAATCTTCACGTAGAAATTGTTAATTCGAATATTTATAACGCGGAAGATCAAGGAGGTCGATGATGGCGAATAATTTTATTTAATAACAATGGGATTGGTTGTTATACCCAACAGTGGAATGTCAGGGATTTGTTGTGTTGGCAATCGGCCTTGGGCGGAGATATCACAATGTATCATTAGGTATGGAATTATTCGGTCATCATATTTAATCCGAAAAAGTTTGCTTACTGACTTGTGCGTTTTCATTTGGCGGGGAAAAACGATAAGATTTTGATTTAGAATTGTTTTCTAAGGTTCAAGTACAATTACAATCTCGTTATTAGAAATAATCAAACTTACTCGTCAAAGGGGCTTCTGCGATATCCTGAGAATGGATTTTTGGATCTTCACCTGAACCATTTAGTGAATACATGATTTTCGTTAGTTAAAAATGATGTGTTTTCTACTATCGTCGGTAGATATATTAGGATGGTGTGCTGGATGATCGAATCAGATGGACAGGATGTGAATGTCGATTGCAATGCGACTACAACTAGGCGGATGTTTACATCGCCGGAAATGTCGGCGGATTTTCGTTGAGGTAATACTGTTTACTTTGTAGCTTATCCGTTTACGAAATTCATTTTAGGCGAATGGACTTTTAGGATTGCGAGTTTGCGGATTATCGGGTAAGTTTTATGAGTTAGCTTCTACTATAATGGATTTCTTTTTTAGCGTATTGTGCGGGTGAATTTAGGGAATCAGATCACGCTGTATTTTAGCACATTTTGGAATTTTCTTTTCGCTATTGATTGCCCAGTTAATTTATTGGAAAGTTTTGTCTGATCATTAACTTTCTCGGGTCATTTGGTAATTTATAGTATATATTTAATTAATCAATTTCAGTGTGAATTTCAGGGGATTTTTCTCGTTGGTAGCGTTCGCAAAAATTATTTCGTCGGATTTATTTACGTTCTGATGTCGCGACTTACTCAGATTTGATTCTGTCAATCATTGTTCGCCATCACAATAATGAAGATTGGTTCTGGTTCTGACGGGACCCTAGCCTAATAACATCGAACTACTCTGCTTGCCATCTGGATTGTATCTTTCTCATCTCGGGTGATTGAACTGGAGTTTTAATCGTCATTTTATGCCTAATTTTAGTAAGTGGGTGTTTTTATTTTAATAAAATAAAGTTTATATGGCTTTAATTTTGTTTTCAAGATTTTTAATAGTAAAGTAACTCGTTGCAATGTTTATGACGAATTATGGTAAAAGATTTTATTGATTATTAATAGCTTACGATGATTACCTTAGAGATTTTTATATAAAACCAATTATTCGGGTGGTATGATCGCTTAATAGTTAGAATTGGTTCTATAAACCGTACTATAGTGGATTTATTTTAAATGATTTCATTTATTACACGGTAACCAACAAGAACGCGTCCTGATTAAGTTCTTTATCTTACTAGAAATTTGAGTTGAGTTGTTTAAATTAAAAATTTTTAATTCAAAGTTAAGTTAGTAATTTAAATCTTTTATAGCAGCGATTTCATATTGATTTATTCCCCGTAACCTTTCCCTTTAATAAGCCTTAAACGCATTTTATGTTCATATTATATTTAATGAGTGCCCACTGGACTACTCGGTGTGGTGATTTTGAGCCGTGTGTGAAAGAATTTAGGTCTATTTTACAGAAATGAGAAACGAGGAAGCAGCCACAAGACTTCTTCCTTATCTCTCGTTTCTTCTATACGGGATGATATTGACGTTCCAACCCTGCGTTCCGCACGCCGGGTCTTCACGGGCACAGATCATTGGCGAAATTCCACGCACTTACACGAATCTGAATTGTATGTTGATTTTACTAACTTGCGATAGGTGTTGGCTGTGGGCCGGAAAAATTTCGACAAAATAATTTTATTTAATTATATAAAACAATTTATGAATATTATAAATATTTATTAATGCATATAACAAGTAAAACATAAAGTTACCATACAGTCCATTCCATAAATAAAAAATTCATGATAGAATAAAATACCTCTCCCCCCACGCCGATGTCCAAGCAGAGCTCTATCGAGGTTACAAGGAGGTGACGTGGAGAGAGAGTTCCAAATAAAACTACTCCTCACCTAAAAGTTCAAAGAATTGACTTGGAAATAGGTTTAAAATACTAAGATTCTAATTTTCAAAGTTTGTTAAATTTAATGTGAAAATGAATCGGTATTTATACCTATTTTCTGTCCCTAACCTCGCATGTTAATTTTGATGTAGTAAAACAAAATTCGACCTTGTTATTTTCTAGTGTATTCTATTCTTTATTTTTATTATTTTTTAATTTATTTTAATAATTTTTTATTTAGAATTTTTATTGAATTATTTCTAATTCAAATTTTTTGATTTAAGTTTCATTTTCATGAACTTTTATTGATTTATTAATTTTCGGTCGAATTTGTTAGGTTTTCATGTTATGTTTGTGTTTGTATCGTGCGGATCTTGTTGCATTTTGTTATTATTTTAATTTATTTTTATGTTTATTATTTTATATTTAATTCTCTTTTTTCTCATATTTGGTAGGGTTTAATTGGTGTTTTAATAGGTTTATTTTAAATTTGCTTGTTATGTCTGCATGTGTGTTACCGATCCATTTAAACATTTCTCAAGGCCGTTTGTGTTCTGGCCCAACAACAGTAACCCATCGATGTTACGATGTTATCAGAACGCTTCATTTATTTTAATGTCTTCAATATCGATTCTGCTGAAATTCTGATAAAAGGACCATAAATTAAAATTTTCATGAATACTTTCTGTTGTGTGTATCAGGTGGAAACCCCTTGAAAGTGGTCGCAACATCTTATTTTCTTTTTACCATCAGATACCCAACACTACAATAACTTATATACATATTTAATTTTTGATTTTATAATAATTATTTGTAAATATTGATAAATTCTTAATTTATACTAAAATTCTCACAAGTTCTTTAAATTTTTTATTAATCTTTAAATAATATAATATTTATTATAATATTTGTTTTAAAATATAGCAATTTATGAAATCTAAATATCATATTTTAAATATTATTCTTCAATTTTTGAATTTATTAAATTTTAAAAATTTAGTATACGATGAATAATAATATCAAAACGGAAAAAAATGAATATATTAATGAAGATTATGATGGAGAAGCTGACGACAATTTGAATCAAGTCTATGTTCAGCTTGAAAACTTTAATCCTACTGTATGTTTATATTATATTTTCTAAACTTTATTATTATGTAGATACCTGATGTTGTTACTAATCATTTTCTTGAGCAAGGTGGTTTGCAATGCAAAGACAAAAGATTAATTCGACTTGTTTCTTTAGCAACTCAGAAATTTATTACTGACATTGCTCTTCAAGCAAAAAATCATAGTAAAATTAGAAGCTCAAATAACACAACACAAGCTAAAAACAATCAGAAAAAAGAAAATACTCTTACTATTGATGATTTAAATGCAGCTTTAAATGATATGGGACTTAAAATCTCTAATATTCCATATTATAAGTAACTTATCTTTCGAAATAAACTGTTTATATAATAAATTCTTAGTTGCAATACATATAATTTTTATAAATGTTCAGTTGATAGTGATTAATAGTTGATTAATTACTTTTTTGAAAAATCAATTCTGTAAATTTCACACTTAGATATAAATGCGCTTAAATATGTTTATGTCTAATTTATTCGTTTAATTTTTAGATTAACTAATTATTTTAGTAAATTTTTAGAAACTTCAAATGGTTATGGTCCAGAACCTATGGACCAATATTGTAGACTATTTAACTGTAGATAAATTCCCAACATGCAAATTATGATGTGTAAAATTTATCATATTAAAAACGACTAAAATTAGCACCAGAACAAATTTTAAAATTATTGTACATTGCAGGTTAAATTTTATTTCCAAAGATATCATTTAAATAAATATTTTAATTAAAATCTAAGTTGAATCAAATTTTATCTGTACAAAACAAAATTTTAGAACTGATTTTATTTGCTATGATTGTTATTTATTATTTTGGTAAGTTTATATGACGTTTAAATAATATAAGAAGGTTATTCAATGTTCTAATTAATGCAAAATTTTCGGTTATAGCATAACCCTGATCACTGTAAATGGAAATTGAGATATAATTGTGGCATTTATTCTTATATATGAAAGTTTTCACACTGTTTTGAATGGATGTGATAAAAAATAAGTGCTATTCTACCGAGTAATAATTAGTGGCCATTAGGACATCACAAGCCAAGACCTAGAACTGCTAAATATTAACTGTTGGCCCCCTTGTCCATTCAATATCCCTATTAATTCCGAGTCAATAAAATTAGTAAAGTTTTGTTGATTTTACCTTTTTATTAACTTGGTTGTGACTACTGCTGACATAGGAGCTGTGACATTTGAGTTTATTAAATTAATATATGTGGAAAGTTGCAGCGTTCCGCCCATATTTTACAGTTTTTTGATAAATATCTTAATTATTTCGGAAAATTTGCGCAGCGTTCCGCCCATATTTTCCGTCTCAACTCAAAACAATTTATTTAGTTCTTAAATATTATTTAAATTATTCCTTCATGATTTTGGTCGTTCTGTGGGGTTTAGGGTTTCGTCGTGACCTCGACCCCAAATGAAAATGTTTTCTGCCCCCAATGGCTACCCGTTGGTAATGTAACCATCGGCGTCGAGATCGCCAAAGGTGAGCGCCAAATCGGAACTGCTCTGGCCCGACCTCAACTGGGTTCAACGCACTGCCGTTAGAAGGCCTATGTGCGGTTTTCTTCCTTTGGTCCCTTCCGAAAATATGTTCATCTTTTGCAGTTGCTTCTCATTATTACGGTGAAAAATCTTATGCACGGTTTATTCATAGTAACACATAAAAGAAAAATTTTATTAGAAAAAAAAAATTTATTAGACATTTCCAGGAGATTGTTTACACTTGAGTTTGTCCACCTCGCACTTGAGCCGCTCGTCGTTTAGCGCGCTCAGCTCTTCCTGCCCGGTGTTTATTGGGTTTAGCTTTGAGGGTGGATGAAGATGTCGATAGAGATATCGTGTCCCGATAAGCCAGCTGTGCCGGGGCGAAAACCAATGGGTAAGTTACTGGGCCCCCTCTTGACACACCGACAATGCTGTTTCCAGGCCCTTGATTTGCGTTTTCAGATTTTGTGTCAGTCGTCGTTCACCAGCCCATCCCTTTTGGGTCGCTTCCATCTTTTGATAGATCGTTTTCATCCTTTTCGGATCGATCCAGGTCCCTTTGACCTGTTGGATCTCCCGAGAAATCTGCATAAGCTGCTTCTGTAGGCTCCGGTTGGCAGCCCGGGCCTTATCCAGTTCTTGTTGCAAGATGGAGAAATGACGCCCTTCCATTTCTGTAAATAAATTAAATTTATTCATGCTGATTTCCACAGACGTAATCATCTATTATCACATTATTTACTATTGGGTCGTCATGGGTAGTTAGAGTTTCGCGTTTGAATTTCCATAACATAGGTAAGCGATTATTATGTAATCTTACGTATTTCAAAAAATATATGGTCTATTTGCATAAGTTAATCAACGGAAGTCCGAAATGTAAACTAACACTATTTATTTCACAGATAAATTTTATATAAGTCACGCGCTAAATAATTGTCCGCTGAGTTCCTACTTTCTCTTCATGGTAGGTCGTTCTCTGGCGTATGGGTGGTCTCGATGAATTCCGGTGAGCTCTCTTTCATCCCGCATCTCCTTTGGCAGGATGCGTCGTGGAATTGCCACGTTCATGTCTGTCATTTGCTCCTGGAGCTTGGGGTCATCCAGCTCATAAAACACGTTATAACGCGGGGCATACCCGTCAGTACTGGGTATCCAGGCCGTCGCGATGTCCTCATTGATCTTCCTCAGGTACCGCTTGGCCTGCTCCACTTGCCGGTTCGTCTTGGCTTGATGTCTCTCGAGGTGCACCAATAGATACTCGGCCTGTCCTCCCATTTCCCTAGCCGGGTTTTTTCCTGGCTCTCTCTTAATAGCCACATAGGGAAGATCGACCTCATCAGTGTCTCATTGCATGCCAGCTCAGGTTTCCGGGGAAATAGAAAATCCCCCGTCCCACATCGCCTGCCTGCATCGGGCAGTCGAGTGAGCGGGGAACCGGGCTATTACTCAGGATGCGTCGATCCACGAGTCTTCTAGAAACAATAAAATTATCATTTACAAATTGATATCTGTCGGGTTATTTATTTTGATAGACTGATTTCGGTCTGGGTGGATTAATATGACTTATGCGGGTCGTTCTGCGTCAGGGATCAAAACTCTTGATCATGGTCTATTCAAGTAGTGGTTTCCGAATTTATACAGTTCGTAGGTAGTGGTCAGGAGTTCGTCAACAACATTGTTTCATTGGGGCCTTCTTGAGGTTCCCTCTCCATCGAGCTCGTTTCGAGTTTGTAGCTAACTTGCTATTGGTAATCAAATTTTAGACATTCATTAAACTATATTCCGCCAAAAGTTTACTCTCGTGATGGGCTTTGGATTTCTCGATCTTATCTTTTTAATGATTATGATTATACTCCTTTAATTCAAGGGGAAATTTATTTATAAATAATTATGATTATACTCCTTTAATTCAAGAGGAAATTTATTTTTCTATTTATATCATGGTGTAGTTTGTATACATCGCTTTAGTCCGCAAGATTGGAGATCCTAATGAATATTTAGTTTAGTATTTCTACTTTCAATTCTAGCTGGAACTTGATTTAGTAAATGGGTTCAATCAATTGTAGTACCACTTTACTTATTCTCCTCGAGTCCGCTAAATATCCATATTATTTAGGATGCCGATTGATTTTATTCTACTTTAATGGGTATCTATCTTAATCTAGTTTGAATAGAACGTCGGATGGACAATTAATTTGACTCTACCGGTTATTTAATGATTGCCGAACTAAAAATGATGTCAACACGTTTATATGAGTATAATCATAATCGACAATTTATCAAAACTCAGTTTGCTCATAAACACTAATCAGATAGCAAACGTTTAGGTTCAAAATGAGACTAATACTTTTATGTAGATACATTTTATGCATTATCATTTATTTATCAAGGCTCAATTTACCTATAACTACTAATAAACTAGCAAACATTTAGATGCGAAACGATTCTCACACTTTTATATAGGTATCTTAAATCAAAAGCATTTATTTATTAAAGTCCGATTTACTTACAACTACTAATAAATTAATAAACATTAGATTCGAAATGATACTCACACTTGTATATCAAAATCATTTAATTATCAAAGTTCAATTTACTTATAACTACTAATGCATGAATAAGCATTTAGATTCGAAATGATACTCATATTTTTATATCAAAATCATTTATTTATCGAAATTCAATCTACTTATAACTGTTAATAAATTAATAAACATTAGATTCGAAATGATGCTCATACTTTTATATCAAAATCATTTAATTATCAAAGTTCAATCTACTTATAACTACTAATAAATTAATAAACATTAGATTCGAAATGATGCTCATACTTTTATATCAAAATCATTTAATTATCAAAGTCAATTTACTTATAACTGTTAATAAATTAATAAACAACTAACAATAAATTAATAAACATTTACTACTCATGCTGGAGGTTTAGAAAATGTACTCTAAGTATGATAGTAAGTTACTTTATTTGTTCTTTTCCGTTATAGTCAGGAATTGAAGAAAAAACCAAATCTCAAATGAAAATATGGTCAACCCCATTGAGGATCTGCCCGAAAAGACTCCTGACCTCCACCAACGACTTGCAAATATCAGTTTGAGCGTTCGTATTCACGGGCTATTTAAATCACGGTTGGTCGTTTGATAATTGATTGGGTGGTATTATGTTTTCTTTCTTATATTTGTCATTTATTTAGATGTAAGATAACTAAGCATTCATCGAAAAACCAATATGGATTGATCGATTTACTCAGCGTATTTATTATGTCTATCGAAAAAACTGTCATAGGTCTCTGATTGGGTTCGTTCGGGTTGTGTCCGGAAAGGTTCGCTGTTTGGGTCATGTTTGCTCTAAGGCTTGGAAAGTACATTAATATTAAAATAATAAACTTGGAAATTTACCTGAATACGAAGGTCCGCTGACGCTAGCGATGTTGGGTTCCTGGCACTCATGGTGCTTTCTTGCAATTTGCTCTGTTTTTGGGGACATGTTAATTATGACTTAAATGAATTCTTATAAGGATTGTGTGCCTAATGATGCATGAATCTCTGCGATATGTGCACACTTCCTCGACCGCTCGTAGGTGTGTGTCTTGCTCGCTATTATGTTGGGTTGCTAGTATATTTCTCTCACCAGTAAGTGGTTGTGTATCTGCGCACCACAATTTCTTATCAATTGATATTTTAGAAAAAGGTCGTGGCACACACTTAGTTGCTTTCCGGTCATTAGCTGTATTTCTAGTCAATCTGATTCATTTGTTAAATTTTTGGAGTTTATAGTGGACACGTTTTCTAATAGACAGTTATCATGGTTTCCTCTAGTAAGTATTAGTTTTAATTTCCTTCATTTTAATTCGGGTTATATCTCGCTAGGAATTGCTTTATGAATAACAGCCTCATTCTGACCACCTCTATTTCATGTGAGGAAATTGATCACTGTCGGTATATGCATAGGATGAATTCAAATATCATTAGGGAATTTACGAAACTTATCGTTTGTACTCCATTGTAAGTTGTTAATGGGTTTGGTAGATGATTTTCTTTTGCATTTTAAGGGATTTATTATTCATGATCAACTCTTACTTTCTATGGGTTCAATTTCTATATTACTATGGGCTACTCTAGTGATTTATGCGTGATTTGTCGGATTTTATTATTCGAGTGTGGCAGACAATTTCTTTTACAAATCGACTTGACAATGACCGGCTATCTATAGGGAACAATAATATCCTGAGCAATAGTATTAACGAGAATTGATTAAACGGCTCTCTATTTCCGATGGCAATAACTGCGGAAGAATTGTTGGACATGTGAATCCTGATGGCGTATCCATATTTGTATTTTTAGTGCGTAGGAAAACCGTTATCAATTTTTAGTGAATAAATGGTCTCGAATTTTGTCTCTTAAGATGATGTTGGATATTTTATAATAAACATACATTAAATAGCTGTCTATTCTTCGGTTGATATATGCTAGAGAAGATTTCATTGGGTGAATTCTATAAAGGTAAAGCAAATTTGTACCATATTGATACCCTAATTTGCTAAGTGATCAGGTCTAGAGTGGGTCCTGCTAATTTATTTAAAGTTTTTGCAGTTTATGGCTAGAATCCATTTTAAATTGGCATCGATTTATAATTATGGCAAGTTAATTTGTGCTCGGCGGGATCTGGTATATTCTTGTATCTGATTAACCATTACTATGTTGAGGAATTGCTTTTTCAAAAAACAAGAAATTTTTACTATATTCTATTTCTCTTTTATTTCGTCAACTGCGATCGTGATTATTTATCCAATATTTATAGATGATTATAATTTTTATTACGCAAGAATTCATTGTAGTGGTGGGTTACAGGGTTTAGTTATTTGCTTATCCTCATGGTGACCCTGGTAACGCCATACAAAATGATACTAATCGCCACTTGGCACCCGTTGCTAGGCAACGTTGGTAATGTGTTCAAGTGGTGGATTGCCCGCAAAAATTGAGTATTATCGCTAGTACTGTAATTGCTCGGACAACCCTCGGGTTCACGAGCTGTCGATAGAAGACCTGTGCTCGCTTAGCTCTGTCCCTGTGGGAGTAAATTCATGAGCGAATGTGGGGAGATGACTTAAAGTTGTGACGCGGGTACTCATAATAATATCTACGTGTAAGCACCTTTTAAGAAGTACCGTAATCGTAAGCACAACTATTTTATTTAAATAGACGGAAATGTGAATTATTCAAAGTTAATGAGACGGTTTTGATTGCTGAGCAGCTCGGCGTCGAGCACGTTCTTTGCGTCCCGGCCGACGATTTATTGGTTGAGTTGAGGACTGCTCTACTGGTTGAGGGTCCTTCTGCATCCTCTGGGTCGGGGCGAATATGAGCGGGTAGGTGACCGCTTCCCCCTCCCGACAAACAGCTAGGGCCACTTCTAATCCTCGTATCTGGGTGCGCAGGCTCTGATTGAGCTGTCGCTCTTCGGCCCAACCTTTCTGTGCTGCAGATATTCGGTGGTATAATATTTTGACTCTTTTCGGGTCCGACCAAGTCGCTTTGATCTGTTGGACCTCTCTTGTCAGCTGGAGTATTTGATGGAGGAGATCCGCATTTGTGCTCCGCGCGCGATCTAATTCCGCTTGTAATATTTGGTTAGTGGCCATAACTATAATGGATAAGTTCGTTAAATTTAACGTTAATAATTTATATAAGTTAATTTTATCATTATCGCAAACATATCGACTGAAACGAATATTCTTAAACAAATGATCAAACGCAAAGACAGGGTAAAGAACATTTCTATTTCACCAATAACAAACATCAAACTAGTTCATATGAATCGTTAGGGTCTCTGGAGTTTCTAATTTTTTCGGAAATGACTTCCTTCGGCTCTTTCTCGGAGGAACCACCGGGTATGGGCGCCGGGTATCTCGGACTGGGCGAGGTGGGTATGCTCTGCGATCCGCCCGGCGAGGATGTCATCTTCTACGTTGGCGAGATACATCCTCGCCTTGACCACCTGTAGGTCCACTTGTTCCTGCACCCGTTCCCATTGGGTGAGGAGTTCTCGCGCATTCATGTACGTCTCTGCTGCCGGGTATTGTTGTCCGGCGAGTCCACATGGGTCGCTGTTCAGGCCCAGTATCCTCCAGGTAGTGGGATACGGCCACTGTTGTTGAATCTTATCGAATATGTCTCGTTTTGGGTGTGGTTCCTTCCGGCATTGTTCGTCGGGCATTCGGATGTCAGTCCTTTCGATCGGCATATTCTGAAAACACACCAAAATCAGTTATTGGCATATGGGGATGAAAAACAATTCATTTGAACATTTCACTTAGATTGTATACTAAACTCCTTAGCGACCAGGTTGTTATTATCTTTGGGTCTATCACCAGTTAAACTTATCGAATGCTAACTATCCGTACCATCTTTCGTGGATTTAATGGGTGGTGCGTCTCTGAAGCTATGTAATCTACCACGTCTTCAGCACGGAACTTCTATTTTAGTGGTTGCCCTAATTGCGGGGCGTTAGGGAATTCTACTGCTATATTAATGAGGGAGTCTGTACCTACAAATCTACCGGTATTAATGTTCGTCAAACCAGAGTTTGCCGCGCGTATGGTGGTGCTATTTATTTAAATTTCATTTAGAAATCACGGAATACCTAATATTGAATAACATTTATCATCAATTGATTCTAAATTTTAATAGGAGCAAGGCTTACCATTTATCGGGGTGGGTTCAATACCTATTAAATACATAATATCAGTTAAAATTGTTTACGTTCTACGAGTTGACGTTGCACGCGATAATTCACGATATGGATAAGTGTTACTTTGACTTTAACGGGTCTATTTCCGTAGTGCTATTTATCGATTTGTATTTACTAGTCGAATGACATCGACAACACGGCCTTTGGTAAGTTTTACCTTAACTTGGGTTTCCGTTTCTACATCCGTTGTGTTTCGAACTGTACCACAATACCTAACTGGCCTTCGCCCTAGGTTATCTCACTAGCGTGGGCGTCTACATCCGTTATCTAATGCGAATGCGTTAGTGAATGACCTTCACTCTGTTTATCCGGTACGTTTATTGTCGACGGAAATTTCTAATTCTCGGATGGCATTAACTTACTAAGATTTGGACTTACAATTTCCGGTCGACTTGTTTACTAATTCGGATAACTTTGGTTCTTAATTAACTACTGTCTGATATTACGTCGTGGCATCTACTATGGTCGTGCGTGGCGATGAGGCAAATTTGGAATATTTCAGATACATCTGTTATTCATATTTAAATATTTTATTGTTTAATTTTAGAAAAAACCAGTGTCTTTGATTTCCTTATGGTATTCTGAAATTATTTGATCGTTTCGAAGAAGACTTATCTGTGGGATTCTCATCTTACGCCTATTAACGTTTCGCTTCGAATTCGCATTGGGCTTTTATTATATTGTTACGTCATTTTCGCCTACGAATTTAATGTGAATTATGTTTGGAATTTACATAAGTATTTGAGTGATGCAGGTTTTGTGAACTTTACGGGTGTGAGACATTATTATGATCAGGTTCTTAACAAATTTTTGAATAGTATTATACTGCTAGCTTTCTCTTACGTCAACGACTCTTATGAACTTCGTGTTGATCGGTTTAGCTACACTAATCCCTTCTCAGCAATTTATTTATTTGGTTTACCTTTGAATGATGGGTCGATTTATGATTTATGTCATTCTACCCTTATACTTTTCCTTAGTTCAGCTTCACTCAATAACTTATCCGTAGGTTGAGTTTTATTTCAAATTAATAGATTCTTATTCTATAATTTATTTTGCTGTTATCAATTTCACTTACATTGATTGAATCAATGACTTGCTTAGTTTTTATCTATAGTTACCTTACCTTTAGAAATTGAATTACCTTATGTTAATTCAGAGGATTAGTTCATCTTAACCCATGACTACTTTACTCAATGATTTTCGATCAATTCACCGGTAATTTCAACTAATTTATTTCAACTACGTGTTTAATTTACCTTTAGTGATGAGTTTTACTTAACTTGTTTCACAATATGCATTGATTTACTTTAGTAATGCGTTTTACCTAATCTATCTCAAACATAAGTTTAACTTACTTTTAGTAATATAATTTATCAATTCAATTTACATTTAGGAATAAGATTTATTAGTTTAATTTACTTGTAGATACAAGATTTATTCATTCAATTTACTGTTAAAAAGAAACGCTTGATTGATCTAATTTACCTTTAGGAATAAGTTTTATTAATTTACTTTTGGGAATTACTTTAATTTACTCTTAGAGAATGAGATCGATTAATTTACCTTTAGAAATATGATCTAATAATTTAAACAATTTATTAGTTTAATTTGCTTTTAGGGATACGTTTATCTAATATAATTACACCATTTAATTTACCTTTAACAATAAATTTTAGCTAATTTATTCCAAAATGTTAGTTGATTTACTTCTAACAACAAGTTTCACCTCATTTAATTCAAATTACGAATTTAATTTACGCTAGTAATAGGTTTTGTCTAATTTATAAGAATTTAATTTTCTTTTAGTAATAAGTTTAATGATTTCAAAACATTAACACGGAATCAGTTATATCAACGAATTTCAATTTAATCTATCCCCGTACCATTTCCCTTTAATAGACCTTAGGCGCATTTTGTGTTTATATTATATTTACTGAGTGCCCACTGGACTACTCGATGTGATGATTTTGAGCCGTGTGTAATATAAATTTAGGTCGATTTTACAGAAGTGAGAAACGAGGAAGGAGTCGGAGACTTCTCCCTTATTTCTCGCTTCAGCTATAGGGATAATATTGACGTTACGACCCCTGCGTTTCTCAACGCCGAGTCCTCACGGGTACATATCATTGGCGATTTTCCACGCACTTACATGCATCTGCACTGTGTAGATTTTATTTACTTGCGTTGTGTGTCGGCTGTGGGCCGGAAAAATTTCGACATTTTAATTTATAAAACAAATATATATGTAAAACAATTTAGGTATATTAATAATATTTATTAATTATAAAAACAACATAATTACCCATTTCGAACCATTCCATAAAATTGAAAAACATCATAGCATAAAATAGAACATAAATGCCTCTCTCCCCACGTCGCCGCCAAGCAGAGCTCTACAGAGATGCTATGGACGTGACGTGGAAAGAGGGTTCCAAACAAAATGTTTCTCACCTAAAAATTCTGATTCTAAAATAGTCTTGACAATAGTTTTTCAAAATAACTTCAAATTAATTTCAAATGAAAATACAGTTGTTTCGAAGAAACGGTTTAGATTTTCAAAAATGGTTTTTAATCAGTTTGAAAAATGGTTAAGTTAAATGTGAAAATGGATCAGTATTTATACCTATTTTTATGACGTGTGAAATTTGATGCAGTAAAACAAAATTCGACCTTGTTATTTTCTAGCAAATTCTATTTTTTAATTTTAATATTTTTTGATTTATTTTTATAATTTTTTATTTAAAATTTTTATTGAATTATTACTAATTCAAAATTTTCGATTTAAATTTCATTTTAATGAACTTTTAATAATTTTTCTAATTTTGTCGAATTTGTTGTGTTTTCTTGTTATATTTGTATAGGTATCGTGCGAATCTTGGTGCATTTTGTTAATATTTTAATTTATTTTTATGTTTATTATTTTATATTTAATTCTTTTATTTCTCAGATTTTATATGATTTAATTGGTGTTTCAATAGGTTTATTTAAATTGCATGTTGTATTTGCGTGTGTGTTTCTGATCCATTTAAACACTCTTCAAGGCCGTTTACGTTCTGGCCCAACAGTAGTCAGGTCTTCTCTACACTTTGGGTTTGATTAAATTCTTTTAGGACGTGATTTTAGGGTTTGATTTACATTTATTCTACTATTGATTTTTACTAGGTTCTTTAAGACGTACTATTAGAGTTTGATTTCTAGGTATTTTACTAAATTTTTTTACGACGTGAAGTTAGAAAGATATAGCAATGATCTCATAATTTTAGTTTCCCGTCTCCATTCCTTTTAATTGATCTTAGGCGCGTTTGTGTTTATATTATAGTTATTGAGTGCCCACTGGACTACTCGATGTTTGAATTTTAGCCGTATGTGAAAAATAATTTTAGGTCGAGTTTATGAGAAATGAGTGACGACGAAACAGCCAAAAGACTATTTCCCCTTCACCCTTTTACTCTATGAGGAATGATATTGACGTTTCAGCTCCTGCGTTTTCACGCCGGAGCCTTCACGGGCACGAATTATTGGCAATTGTACACGCACTTACACAATTCGATTGTGTGTTTGATTTTAATGACTTGTAAGATGTTTCGCCTGACGGCCGGAAAAATTTCGACGGAAAAATTCTATTTATTTAGATAAATATATATTTTGCCACATAATACATTGTAGTTCATTAATAATCTTCGTGCATAATACATCATCACTCTCTCTCCCCACGCCGACTTCCAAGCAGAGCTCATTCGACGTTGCGAGGATGCGAGTGGAGAGAGTTTTAAACATTCTCTCACTCACATCAAAGTTTTTAGATTTCCACATTGAGTAAAACTGATTAGACGATGGTTTCGATTCAAAAATTCGATTCTTCAGATCAAAAACTGATTTGACGATTCAAATTATGTGAAAATAAATCGGTATATATACCTATTGTACGACCCTAACCTTGCGTGTTATTTTTGATTTGGTAAAACAAAATTTGACCTTGTGATTTTCTAGTATATTCTATTCTTAATTTTATTATTTTGTAATTTTATTTGACAATTTTCTTTTTGAATTTTTTTAATTGAATTGTTTCCAATTCAAATTATTTGATTTTTATTCCATTTTCATGGAATTTCGCATTTTTTGGTAAATTGTCAAATTTTCGGTCAAATTGTTAGGTTTTCCTGTTATTTTTATGTTTATTTCGTTCGGATTTTGTTGCATTTTGTTATTATTTTAATTTATTTTTGTGTTTTATAATTTTATATTTAATTGTTTTCTTTCTCATATTTTAGCAGGGTTAGTTGATGTTTTATAGGTTGGATTTTAAATCTGCATGTTGTGTCTGCGTGTGTATTACCGATTCATTTAAGCACTTTACAAGGCCGTTTGTGTTCTGGCCCAACAGTTCGGATTAATCTTTTTCCGACGGCTTTCCAATTTAATTGTTGCAACGATTTCGCAATTTTCCCCGCTACCCTTTCCCTTTCTTTGTCCTTATGATCTATTTGTGTTCACATTGTATTTAACGAGTGCCCACTAGACTGCTAAGTGTTAGTGATTTTGAGCCGAATGTTGTTTAAAAGTTTATGTCGATTTTAGCGAAATTGGGTGCAAGAAAGTTGAGCCAAAAGACCCACCCTCAAGCTACCTTCTTTCGCTATTTAGTTTTAGATTTGACGTTGGGGCTTAGTGTTACGCATGGCGAGACCATCATGGGCACGGGACGGTGGCGGTTGCACCGCCTCTTACACGTCCGACTAGTGTGTGGATTTTACCTCCTTGTGATATGTTTTGGCTGTGAAAAATATTTTATTTTGATAATATAAGATACACAATCATGAGCCAGCTATTGATGGATTTTCTATTTTGAATTCTGCTCCGTTGCTTGTTGCGAGTGGCACTTTGCTCGCTCCACCTTCCCTGGTAGTCGTTAAGGTTGTTTAGCAGCTACCGGTTTAGTGGTACTACTTGCATCCCGGTAGGCTATCTGGGCTGGAGCGAATACCAGCGGGTAGGTCACTGCGTTACTCTCCTGGCAAGCCGACAGTGCTACCTCTAAGCTCCTGATCTAGGTCCGTTGAATCTGGACCAACTGCTTTTCTTCCACTCATCCTCGTTGAGCAGCGGTCAGTTTCTGATAAGTTGCTTTAGCCCGGGTAGGTTCGATTCATGTCGCTAGAATTTTCTGTATTTCACGACTCATCTGGATTAGTTGAGTGTGAAGTTCCGTATTTTCTCTCCGGGACTTTACTAATTCTTTACTCAAAGTTCTGAGCATATCTATAACCAAACTATCTGTTAACAAAGTTTATGTAAAATCAGAAATAATTTTATAAAAATAGGACTTGGTAAGATTTCATTTCGTCAGTTACTCATGAGCTTAATCTTTTCAAAAATCTATCGGGTCTCTATTAATTAATATATTACGATTACTACGGCTAGTTGGGGACCTATCAATCATTTGGACTTAGTTATTAGTGTCATATCATTAGGCTACAAAAAGTGACAATTCTAAAGTTTATTTTGAACTACATTATGACTTTTCCTCGGTTTTCAATTTTTTTGCCTATTGAAATTGCGAGAGTTCGATGGGTATACCGTTCGGTTGCTAGCATATGAATGCTCCTGTCGTTGAGGCGACCTTCTATTGCGTTTCCGAATATTTGATGGGAGTAGCCTTCTCGGCACTACGACGCCCATGGGAGTATCCATCTCTTCTAGAGCTGGGTCGTCGAGTTCATAAGATACTCCGTATTCAGGTGTGTACCCATCGATACTTGGAATTCGTCCCACGGCGATGTCCGCGTTTACTCTATTCAATCGACGCCTGGCCATGGCTACCTGCCAGTTCGTCTGTTTTTGATGGATTTCTAATCTGGCTAGAGTAAATTCGGCTCTCTGTCGAGCTTCTCCGGGAAGGATTTCGCACTTGGTAGCGTTTTATTGCAACGTATGGAAGCTCCACTGCGTCGTTTTAAATAAATTTTATTTCATGAAAACTGACTCCAAAGAGTGAGTGCGTCCTTTTAAGGGGACTAGCCCGATCATTAGTTGGTCAGACTCGATCAAGTTTTCTTTGGCTTTTTATCTTATTCTCTCCTCATCTGTTCGGTTGAGATAACCAGGCAAGCACGGTTCGTTTTCCATCTCAGGTTCCTTCTTCAGCTCAGGTCCAGCTCCATCGCCATTTCAGTATTGTTTGTAAACATTATTGGGATTCATCCACGTTATATGAGAAGTTTTGTAAGTATCATAAATTTTAAGGGATATCGGGCTTCAATTTATTTGTCTTGGCATAATCGGTTTTATTTGTAAAAAAATTTGGGATCTGTATTCGGGTTTGAAGTATTGTGTGGGAAGTCCACATTTATCACGATCAAGTATCAGTAAAAATTAAATTGAGATAAATTAGGCAGTATTCACATAGCATTTCGCAATATTTAAAATTGGATTGTCAGTTCATCAGTATTCGAGATTTAGGCAGCATTCCTTCAGCATTCGCTCAGCATTTCAGCAATATTTATTATTGGATTGTCTGGAATCAAAATTTTATGGCAGGCACGCATCCATCACTTCAGGCATCAGTTTATCAGCATTCGATATTTAACAATCGGCATTCGGGATCAGTTTTCAGCATCAGTAATCGTCATCAGCGTATTCTTTTACGTATTGTCCTTTTATGTATGCTAGGTAGTCAGCACCCCATAGTATTCATCACTTAGTATTCATCACTTATAGTATTCATCACTTCTTCCATAGTATTCGTCACTATCATCACTATCATAACGACAGTCAAATGAAAGAACATCTGTTATGTGGCATGATTGTTTATTTGAAGGTTGTTCAATAGTTGTGGTGTCAATGGTATTATTATTATTAAGGACGGGGTTAGTATCAAGGTCATTTTCAGATAATTTGATTGAGTAGTCATGTAATTATTTCCTAATTTGTAATTTAGTAATGTAGCAAATGTTGTTGACAAATGTCTGAAAACAGTCTGAGCAAAACTATAAAAGGAAAATGGAAAAACACGAAATGGCTAGTGGTTGAAGCAAACGAGTAGTCTAGTCAGGTCAGTAAAAGAGTTTAAACCCAAGTAATGTCAAACGTTATCTATCAGAAAAGGTGATCATCCATTGGATGACCTACCTTAAGATAATCAAATTTATTTGATGGTTGAAAGGTGCAAATAAATCATAAATTGCAATTACAAAACATTGGAATAAATCGGGTTTAATTGTAACTGTGCTAAAGTGCAAATAAAATTATTCTGTGTTGGGTTTGCTTATTTGATTCGAAAAAGACACGAGTAGTCAGAGGGAACCGACTTTCAATAATAATAACCCAACATTTTGGTGAGCCCGGCGTGATCTAAAGTTGGCTGAGAATAGTGCTGAAAATAATTGAATTATTTTAAAAGAGAAAAACTGGAAAAAAAAGTCTCAAAGTAAAAATAAACTGAAAAGAGAATAAATTATTGAATTAAAAGAAAACTTTCAAATTATTGAAAAACCTTCGTGATTCATTTGCGGCAGAATTTATAAAGAAAGTTAATATAGAATAAATTTCAAAATTAAAACAAAAGGTAACATTAATATTTGTAATATTTTAAAATTCAGACGACAAAAAGTTGTACAAAAAAGATTTATAATTTGAGGAACCAGAAACAATCAGAAATAATGGCGAGCAATTCCAATAATAATGATCAAACTCCAGTATCTACTATGACAACTCCTGTATCCAATATTCAAACAAATATGTCTGCTACGCTTAGTAATGATTATGCCAGTTGTCAGATGCTACCAGTTCAACAATATGGAGGAGATTCTGTCGAATTTGTTGATTTTTGGCTGGTTACTACATGTATGCCACTGCTTACGGATGGAGCCAATCGATTATGGTGCAACGGTTACCATTATATTTAAAATGAGCAGCGAGAGAGGTTTGGCAACAGATTGATAAAAGACTCATTGCCAATGATTGGACCAAGTTGAAAGGTGCCTTAGCAGCTAAATTAATAGGGGGTGATATCAAACGAATAATGCGCCAAAGTTTTAAAATCAAGTGCAAAGATCAGACAAGTCGGTAAGTGAATTTGCTTATCATTTGACAACCCTTGCCGAGAAAGCTTTCGAGATTAAACCCGAACAAGTTGATGTGGCGAAACAAGTGAAGGAATTATTGCAAGACCAATTTTTGACAGGAGTTAGAAAGGAAATTAAAAAAGGCTATGAAGATTGAATTGAATTTGAAAACTACTCAACCAAAAGCAGAATCTTTTACAACTATTGATGAACCCAGAGACAGATCAATATCGCCAATCAAAAATAATTTATTCCAGAAATCCACCAGCCCATCACCAAAAAAATTGAAAAGTGTAATTGAACTGTGTGCTGATTATTATGAGGTGAATTCAAAGGATAGAGATGAAATAACAAATATGATGAAAATATTTGGGAAAGCGTTCAGAGAAAATAAATAGTTAGATTTTATTTTTATTGATGTTGTAGATGAAAGCCGAAATAGTGTGATCTGTATTCGTTGTGAAATAGGAGATTATGTTAAAGATTTAAAAGATAAATTAAAAAAGAATAATAGAAGACAGATAAGAAATGTGAAATTTAAGAATAGATATTTAGAAGACGATGAATTTTTAATAGATTGTGGTTGTATACCTGGAAATAAAAATAAATTGCAGGTTGCTTGTATGATTAGGGAAGAAGTTGCGAAAAAGAGTGATTCACAAGAAATAACAAGAGACTTAAGAGATGCTTTATGTGATTGGGATGGAGTTAAAATGTCGGAGAAATTAAAATTAATTGATAAAATAGAACTAGAGGAAAAGGCTAAACTAGAATTAGTTCAGAAGTTACGAAAAAGAGCTGCTAACCGAATAGGAAAAGATGGAATTATTATATTGATGTTTAAATGTGAAAAGTTAGATTATGATGAATATTTATATGATTGTGGATTTAAGCCACAAGAATTCGATGAAAACGGTTACCTAGATGCCGATGGAAGGGCAGGGTATTTAGTGAATTGTGTAGTAGCAATAAAGGAACAGAAAGTAGACTCATTGAATAATTCGGAGAATTCAAATACAGATATAGAGGACGATAACGTAAACGGAATAGAACGAGAAAACGTAGATGAAATATTTAGTGATAAAGAAGAAAAGGAATCGAATAATAAAATTCAGGTAGAACATACGGAAAAGCAAGAAATTTTTGAGGCACCAAGAGGTGAAATAAATAGTGAAATAATTGTTAGGAAATCTAGAACTTTATACGAGATAAAGCAGAGTTTAGTGAGAATTGAACAGGAAGTTGATGAAACAAAAATAATATTAATGCGCTTGATTAAAGCAGTATATCCGATGTTTGAAATAAAAATGGATTTAGGAAACATAGTAACTGAAATGAAAAACAGAGTTCCAAATGTCGTGCAAAGATTTGGAGAAAACGATAAATTTTGTGATAAGAAATTAATTAAAAATTTGACTAAAAATGGAATTGACAAAGAAGTAAGGTTAACAAGTTTAACTCATATGGTTTTAGAAATTGGAGCTCATGCGATAGCAGAAACGGATAATTTGGAAAATTTTATAGATGTAGCTGCACGAATCTCAAATTAATATTTTATAGAGTGGGTTAATAAGACTGGAGGTTGGAAGAAGTTGAATAATGATCTTACAGTAAATGAAAGTGAAAAAAATAAAGTTACCATACAAACCGTTAAATGGAAAGGATAGCGCGGAGCTAAAAAAATGGATGATATTTCCATTGGCCAATAGTAATGCTGTTTATTTTATGTGCAATAACTACACAAGCTACAGGTATGACAGCTTACGATTGTTCCCAAACAGAAATGGGAAAAATTTATTCGGTTGTTGACATGGCAGAATGTCCGGATGCATACCCAAAGAAATTCAAAGTAGAGAATGATGTAAAATATTATGTGTATCAGGAATCCGATCTACGGCGAGCCAAAGTTAGAGAATGTATTGTAAAGCGAACTACTTCTGTATTTTTCTGTGATAATTGGAGCCACACATCACTGATAAAAATGTACGCTATTCCATGCCCAATAGAGGCAATGCCTGAAACTGCTTAACTGCGTTTCAAACAGAGGAATATAAAAAAATCAATCCGGAAATTAAATTGAAAGCAAAAGTAAATCACTGAATGAGAGACAGTTGTTGTAAAGAAACTAATACAACAAGATGGAACATGCGAAGGAGAACCATATAAAGTGAATGGGAAAATTATTAAAGAATCAGTGGTGATTGAAGAATATTTGACAGAATTGAGAGAATATGAAGGAGTTTTTGATGATGAAACAGGAAAACTTCAAACGCATCCATTCTGTAATACGAGACAAAGTAATTGCCAAACTGGAGAATCCATTCTAGTATTTGATGTTAAAACTAATGTATGTAACTTAACGCATTTGAAAACTATGACTTTCAAAGAGTTAAGTGGAGAACAGTTTAGAGAAAGCCTCGATAATTTCAATATAAATTATAAATCGAATGGCACAATCAGGTCGACTCCAGTATGAACGAGGAAAACCGCACCAGTAATAATATCGACATTACCAAATGATATACACACAAATGATATTAAACTCACTCACTATTTTAACAATAAAATTGATTATTTGTACCATTTTAGTCAAAACATTATGGAGAACATATATTGGGAAATGATTCTTAATGATTGTAAATTGAATAAAGAAATACTTAGAAACAGGATGGCAATGGTCATTACAAATCCAAACTTAGTAGCACCTATTCTAATATCAGAAAATGGTGTATTTGCCAGAATCTTCAGCAGAGGTCCTATATAGCTACAAATGCAAAGCGATTACAGTAAAAATTATGAAATACGAAAAATGTACAAATAAATTGCCGGTGAGTATAAACGGAAAAATACGATTTATGAAACCCATAACAAGAATATTACTGGAAGAGCATACTAAGCCAAAAGTTCTTCAATACAATAGATTGCTTGTTCCATTATATCGCTTAGCACAGGATTCATGAATAGCATTACCAGATTACCGAGGAGTGAGAACTCCAGATAAATTAGAATTAACAAATCTAGAATACCTAGCAAATTTTACTATTTAAATAAGATGGCACAAATGGGTTTCTATGGAAGGGAAGATATTGAAGAAGCTCAAAGAAATTTATTATTTCCGTCAAAAAAGGAACGTATAATCTCAGAAATGATTGATACAATACTGCCTAGCGGAAGGTAATGTCAATTATGAATATCTTCTAACAGCAGATCACTTTAAAAAGGCAACATATAATACGATGAAAAAGATCTTGGGAAATTCATGTTTTTATGACAAGCGTTGCGCAGGATTAATTGGATTCTATGTTGTAATCATAACAGTAAAGGTAATAATGTCGCAAATATTATCGGCTCATAGAATATATGTAATATCCAGATGGTCATGGAAAAATGATTATTGGTTGTTTTCCACTTTTAGCGAGATTTTTCATTACTCATCATCAATATAAAGAAATTGCAAGTGTGAGAGCACAACTGAAAACCGATCAAAGAAGCGAAGTATCTCTGTGTGCAGCAAGTGATCACAATAACGATAATAATGATGACATCGATAATAATAAAAATGGAGCAAAAGTATTTTCAAAAGGAATCATGAAGAGTGAGAAAAAGCCAGAGCTACAATTTTTATAAGAACCTATGAAGAAACTAAGCGGAATTGAAACACCTTCAAAGTGGTATACACCAACGTTTTTGCCAACGGCACCAACGTATCCAACTGAAAAATTGAAAGAAATGAAATCGGTAGAACATATTCAATTTGAATTAAATAACATTGAATCCACTAGAGCTGAAATTGAACGGAAAAACATGCTCAGATTACCATGCAGTTATGCAATGATGACATTAGGAATAAAAGGCAAACACCCTCGCATAAACATTCTATTCATCGAAAGAAAAGTTGAAGCTTTATTAGATTCAGGTTCCAGTAATACTATTGTATCAGATGATGTTTAGAAAATGGAAGAGAGATCAAATATGAAACCAACAAGTAAAGTGATAAGGTCAATGTCGCACAATGTTTTAAATATAATTGGGAAATTAAAAGCTGAATTAATCATTGGTAATCACGAATTAGTGCATTATGTGTCAGTAATGAGAGATAGTCCTGTCGGATGTTTAATTGGTATAAATGTGATGGAACAACTATAAGGAGTTTCTCTTGATTTAAAAACTGGGAGATTAATGAAAGAACAAACAGACGAAAAAGGACATAAAGGGAGAGAGGTATTTCTAAATCAAACGCTAGAATTGCCAGCAAGAAGTTAGGTAATATATTATGCGGATGTGTTAGATGTTTCAGATGACGAGTGCATATTTGAACCAAATGAGAAGCTAATAGAAAAATATGAAGTACCAATGTGTGATGAAGTGGTAAAAGTCAAAAACCAAACAGTGCCAGTGAGAATAGTTAATCAAAACACAAAACCCATCCAAATGAAACCAAAAACCAAACTGGGAAAACTAATGAAGTTTGAAATAGAGAAAACTCCAAAATTACCGAGAAATATTAAAATCTACAAAGAGCCGCAGTTCATTAGTAATGATTTAACAGAATCGTAAAAATGGGAATTCATGGAGTTATTAAAGAAATATAAAATGGTGTTTGCAAAACACGAGTACGATTTGGGACTCATCTAAGTAATTGAACATGAGATACCATTAATTGATGAAACTCCGATTAAATTGAAACCGTATAGAATTTATATATACATCAAGAGGAAAGTGACAGACAGATAAAAGTAATGAAAGAGTTCAAAATAATACGAGATAGTTCTTCGCCATTTTCATCGTCAATAGTAATTGTTAAAAAGAAAGACGGTGATTTGCGATTTTGTGTCGATTATCGTTTTTTCTGGGCAGGTCCACTCATTTAGAGGAGTTTTTGCCTCAGGCCTTTGTTTTCCTTGCGAATTCACGGTATCAAGCCAACGAGTCTTCTCCATAGATAAATATGAAATACTCGATAAATTCATTATCTCATGGTCATTAAATAATTGACCTAAATAATAATGAACACAAAACTCATAGAAATACACCTGTTGATTGCACTTATCAAAACCAAAACAAAAGAAAGCAAAGTCTGTTCATCAATCAAATCGTAATAGGGTCATTTATTACTCTCTGGTTACTTCCTTTTAATTCATTTTAAGTCATTGCCAAATTTATTTTCCTAAATTAAATTTGATATATACAATAAAGAAATAGATAGTCTAAAGAGTTTATTGGATTCGCAATACACTAACAAATAGTTAGAGTGATTCCGAGTGTGACTTAGGATTCTTCTTTGAAGGTGTCAGTTCTCCATCTTAGTTGGATGCTTGCATAGGAATGTTCCTGTTCGTTGGGTTGTTGTTCCATTCTCTGCAGCACTTTTGGGTGCACCAATGTAGTTGGTAACGACGCGCACGTCAGTGCCACCATGGTCATTAGCATTGGGTTGCCCAGATTGAAAGAGGTTCTATAAGCTGGAATGAGGCCGGATGAAATATCCACGTTGACTCGCTTTAACGCTCCTCTGGCCAAGTTTGTCTTCCAATGGGCTTCTTTTTCGCTTCCTCTGCTTCATGGAGTATGAACTCGGCTCATTTAAGTGTCAAGATCGGAATATCCACCTCGTCGTCTAGTTGGGGTTCACGATTTGGCCACTCGGGGTCGACGGCTGATGTTACTACGTAGCCATCGTCCCATATTCCATGTCGATTTTGAGCCACCGTATGAGGGATGAATTGAAAAGCCCGGAACTTTCTATCTTGCTGCATTCGAGCTATTGTAGATGGATCGTGTCCTAGAAATACCAAAATATCATTTACTGGATTCTTTAGATTTTATATTGTAAGGGTTTTCATCGAAACGTTTGTTCACTTGAGTTTCCTATTTTCTAGATGGAATATAATTGCTGAATATAAATGCTGTTGGTAAATGAAATAATCATAAACTGCCGTACGAAAGCTCGTTATACTTTTGTATCGATTTTAAACTGTTTTCAAATATATGACTAAAATTTTTTCTTACCTTTTCTTACACGTGTCGCATTATCTGGTCAAGGCCAGAACTTGGCCATGCGACATTACTTCGACGGTTCCTTGGAGTAATACTGACTTCCCCATTTGGGGTGGGTCCCGAAGGAGTACTTGACCGCCCGAATTGTCTTGCATTCGAATAAGAGAATTTATCTTTCATGATTTAGTATTAATGAACTGATTATGATTTTGATTGTTTAAATAGAAAGATTTGATATTGTAGACCTTAGATAAGTCTTAATTAATTTCAGTTTTAAAAAATATTTTCTCCACTTGCGACTGTCACATGAATACCACAAGTCATACTTTCCAGTTTAGGTATTTTATCTATTGAAAATGGCATCCCTCAAATTCTTAACCTTTCAGTTCTGATAAAAGATTTCGCCAACAAAAATGCTCGAAAGTTTATTTCCAGTAGTAATTTAAGTTATTTTGTATTATTATTGTGTTTTATTCAGGTTGAATGTGTTTTATACCAACCTCGTTTGTCAATATAACATTCGGAGGTAATCCTATAGATTCAAAACCTTAAGGTCTTGTTTGTTTCTAATGGCGCTGCCTTTAGTCGTAAAAAATAATATCTTCAAACTGCAAAAGTAATTTTCGTGTAATTAAGAATTTTTGGTTTTCAAAATATTCTAAAAAAATTGACTTTTTAAAATTTTTATTTTATTGACTTTTGGGTTGCCCTACTTATTATTCATTTAAATTTAAAAGAAATGATATATGCCAAATGTATTTATTTCTATTGTGATACTAATTTAAATAAGAACATCCTTTGATGACATTGTTAGGGCCTTGAATTACCTGAAATACGGAGACAGCGTAAGGGTAATGAAAAAAAATATACTTACATAAATTTTTCAAAACAAGTAACAAGAAAAGTTTTATCAATAACAGCTGAAATAAGAAATCACAAAGGATAACAAGTGGAATATTTTGGCGCTCCAATTGTTGGCTGCCTTGGGTGGCGATCGACCTAGCCACCCAAAGGCAGGCCTACGGCTGCCCTTAATATTTTACGTCTTATGTTATTTTCATGTCGGTTATTACTTAAATAATTTATCTTTCGGAATTTTAGGTTATTTAGTATAATTATATTGAATTAATTGACTTCTAGTTTTTATTACTCATATCAAGATTTAGATTCGCCTGAGGAATTTAATCTATTCCTCCTCCAGTCACATCTACCCTGTAAGTTTAAGATTAATCTTGAGTTGATTGACTTTCGAACTTTTATTTATTCAGATTTTATTATTTAAACATCTACGAAATTGTTATTGCAACAATTTGGCTTATTCATGTATCCATCTCCAATGATTTGATCTAATGAGCTATGCATGTTGATATTATGGTTAATGGATGCTCACCGAGCTATCCGTGTGAGTGATGTTAAGCCGGTATGTTAGCTCTAAATTTAATTCAATTTTTCCAGTGCAGGCAGAAAGTGTGAAGATCCGAATTCCCGTACACGATCCACCCTTTACTGCTATTTATAATTTTGATTTTACTTTCGAACCTGTCGTTCTTCACAAACAGGTCTTCACGGTCACGGAGCCGTTGCAGGTTGTGGGTTCTGGGTGTTGATATTTTTAAAACTATATGTTTGTTACATAGGCAACCCAATACAGATATTTTTCGATTATCCATCGGCACCCGTTGCTAGGCGACGTTGGAACTGTGTTCGAGTGGGTGGATAGTCCGCAAAAAGTCAGCACTATTACTAATGCTCCAATTGACCGAACGATCCATGGGTCAAATGAGCGGCCGATAGAAGGCCTATGCTCGATTTCGATTTTTTAGGTCCCATTATTCTTCTATCTCCTTCGAATACTAATCTATACTGGGTTGTCATTTGTCAATATATCCAGTCTAGTAGTCTTCCTTGTCACTGTTCGTACTTTTGATTTTTTTGTGCCTGTACCCGCTTCGTTATGTTAAATATCCTCACAGTATATATCTTACTAGTATGTTTCCTATTGTTATCACTTGTATTATCGTCGTTACTATTATATGTATTATTCTTATCCATTGTTACTACTATTACTATTATTATCATTTCTATTATTATTATTATTATTATTATTATTATTATTATTATTATTATTATTATTATTATTATCATTGGTGGGTTTCTAAGTATTGATGTTTAAATTATGTTGTGGTTACCCAGACAACCCCATATAAATATTCTTTTGCTTGCCAATCGGCACCCGTTGCTAGGCAATGTTGGAACTGTGTTCGAGTGGGTTGATCATCCGCAAAAAGTGAGCGCTATTACTAATGCTGTAATTGACCGAATGATCTCTGGGTTCAACGAGCTGTCGATAGAAGACCTGTGCTCGCTTTTGCTTTTTAGGTCCCCTTATACCGTTAATTTCATCATTCGTATCCATAACTCTCGTGTAAACTTCTTATTCACACATTGCAATGTCCTCATACTACTTCTGCGAATTAACAATTATCGAATTCTTTAAATAACATTTAAGTAACAACCAATATATATTTTACAAACGAAACAGCACATTTCGACACGTCAATCACGTGTTGTTTAATAATCGAGCGGCTCGGCGTTTAGCCCGCTCTTTACGTCCGGGTCGATAACCACTAGCCTTCAGTGTAGTCTTTGTATCTATTGTTGCCTCTTGGTAGGGTAGTTGGGCAGGAGCAAAAACGAGGGGATACGTCACTGCCGCTTCTTCTTGGCAGGCGGACAATGCTACATCCAGCCCCTTTATCTGGGTCCTCAGGCTTTGGTTCAATTGCCTTTCTTCCATCCAGCCCTTTTGTGCTGCCGTGAGCCTTTGATAAAGCAACTTTGCTTTCTTTGGTTCTAGCCAGGTGGCTTTTGTTTGTTGGGTTTCTTTTGACAACTGAATAATCTGCTCGTAGAAATTCTTGTTAATACTCCGTGCGTGTTCCAACTCTTTCTGTAAGATTTTTAGGGATTCCATATCTGTAAATAATGATATTAATTCTTGTCTACCAATCTTAAATCATTTAACTGGTCATACAAACATTACTATTATTAAACCAAAAAAAAATGAAAGTGGAAAAAGTCAACTAATCATTTATTAATTTCACTAAATCCTATCAAGCTTTTATAGTCTGGAATCAAGTTATTGTTGAAAGTGGAAAATTCTGTGAATCCCATCATCGCGATTCTCAGCGGCCGGTTGAGCATAAAGGCGCTCACGGTACACAAATACCGGTCGTTTCGTATTTCTTTTGCGGTTGGAACGGAATCTCAGAGGAATGGCAACATTTGTACTAGTAGAGTTAACTTTCATCCGTCCGTCAACACAATTGCGAGTGGGGCTGCGCGGCGGGGTGTAGTTGTCGTATCCGCGATATCTTCTTCTACATTTGCTAGATATTGCCTGGCTCTGACCACTTGGAAATCGACCTGGCGCTGGTGGTCCTCGAAACGTGAGAGGAGGAACCGGGCCTGTTCGTGCATTTCCTGGGCGGATTTCGGCCACATTCTCGTTTTACCGCTACGAAAGGTAGCTCATCCTCTTCTTCTTGTCGCAAGGCATTCCATCGGGACTCTCTCGAATGGGACACGGTGAAGCCCGCATCCCACATGGCCTGTCGCCATCAATCAGCGGCCTGTGCGGGGAACCGAATTATGACTCTTGATTCGCCTGAAGGAAATAACAATAATTACTTGATTCTATATTAAAATGACGAGAATACGAAACAGTTTACGATTGGCATGAAAATTATAACCCCACTTGTTGAACACGTACTATTAGCGGAAAACCTGTAGCTTGTCATTACAAATTATCTGATACTGTCATATTCTATTTTTCTACCTTTTATCCCTTTTAACGAAAAATCTCATATCAATTTAATAAATTTATTAAAGTAAAATTAAAAAATTGTAATATATTCGTAATCACAAAAGTTTTAACTATTAAAGTTGCAGACAGAAATATATTCTGTCTGATTCTCAATGACAATTAAAACATATTTGATCTATAAGACGTGCTCAAATTTAACTAATTTATAAATAAAACCGAAATTAAATTTTATCTCACTTAATATTGCTTGTTAAATTACGGGATTGACTCGACCAAAAGAATAAAACGATGTTGATTTACTAACAGAGTTCGTCCTATCCCCTTATAAAGTACCATCGAAAATTCGGGCATGGCACTTGGAGTAGCGGGATTTTATTATAAAGGAAAAAATTCTTCTCACGCCGCCTAAATGAGCGGTTGTTCACCTTGATAGGCATATTCATAAATAACTTTTTAAAATACTTCTTCTTATTGTTTATTAGCCTACCAAACTTTTACATAATTTTCGTATTGTTTATTAACGTATAAAAATTTTTAATCATTTTCTTCTTATGTATTAATAAATAACGAATTTATTTTAATTCATAAGAGAACCCGCTTTTACAAAGAATGTTTAAAACAATGCAACAAAAATATCCACAAAAAATTGACGGATAAAACGAAACAAATGATTGAGAACTCCAGCATACGCTATAATATGCAATTGAATGGAATCGGGCGGGGTGGGACATCGATTATGACCTATTCTCTACCATGAAACGAATATAAAATTCGGTGGAAAATTTATTAAACAACCAATTCTCCTAAGGCCAAATTGCCTATTTCGATAGAATTCCGCGGAAATCGCTGTTAAGTAAGGTTATTTACATATTCCAAAGGTCCTAAGTTAGGGTATGTTTGACCATAAATTAAGGTCTAATATAATACGACATATACCTACATAAAGTTAAAATGCATATACTTACTAGAAAAGTGCAAATATTAGGATCGAATTCCATAATTTACGTGCAATTACAAAGGAAAAAATATAGTTTGGTGAGAAAACTAGCATACAAACACGATTACCCTACGCGCAACGATCACATAATGAAAAACTACATACTTGGGACCAACATTATGGACAGAATCATTTGCTGTAAGTATTTTTTTCTAATATATACACACACATATATATATATATATATATATATATATATATGTTTGAAAAATATGTAATTTGAGGGTTTTACAAACATATTATCACACTCCAACCTTCTGTGAATGGAGATGAGGAAAAATTAATTTAAAATATATTCTAGTTTAATAACTTTAATTTTGGAAAATAATCGTGGATTACCGGAAAATATGGAAAGTGTAGGAGGGAAAAAAACATTCAACAATTTCACAGTCACAGAATAGAGAGGAACTAATTACAATCCGATTAAAATTTTAATAGATTTCAAAATTTGTGGTTAACTTAAAATTAATCTTGATTTTAAATTCATCGAAATACATAAAAAGAAACACGACAATTGAATTTAAATAAAAATATTCTTAACATTAAAAAATATTTTAGAAATGATTTAACAATTGTAAATTTAATGTACGATATATCATAACAAAATTACATTCTACCCATAATACTTGTCCTTGTCTCACCTAATTTATACGCTCTGAGAAGTTGAAAATAAAGAATTAATTTACTCGGGACATCTACACTGAAGTCCGGCGGGGTAATTCCAGTTGTGGATCGGATCGAGGCACTTCTATCAGATTGGTCTGTCTGGCGTTGCATGATAAAAATATTTTTGTACACTGACTATTTCGATTTAGCCATCTCCATATATTGGCTATTGGTTATTGGTGTGTCAATAGATTCGACCCACGCAGAAGGTGCATCGTGAAAGTTGGGTTGATCGATCATTAAGAGACAGATTCTCGGCCTAGTGTGTGTGTATGTGTCGTCTAAGAATTTGGATGTGCTCGTTGCATTTCTGTGGCATAGTGTGCGGCACGAGATCGTTAGATTGAATTAGGTAATATGAGTCAAGAGAGATGTGTCTGGTAAGTTTTGATTTATATGAGTTTTAGTTTATCTATCGCATTTCAGACACTTTAATTTATTCGAATTCTCGTGGCAAACGGTTCTCACAAATCCAATTTGATGGTAAGTATTATTCACGACTAGATATTTTCGGATTTTAGTTCTTTACTAATTCAGTATTTCTATTTTTTGGAGGATTATCTATAGAAGGACGATCTTGTTTCCTGTTGTTGTCAGATCTGGGTGGAGTTTTAAAAAAAAATAAATGTCCCTCAAGTGTTTATTTATGATCGAATTTAATTTATAAATACCTAAGTCGTTTGCATAGTTTAATTTGCCAAATTTATTCATTAACTTTTCAAAAAATTTAGGGAAGCTATCGTATTTACGTCAGTCAATTCTCCTCATGAATAGTTTTGTTGAGTTTAACTATGTTATTTCAATACGGTTTACGTGACATAATCATTTAGAGTCCTTAGAACTTAACTTCTCCTTACTTTTTCTTCCTAAAATTTTATCTTTGAAGTCTTAATAATTACCGTATTTGATTTAAGTGGTGGGTTTACTAGATTCGATACATTATTTTATGGTATCTGTATAATTTTATCTCTCCCTTCAAGTAATTTTTAATAATTCTCAAGCGGCATCTGACGTATGGAATAGTCGCCTGAATTTACGTTTATTGAAGTAACGTCATTAACTCTCATCTTAATATTAAACGGTATCAGTACTTTACCTTTCTCGCGTCATATTATCGACTCTCAGTGTGACGTTATGACTCTATGTTAATGGGATTGATTCGTTTTTTCTCAGGGAATCTATTTTTACTATCAACGTGATATTAGAGGTCTACAGTGGTCGTATTATTTCGTTTTCCTTTACTTAACTGATCTTATTGACTTTCATTGGACTATTAAAGGTTTCTAAATACGAGGGTTTATAACAATTACTTATGGGAGTTGATGTAAAACGACACCTTTAACTTTGAAACTATATGTTATCTAGATCTTTAATACATATTTTAAACTCATAACAACGATTTCGTTTTCGAATTTCCCCGGTGCCTTCCCCTGAATTGACCTTAGGCGCAATGTGTTTATATTATAATTAGTGAGTGCCCACTGGACTACTTGTGTGATGATTTTGAGCCGTATGTGAATATAATTTTAGGTCGAGTTTATGGAAATTGAGAGACGAGGAAACAGCCAAAATACTATTTCCTCTTCCCCTATACGGAACAATATTGACGTTCCAGCTCCTGCGTTCCGCACACCGAGGCCTTCACGGGCACGAATCATTGGCGATTTTCCACGCACTTACACGAATTCGAATAGTATGTTGGATTTTAATAACTTGTAGCGTGTTTCGGCTGTGGGCCGGAAAAATTTCGACAATATAAAACAATGTTTTTGCTATTTAAATATTTTATTAAAATAAAAATATAATTTACCCGATACCATCATCATAACAAAATATCATAAATACACCGCTCCCCCCACCCAAGCAGAGCTCCATTGAGGTTGCGAGGATGCGACGTGGAGAGAGTTTTCAAATAAAACTCTCACTTACATCGAATATTCAAAATACTTTCAAGTTCTAGAAAAACTGATTTAAGACTAGTTAAAACGATTAAAATTGTGTAAAAATGAATCGGTATATATACTTATTGTACGACCCTAACCTTGCGTGTTCTTTTTGATTTAATAAAACAAAATTTGACCTTGGAATTTTCTGGTATATTCTAATCTTTAATTTTATTATTTGAGATTTTATTTGATAATTTTCTTTTGAATTTTTAAATTGAATTATTTCTAATTCAAATTATTTGATTCTTATTTCATTTTCATGAAATTCCGCATTTTTTGATAAATTGTCCAATTCGGTCAAATTGTGGGTTTTCGTGTTATGTTTATATTTATTTCGTGCGGATCTTGTTGCATTTTGTTATTATTTAATTTTTATTTTTGTGTTTATAATTTTTTATGTTTAACTGTTTTTTCTCTCATATTTTGGTAGGGTTAATTGATATTTTAATAGGTTCGATTTTAAATCTGCATGTTATATTTGCATGTGTGTTACCGATTCATTTAAACATTTACAAGGCCGTTTGTGTTCTGGCCCAACATTATTATTATTATTATTATTACTATTATTATTATTATTATTATTATTATTATTATTATTATTATTATTATTGGTGGGTTTCTGGATGTTGATTTCTTGAAACTATATGGTTGTTACCCAGACAACCCCATACACTCGGTACCAGTTGCTAAGCAACGTTGGAACTGTGTTCGAGTGGGTAGATCGTCCGCAAAAAGTGAGCGCTATTGCTAATGTTATAATTGACCGAACGATCCATGGGTCCAACGAGCTGCCGATAGAAGGCCTGTGCTCGATTTCGTTTTTTAGGTCCCATTGCTCTCCGATCTCCTTCAAATATTAATCCACACTGTTATCTCATTTATCCTTACGCCTATTTCCATAGTCCTACTTGTCTTTGTCCCTATTGATGATTTTTCTATGGCCTGTAATCCCTTCGTTATGTAAGTATGCACTCAGTATCTATTTTACCCTTAACCCTATTATAACTGATATGTCTACTATTAATGTCACTAGCGTTATCATTGTTACTATTATATGTATTACCTTTATTAATTATTACTACTATTACATTTATTATTATTCTAATTACTATAATTACCATTACATTTATTATTATTACTACTATTATTATTATTACTATTATTATTATCATAATTTTTATCATTAATATTATAAGTACCATGATCATTCTTATTATTATTATTATCCTCATTATTATTGTCATTATTATTATCAAATTTTTGCGTAGGAATTCGTCCTTATTCCTCGGCAAAAAAAATATACTTTGCTTAGATAAAAAATTTGCCGTAATCCATCTTTATTTTACAGTTTTTGACAAAGTATTTTCCTTGAGTCGAAATTTTTAGCAGCGTACCGCCTTTATTTTACAGTTTTATAAGGATATTATACTAACAATTGAACAACATTCCATGTTTATTTTACTTTTTTCTATAAGTATTTTAATTGATTCGGGAAATTTGAGCAGCCATCCGCCCTTATTTTGTGGTTTCAAGAGAATATTATACCAACAATCGAACAACATTTCACTTTTACTTTACTATTTTCTATAAGCATTTTAATTGATTCGTGAAATTTGAGCAGCGTTCCGCCCTTATCCTACAGTTTTACGATAAATGTTTTAACTATTTCCGAAAATTTGCGCAGCGTTCTCCTCATATTTTTCGTCTCAATTCAACATAATTTATTTAATTCTTAAATATTATTTAAAACATTATTTTTCCTGATTTTAGTCGTTCGGATTAATCGTTTTCCGATGGCTATTCATTTTAACTGTTGCAACGATTTCGCTATTTTCCCCGCTACCCATTCCCTCTCTTTGTCCTTAAGATCTACTCGGTGTTAATGATTTTGAGCCAAATGTTGTTAAAATATTTATGTCGATTTTATCGAAATTAAGTGCAAGGAAGTTGAGCCAAAAGACCCACTTTCAAGCTACTCTCTTTCGCTATTTAATTCAGTGATTTGACGTTTGGGTTCCTGCGTTCTCACGCCGGAGCCTTCACGGACACGACTGTTGGCGGACTTACATCGCTCTTACACAGTTCGGTAACTATGTGTGATTTTACTGACTTGCTTTGGCTGTGGGCCGAAAAAGGAAAAAATAAATTTTACCAGATCAATTGGGTAAAAGTTTCGATTCATAAATATTTTATTTGGCATGATACATCTCCCGTAGTAATCGGGAGTTCGTTGGCATAAACACTGTTCATCGCTTCATCCTTTAATCAATTTGTCAATAAATTCACAAAACACCCATTCACATTCTCATAACTGGTCAATAAATTAATAAAGAATTCATTCACATATATGTCAATGTACAGTAACTGAAAGTTATCGTGTTCAGGCAAAACACTTACTAATGTTAATTGCCTGAATGCACGGCTAACATTTGCAATGCACCCCAACCGATTTGGACTGAAAAATATTTTCTGAAAAATAAGACTGAAAATTTGTCAAAACACATCAGTATATATACCTATAATTTGGCCTTAACCTTGCGTGTTATTTTTATTGCGATTAAACAAATTTTACCTTGAAATTATTTGTGTTATCTAAATTAAATGTTTATTAATTCCTTAATTTAAATTGGTAATTTATTTTTAACATTTTTAAATAAATTTATTCAACTAAAAATATTTTATTTTTTCTCGTTTAATTCATTAATTTTTACTATTATATAAATGATCATTTTACTGTCAAATTTTCTGGTTATTATGTTATATTTTATGTAGATTTCATGCGGTTCTTGATGCATTTTGTATTTATTTTATTTTACTTTTATGTTTTTGATTTTAAATTTATTTATATTCCTTCAAATTTTAGAGTGTTTAGTTGATGTTGTATGTTGTATTTTAAGTTATCTTGGTGCTGGGTTTTTGTGCTGTATTACTAATGCATTTAAACAATTCTCAAGTCCATCTGTGTTCTGGCCCAACATTATTATTATTATTATTTTATATAAAAATAGAGCACTTAATGTGCTTCAAAATATCTTCAAAAAACACATCTGAAAACCATTAAAGAAAGTAAGAACATTTGAAGTGCTTAAACTTATTTTCAAAAAAGTTAATGAAAAACAAAATTCATGTTTTGGCCCCTTGTGGATGTAATTAAAAATTATTATTTTATTTTTCATTTTAGGATATATATAATATTCTAGTCGTTTCTTACCATGAATATCCCTATGTTATTTGTAAATTTACACAATAAAATAAAATTATCATCAGTGTATTGCCATCAAAAAATCAAATGCAAGTTAGAACTTCGCAAACCATATCTGTCATTCATTATAATTTGTTATGTAAAAGTTTATTCTGCACTTATTATTTCTAATGTTGTAGTATTTTAGTTTTATAATTTTTTATTTTATTTCCATCTTCTAACATGTTTTGAGGGAATCTGAATCATAGAAAAGATAATTATTCTAAACTTTTTGTTTTTGGAAAATAAATTTCTAGTTAAAAAGTGAGATCAAATATTTATTTAACTTCACCCAAAAAAATCCAGAGCCATCCTGGCTAATTTATTGTTTAATTTAAATGATTTATAAACATAGAAATTAGAAAGATTCAATCCAACATTTTGTACTTTATATATTTCTTTCTTACGTTTGTAGATTTTTGCAGAAATCTAAAATGTGATATTTAATACAAAAAAGAAAAAAGTACAATTAAAGCAAGAAATAGAAAATTTTAAGATTCCACTTTTTTATAAAAAAATGAAATATAAGAAATTTAATCAACATTCGATGTACACACAAACACGTGCACACACAATCACATGCACACAAACATAAGTCAATAGTAATCAATTGAATATAATCAAATTAAATTTCTTAAATTTCATTTAGATTTTAATTTCTCACAGACATGGAAATAAGAAATGCAAATGAAGGTGACAGCCAAATTCAATGGAGTGCAAAAGTGAAAGCAGCAATTGATTATCATAAGTTTTGTATTGAACAACTGAAATTAGCTACTTTGCAAAGTTCTCAACCAAATTCGGAAACGGAAATAAATTCAGAAAAGAACTTTATAAATTTACGAAAGCCGATTTATTTCCGAAGCATTATTACAAATGAATGATACTTTGGAATTTATGGAATTAATTATTATCAAATGAGATGGAAACAAGCAATTTTTGAAGCATTAAATTTGTGACATTATTCTTTGAAATTTTTTGAGAAATGCTAAAAAAAGAGTAAAATTTTATTCATTTGAATCAAAACACAAAAAATATATTACTAAATAATTGTTTTAAATACACTGGAAATTTGGTTAACATTGATTGGTCGAAATTTGTGCGGAGTAGAATTTTATATTTCTTCAGGAATCCCGGAATACTCTTGAAATTCGGCTTATTTAGATGTATATTTTTCGGCTTCTGGTGAGAGGTAAAAATCTTCCGGAACTTAAGAATCCACTGTCGGATTTTAGAATTTTGAAAAGATTTTCTTAAATTTTTTAATTTTATAAGGCATGAAAAATATTCTACGAAAAAATTATTCCGGGCAACATATCGCGTTATAATTAATTGTATTTTGTATCAGAAATCCAATCTAACTGTTTCGTATAAAGTTCAATTTATTTTTAATACGAATCGTTAGTGATAACAAACAAAAATGCGTCACATTAAATAACTTTTTCAAATGAGAAAGCCTCACAGATCACCAACTCTGTACTAAAATACGTTCTGATTTTCCATTAAAATTTACTTTTGTTTTTTGATTGGTTTAAATTTAAAATTTTTTTTAATTAAACATTTTCAAATATAATATTTTATTTTTTGTATTGTCAAATTTAACAAATAGCTTCTTTTGCTTTATCACTGTTTTTCTTTCTTAAAATTTCTTTTTTCGACAAATTTTAATATAAAAATAAAGAAAGTTTTATATTAAACAAATTATTTTTTAATTAAAATATTTTAATAATTAAATATTTGAATACTTTTACACCAATTTTTAAAAAAATTATATAAATATTTAAATTTTTATCACTATTATAATAAAATTTTAAAATAATAATGAAATATTTTATAACTTAAATCATTTTAATAATGTTAAAATTTAAAAATTATAAACAATACTGAAGCATCAATTTATCACAATTTAACAAATTCAGACTATTTTATAATATTTAGCACATTCGTTGTCATAGCACTTAGAGCATCAATCTTTGGATCCAATGGTCTTATCAACAATGTTTCACATTTAACACGTTCCCAATAATTATTAAAACTTTTCAACAAAATTTGAAAATCAGACATTCCTATTTTACTTTTACAGCCTCTATTGTGCTCACAAATATTGGTCAAACCCTTCAATCGTCGATGCTATTGAATTCGAGGATAGAGATCACGGAAGTCTCTACAATGTATACGGTATTACACCCATTACATGTGTTGGGCCAGAACGTAAACGGCCTTGGAAAATGTTTAAATGGATCAGAAACACACACGCAAAAATAACACGCAATTTAAATAAACCCACTGAAACATCAAGTAAACCCGATAAAATCTGAGAAATAAAAGAATTAAATATAAAATAATAAACATAAAAATAAAATAAAAATATTAACAAAATGCACCAAGATTCGCACGATACCTATACAAATATAACAAGAAAACACAACAAATTCGACAAAATTAGAAAAAATCAATTAAAGTTCATTAAAGTGGAATTTAAATCGAAAAATTGAATTAGTAATAATTCAATAAAAATTTTAAATAAAAAATAATAAAAATAAATAATAGAATTTGCTTCACACAAATAGGTATATATACTGATCCATTTTCACATTTAACTTAACCATTTTTGAAAATTGACCATTTTCAAACCAATTTTGGACTTTAACCATTGTTTGAAAATTGTGAATCGTTTTTAAAACCATTTGTAAACCAGTTTAGAACTATTTGAAAACCATTTCGAGAATTTGTTTTATTATTCTAGGTGAGAAATATTTATGTTGGAGCCCTCTTTCCACACCACGTTCATAGCATCTCTGTAGAGCTCTGCTTGACGACGGTGTGGGGAGAGAGGCATTTATGTTTTCTATTATGATATTTTATGTCTTGTATGAAGATTTTGGAATGGTCATGAAGGGTAATTCTGTTATTTTGTCCTAATTAATAAATATTATTAATATATTTAAATTATTCTACATATATTTAACTTATTTTATATGCTTTTATAAATTTTAATGTCGAAATTTTTCCGGCCCACAGCCGACACATAACGCAAGTAATTAAAATCTACATAGTACAGAGGCATGTAAGTGCGTGGAAAATCGCCAATGATATGTACCCGTGAAGACTCAGCGTGCGCAACGCAGCGGTCGTAACGTCAATATTATCCCTATAGCTGAAGCGAGAAATAAGGAAGAAGTCTCTGGCTGCTTCCTCGTTTCTCAATTCTGTAAAATCGACCTAAAATTATATTACATACGGCTTAAAATCATCACACCGAGTAGTCCAGTGGGCACTCAATAAATATAATATGAACACAATATGCGTCTAAGGCCTATTAAAGGGAAAGGGTACTCGGGTTAAATTAACTGAAATCGTTGTTATAATTATTTTGATTAACATTTTGAAATAAATAAAATTTATTGGGAATCATTGAATTCGATTAAATTGAAATTATTGATAAAAATTAAAATAACCATTAATTGTAGAAGTAAAGTGTTTTATTTGGATTAACATTTTGAAATAAATAAAATTTATTGGGAATCATTGAATTCGATTAAATTGAAATTATTGATAAAAATTAAATTAACCATGGATTGTAGAAGTAAAGTATTTTGTGGCTAAGAATCTAAGTAAATGTTGGGTAAAGATAATTTAAACGCTCGTAAATTATTGATTAGGGTAACAGCAAATAATTTCATCAGTTAATTCACTATAATTCATTTCAATAAAAGTAGTCTGATCTTGGAGTAAGAACGAGTAATGTATTGATCTAAACAAAATCAACCCCCGATAAAATTGAAAGCAACTAAGAATCGAATTCATTGGTTTCAAATAAAGAAACGCATCAATTAAAGGTGAAACGATTTTCGAATAACAGTATGAAATCCCTTAATTAAATTGTTGATTAAAGATCCAAATTTTCATTGATTAAAGCAAAGGAAAAGTCTTAAAACAAAGTAATCATTTAGTTAAATGTTGAAAACTATTGATAAAAATAAAATAATCTGTTGATTAATAATCCAAAACTTCATCGATTAAATACAAGGGGAAACGTTAGGAATTAAAGCTTTATTATAACGAAATCGTTTAGTTAATTGCTAAAATTATTCATTGATAAAAGGAAAAATTACGGATTAGAAATAAAGCCCTCATTTGGTTGAAGCTCGAATACGATCGATAATAATAAAATAATTCGTTGATTAATAGTACAAACTCATTGCGTAATAAACGGAGCTTTTCCTTTGATTTAATTAGATGAGTTAACCTAAAACCTTAGCAATTCAGAATAAAATGGGGTATAAAATATTATTCACTGACCAAATTAAAAAATAAAGTCTGATTAACATAAAGAAATTGTGATTAAAGGAACCAAAATGAATGAATCAACAAATAAATACCAATCCGTTATTGAATAAAAATGACAGAAATTCAAATTAACACTATGATTGAAAGGCAGGGATAAAATTGAAAATGATCCGAATTAGAAACGCGAACAGATCAATTTATTAGGAAACGAAATAGTATTAGATTTAACTTGATGGCGGCCATTTAGCTTAGAAAGATTTTCTTGATATCGGACGAATATCCTGACACCGTTTTAGACCCGAGAGTAATTCCATAATTTTCTCGTAGAAACCAAACGAACGACTATAAAGTTAATAAATACACCAACAAAATCACAAGAAATTAACTTACGACGCGCTCAAAATCCGATATAGTCCAACTTAGACGAATAAATATCTCAACTGATGAATATCGAAGTGATGCTTGATACGGAGTCCCATCATTAGAAAGTCTACGCGCACTCCACAACCGAAATTTGCACTAAGTCGATAATAGAAGTAGCCGATCGATAACTAAATTAACTTGAGAGAATCAACCGGAAACCGGAAACCTACCTTGAATAAATCTAACATCCGCTGGATCGAAGGGATTGACGTTTCCGCCCACATCGTCCTGACAGGATGTGACTAAATTGAATCTCGTCAATTTACGTACAACAGGTAAACACTAACTCTGTTTCGAATAGACATTAACATCCTAGAATAGCGGATTTTAGAATTAGTTTAATCAATATCGATGATATATATTAGTAAATTGTAACCTTATATTAGTTAATATAACCTTTATATATTTAATAAATTTCGGAATAAATCTCAAACAGCAGTAGGTAGTTGGTAACCCTTAAATCAACCTCAATATCTGATAACATCACGGAGCCTTTGAGTTTTGAAACCGATTTTAACAGATAGTATCGCGGAGTACTTAGTGAATTGTAAATGAACCTTAATTAGTAGTAATTCCATCCACTAGACAAATCCTAACTTAACAAACGTTAGTGCCTGATAGATTGTGGATTTTCGACTCACCCATCTGCTTAACACTAAAATGTTATCTTGTTCTAATTATTACCATCATTAACAAGAGTTAGATGGGAGTGCCGTGAGGAGTTAGCCAGCAGAATACATCCCACCAGGAACGCACAGATAAATAACCTTAGTCGTTTCGAGTTGCAATAATAATCAAACTAGTAAGGTTTAATCGGTCTAAGAGCGATAACATAATCAACGTTTAGTCTAGTATTATTATAAGCCGACGACTTAATCGAATTTGATAACGATAACCATTTAGATATGCCTATCGACCAAATTACCATTCAAGTAGTAGAGGAACCACACCCAAGAGAGGTACCAAAGGTTGCCGCGACTACCAAACAACTTCCACCCCGGTGGCCACACCCGACCACCTGGCGATTGTTGGGTCTCGAATCCGATCCCTGTGGACTCGCCGGACAACAATACCCGGCCGAAGAAATATATGATCACGCCAGAAATCTCCTCACCTTCTGGGAACAAGTACAAGAGCAAGTGGACCTCAATGTGGTCAAAGCCCGGATGTACCTCACGAACGTGGAGGAGGACATCCGCGTCGGGCTCATCGCGGAGGCATACCCACCTCACCCAGTCCGCGATACCCGACGGCCCTATACGGTGGCGGCTCTGAAGAGGAGTTTGGAGAGAGAATTTCCGGAAGATGTACTATAGTAATGACGGAGTGTTGTAGAGATTGATTTAAATATTGAGTTCCTTTTCGTTCGTTATTTGATCTCATAGATAAACTAGCTTCATACAATTTGTTTAGTTAAATAATAGAACTTTGATTTAATGAAGGCAACAAGGAATTTAAATGCTTCCCTATTATAGAGATGTCATCCCTACAACTTCTACAAGCGGAACTGGAACGGGCAAGACAATCGAACGCAGAGTTACTCGCCCAAATACTTCAATTAACTCGAGAGACTCAACAGTTAAAAGCAACCTGGGTTGATCCAGCAAAGATGAGAGCTGTATATCACCGACTCACAGCGGCTCAGAAAGGCTGGGAGGAAGAGCGGCAGCTAAATCAGAGTCTGCGCACGCAGATTCGGGGACTCGAAGTCGCCCTAGCGGTATGCCGAGAAGGTGAAGCGGTAACTTACCCGCTCATTTTCGCCCCGACCCAAATGCCGCAGACAACCACCAAGCCAACAGAACAACCCATCAATAATCGTCGACCGGGACGTAAGGAACGCGCCCGACGTCGAGCAACGCAGCTGCAAAATACCAACCGTAAATATTCCACATGTGATTGATTCAAATAGAGTAGTGTTCGCCTTAGTTGAGTCGTTCTTTTGAAATTGCATGTCAGTATTGTCACGAGTAACCTTATTACGTCTCAGTTTTCTATAGTCAATTAAGAGCTAATCCTGAATAGTATGAGGGACAGAGCTAAGCGAGCACAGGTCTTCTATCGACAGCTCGTGAACCCGAGGGTTGTCCGAGCAACTACAGTACTAGCACATGGTACTCAATTTTTGCGGGCAATCCACCACTTGAACACATTACCAACGTTGCTTAGCAACGGGTGCCAAGTGGCGATCAGTATCATTTTGTATGGCGTTACGAGGGCAACCACCGATTAGTTCAAACAAACAATGAAACCCTGTAACCCACCACATGTAAATTGATAAACGAGATTATTATTATTATTATTATTTTTATTAGTATTATTTTGTTATTAGCACATGGAGTGCTTGAACTTATTTAATTGTATTTTTGGTATTCATGTGTCATTGCAGTCAATTTCGTTTCTCGCGCCGCTGTGCGCGATTGTGGTTTTTTGATTGTTTGGGTGTGCACACAGACGCGAGGCGAGATTGTAATTTATCAATTTTAATGAAATAAAGTTTAATTGTGAAAATTTTTTTTTAATGTTTTTGTGTTATCGAATCAATTCTATAAAATTGTGTTTAATTATTATTTGTTTAATTACTAGTTTTAGTTTAATATGAATTTGGTCTCGTTTGTTAATTATGACTTTTCTATGTTTAGTTTGAATTTGGATACTTATTATGAATTTTCTACGTTTAATTTGAATTATTTTGGAACTATTTTTGGATTGGATATTTTGTGATTTGTTACAAATAAAGTTTTAGAATTTACTATCAATTTTACTATCAAATGTCGTGCAACGATATCGATATTGATTTGAGTACTACCTATTCATGTGTTGGTTTATTTCAACATGGAAAAAATTGTTGTTAATAATCAAGGAAACCGCACAACACACAGTTATGTTGCATTTGCAGAACGATTGATTGAGTATGCTGCAAAATATCAAAATACTAGGAATCACAACAATACGATTTTCGATGCCAAGCGACTGATTGGAATAACTAATAAAAATACAATGAACATGACAGAAATAACCCAATGTGTTTATTCAATTAAATCGCCTAGCAATAAAAACCACAAATCAAAATAAACTCTAGTTTTGTAATTAAAAAGCATCTAGAAAGCGTTTAATTATTTAATTTTAAATATATATATATATATATATATATATATATATATATATATATATACAGTAAAAGTACATCCACTAAAAAGTACACCTCTCCTAAATGTACAAAAAATGAAAATGAGCCGCATTTGTGATTTTAAGGGGCATTGACTCTTTATACGAGGTTCATCGCAATAAAGTATAATTATATAATTTTAAAAAATATTAATTAACTCAAAAGAAAGAATTTTAACGATTACTTTGAATATCATATATTTTTTATAATCTTTAAAATTCTATTTAGAGATATATTTGAAATTATATAAAGATATTATTAAAAGTTTAAATGTTAAAAACAATTAAAGTGTTTTAATATTAAGAAACTCATAATTAAATTTTTAAGAACCCATATCAAAATGGCAAAAAACAACAACACCACATAAACAAAAAGACAGTTTATGGATTTTGAAAAGAAGATACAAGTTTTAGAATTTTTACGAAGGAATAAAAGTATAAGGGAAACAGCAAAATTTGTTGATGTGTCTAAGGATAAGTTAAAGAAATGAAGAACAATCAGTTGGAAATAATGTGAATTGCTGAAGGAAGAGGTTCATTAAAAAGAGGCCGACTTTCGAAAAAAAATGAGATTAATGTAGAGACAAGATAAATATGAAAAAATTCAACCCATAACTAATTGTGAATTGTAATGGTATTCATAATTATTTTTATTGTGTGCTGTGATGATTTTTCCCACGCTCGGTGTTCCGCACTCTGCCTTATTTATTTTTGAGAAAGGGATTATACCTGCGGCGATTTTGAAATTTATTCGACACAACTCTCTTTGGGCCATCCGGCGTCTGCATTGCAGTTGTCTATTTTTTTCCTCTAGATGAAGCAAATAAGATTCGACTCTTTAACAGGCTTCTCTGGCGGGATTTCGACCAGGTTCTCTCTTGATGGTGATGCTGTGGATATTCATCACTTTCAGCGATCCTGGTAGAACTGACCGCGTAGTGATCGTGAGTAGTGTGATTTTAGGGAGAACGACTCCGACCGCCCTGAGGCCAGGGTACCCAAAAACATTACTGCCAAATTGTCAACTGAACAATTTTTAATTTTTCAACTTTGAATCACTTGCAAATTTCCCACTTGCACATTTACAACTGTTAACTTTTCCACTTGTAAATTTCCAACTGTAAAATTTCCAACTGTTAAATTTCCAACTGTAAATTTTCTACTGTCAATTTCCATTCTGGAAAATGACAATTTGAGAAAAACTGAATTGTCAACACGAAACTCGTTTGCTCTAAAATCACATTATTTGTTTAATTGACAATATTTAAATTTTGAAATATTCACTTTTAAATTTTTCACTTTCAAACATTCGCACATTGGTGATTTCACAGTAAAAACATATTTATTGTGTAATTGTAAATTTTCATTTTTGCAATTCAAGTGTGAAATCTCAAGTTGTCGGGTAGAAAAAAAATGATTATATAAATTTTTGTTTTAAAAATTAAGAGTACCCTAAAAATGGTTTATTCTTCAAGCGAATCTTCTTCTTCAAGTGATAATATTGTAATTGTTGAAGAACTAAAATGTTATGAATGCAGCAAGACATTTAAAAATATTCAAGGGGTTAGATCTCATAACAAAAGTCGACAACATTTAATTAAAGTAACTGGTTTAAATAATTCAAATTAAAAAAACATGTCAAAAATGTGGTGGAACATTTTTAGATTATGGTTATGAATCTCATTATAGATCATGCAAAGGTTTAAATCCAAGAGAAAGAGAAAAAATTTTAATCAAAAACAAAGAATTCGAAGATCAAGACCAAAAAAATAGAGAATTATTCAAGGATGAAATAGAAAAATATGGAATATCTGCTGTTAGTTCAACTGTCAAAATTGGAACACCACAAGATTCAGAAGGTAGAGTTAAAGAATATATTTTATTCAACAAGGATAAAATTATTCAAGAAATAAATATTTCAATAAAAAATTTTAAACATGTAAAATTTCGTGTAGATTTACACATTTCATATAATAGACTTCAAATTCATGATAATCCTTTAACCATTGCAGCGATGTCACCATTTTTCCATTTATTTAATAAACCTCGAGATGATACAATTAATAAAATTTACAAAATTTTAGATAAAGAAGTTACAATAAAGTCAAATTATATTTCTGGAAGTGGCATGACTTTATTTTCATTTGATCGTATTGAAATTCATTTCAACCAAAAGTTTATATTCCAACACCTGATATTCTCAAAATTAAATATATTTTAAATGCTGCCAACAGTGACAATAAAAGTTATCAATGGGCGATTCTTTCATCTTTACATCCTCAAAATATTCATCCAGAACATGTTTCAAAATATAGAAAATTTGAAAATGAATACATTTGGAACATTAGCGAGAATTATGAAGAATGTTTAGAAATTACACATTATTTTTTAGATCGAAATGTTGCCAAATTTGAAAAATTAAACAATTTGAGAATAAATATTTATCACCAACCAAATCCAAATTCCAGAAATATTTATCCATTATACATTTCCGAACAAAATAATTCCAACATTATTAGTCTTTTAATAATCAAAGGTAAAAATTTACAAAAACAAGACATTTATCATTATGTTTGGATTTAAAATTTTCAAGGATTTATAAAAACTCAACTTTCAAAATCTCACAATAAAAATATTCATGTTTGTGAAAGATGTTTCAGCATTACAACAACACCAGACATGAAAATTAAACATACAAGACTTTGTATTCAAAATAAACCAGCAAAGATTAAAATGCCAAATTTTAGAGCCAACAAAACATTCTATTTTCAATGGTCAAAATTAATAAAACCACTAGCAATAATTTATGGAGATTTTGAATCGATAAATGACCCAATGCATGTTGATCAAATTGAGGAAAAATTAAAACAACAAAATTATCAAAATGTTTTTAATGAATTTGAAACTGAAATAAGCAGGAAAAAGAATTTCATGATAAATTTTTCACATACAATAAATCTTACACATCAAATTCCATAAGCATATAGACTTTATGTAAAAGCAATTATCCTGAAATAATTCACTCTTGAGAATATTCATTTCGAGGTGAAAAAGTTTTGAAAGATTTTAGAAAAACAATTAATAATCTTGAACATGAATTCCATGAAATTTTAAAAAATACTGAATTTGAATTAAACATGTCAGAAAAACAAGAATTAGAATTTCAATAAGCTGATAAATGTTGGATGTGCAATGAAAAATTTCAAGATGATTCAAGTTCAAGGGACGAAAGTTCAACCAATACAGTTTCAAATTTAAACAAGATTAAAGATCATGATCATTTCATCGAGTTTAATAATTACCATGGAGCAGCTCACAAATCTTGCAATCTCAATTGTAAAAAACCATTAAAAATTCCAATTGTATTTCATAATCTTAATGGTTATGTTATTCACATGTTTATAAAATCATTAGCTGAAAAAGCAAAAAATAAATTTGAAATAATTGGAAAAACAAATGAAAATTACATAAGTTTAAATTATGGATGTTTTAAATTTATAGATTCACTAAGATTTTTTGGTATGAGTCTTGATCAAGTCGGAAAATCTTTAGCTGCAGATGATTTTAAAATAATAAACAAGTTTTCAATTTCAAACAAAATAGAACCAGAACATTATTTTACATGTAGACAAAAAGGAATTTATCCATATGATTATGTTGATTCATTTGAAAAATATAAAGAAATTGAACTTTCCTCAATTGAAAAATTTTATTCAATTTTGAATCAATCAAATATTACTAATGGAGAATATGATAGAGCACAAATAATGTGAAACATTTTTAATTGTAAAAATTTGGGTGATTATACAGATTTATATCTTAAATTAGATGTATATATTTTAGCAGATTGTTTTGAAAAATTTCGAGAAATTTCAGTTTTGGAACATTCTAGTTTTGTATCTTTTCTTTATTACATCAAACCAAAGAAAAATTAGAATTGTTAACAGACATTAACATGTTTCTATTAATAAAGAAAAACATCCGCGGTGGTATTTCTTCAAACATGGGATCGAAAAAAATAACAACTAATAATTTTCAACAATTTTTCAATTCTCGAGATCCAGATTGTAATGAACCATTTTTACAAATTTCAAATAATGAATTATCAAATGTTCTTGAAAAATTAAACAATCCAACTCAAATAAAATATTTTGATGCAACAGCTTTGTATTTTGGAATAATGACTCAACATTTGCCATTTGAAAATTTCAAATGGGAAACATTATCTGATGAACGTTTAGAGAAAATATTGTCAACTCCAAAATATTCTGATATTGGATATTTTCTAGAATTAGATTTAAGATATCCAAAAGAAATTCATGACAAAACAAAACATTTTCTATTTGCACCACACAAGAGAATAGTAAAATATGAAGAATTGTCACCATGGCAAAAATCAAGAAATCCACATCAAGATGATTCAAGTGAAAAACTAATATGTGATCAACATGGTAAAAAATTGTATCTTGTTCATTATAGAATGTTACAATTTTATCTTCGACATGGAATGAAAATAAAAAGAATTCATAGTATTATTTCTTTCAAACAAAAACCTTGGATGGAACCACATAATAAAGGAAATATACAAACAGAAAAAGTGCAAAAAAGAACAAACTATCTTTTCTTGATACAATTTATAAACTTTTAAATAATGCAGTTTTTGGTAAAACAATGGAAAATCAAGACAAGTATAGAACAATAAAATTATTTACAAAACATGATCTCAATTCATATTTAAAAACAGTTTCAAAACCAGCATTCAAAGGTGAACAAATATTTTCAGAAAATCTTACAGCTGTTGAAAGGAAATTATGAAAGTATACAACAAACCAATATATTTAGGTTTTAGCATTTTAGAATTATCAAAAGGTTCAAATGTACGAAGCTTATTATAATGTATAACAACCATATTTCCGTAAGGAGTTGCCAACCGGAGGTTTCCAGGATAGAATTTCTTTACATCAAATGGATACAGATTCTTTCTTTTTAAAATTTCAATCCCATGATGTTGATCAAGAAATAAAAGATGATCCTATTTTAAGTTAATATTTTAATGATTCTGGAAAATTATTTTCTTACAAGGATGAAAGACCAAATAATATAATAAACGAAACAATATTTATTCGTGCAAAACAATATTCTTTTTTTACTGAAAAACAATGTGGTAATAATATTGAAAATAAAGGAATTCAAAAATGCATGACTAAATTAATGACATGACATGTATAAAGATTGTGTTTAAAAATACAAGACAAGATTTGAAATTGTTCATGCTATTAGAAGTATAAAACATGACATTTATTTAGTTGAACAAAATAAAATATGTTTAAATAATTATGAAGACAGAAGATGGATTCAAGATGATGGAATTACAACACTTCCATATGGAATATCTCGAATTGATGAAAAGAGTAAAGAATATACAAATTTAGATTTAGAAAATTTAATAATTTAAATTTAGAAAATATAAAAATTCAATTTTAGAAAATATAAAAATCCAATGTGGAAAATGTCGGGAGTTTGTTTCATTTAGATATTTTAAAAAAACATACATTATGAATAAAATAAATTTTTAAAAATTTATTTTTTTTATCTTGTTATATTATTAACGAATAAGAAACCTGAAAAAATTAACATAAAATGAAGATCAAAAATATCAAGATTACAAATTATTGAATTCTAAATTCCAAAATTATAAATTCTTGATATTCATTTTATATTCTTGTTTTAATTTTTAGTCATTTCTTTTTTAATTTCCCTTTCAACTTCTTTGGAATATTTTATCTTGTTAATATTTTCATTTCTTTCTTCTATTATTTTATTACTTTCCTGTGTTCTTCAATAGCATAATAATCAAACGCTTTGTTATTATATTTTAAATCCTTGAGGTTTGATGTTTGTATATTTTTAGCAACATCTTTTATGAATGTTTCGAAATCATTCAAGAGTTGTGAAAATTCAATTTAATAATGACTTATTTCATTCTTGAGAGTATCAATTACCTTCATTCGGTTATTCATTTTGGATGATTGGTTACTCATTTTACTTAATTCAAAATTTATTCTACTAATATTTGTATTTATTTCATTTATTTGTTTATTATATTCCATCTCTAAAATTGTGATATATCTATCAACTGAATTATCCACAAATTGTTTCCTTTTGGCATCCTTTTCATTTTTTGGAGTTGGAAGATTTGAAATTGAATTATTATTAATGTTTAATTCTCCTCTCATCCTATCACCATTTTGATTTACAAATTTACTTTCAACTTGTTCCAAAATTGCGTTAGTATATAATGCTAGTGTTCCACCACCAATATTTTCAGGAATTACAATACTCATTTTTAAATTTGATTTTATTATAAAAGATCTAGAATAATAGTATTTGGTTTTCTAATACCAAATACATTATTATCTTTTGTAATATTACAAATTGTATTAAATGTTGTAAACCATGATGACCCAACTTCATAATTAGAATCTTGATTTAATTCTAAAGGAATTGGAAAATTAGCAGAAAATTCTGATTCTTTAGAATCAAAACTTAAATCTGTTGAATATTTTGTAGATGAAAGATTAATCATTTTTTCTAAACTTTTCTCCATTTTAGAATAAAAAGTTTAGGTTGAAGAACCGAAAAAAAAATTAATTTAGTGGAACAATTACAAAACTTGAACCTTCTTTTTCAACACTTGATATTATAAAAGCTTTTTTATATAAATTTATTATTTCTTCATACTCAGGAGTTCCAGGAATCAAAAATATTGTTTTTGGTTTTGATAATTCAATCAATTCTTCAGGAGTATATACTAAATCAGCATCATTTGATATCTCTTGAACCTTTTTGTTTGATACCGGTTGGTTTTCATCCAGAAATGGCTGAGTAGAGATCTCCAGAAATTTAAAATTTGATTTATATTTATCGATAACTATTTTAAACATGTTAATTTATATTATTTTATATTATTTTATATTTATATTATCTTTCCACTACCTATTTCAATATTTAATTCTTTTTCAACCAAAACACAACAAAAGCATTTTCCTTTAAAACCATCATCTTTTTTCTATTTCTATTGTTACACTTACTCCATTAATTGCTAGTTTATCATCCTGTTCCCTAACATAAACACAAAATATAGAATATAAATTTTTAAAATCTGAAAACTTTAATTGTGGTTCAACTAAAAATTCATGAAAAATTAAAATATAACTTTTATATAGCATTGATTGATAATTTTTTGCTTTATCAAATGCTATTGGTTTTCCAGGATAATAACTTGAATTTAATTGAACACTTAAAGATTTTAATTGTTTATCATTATGGCTTGATTGATTAAATTTTGAATTATTAGTTGTATAATTAATAGTTGAATTTTAAACTCAAATCAAAATAAATCTCGGTCGATTATTTAACATTGCTGGTTTCTAAGAAAATGCACTTCCTTCTAAAATATCTACGCAACCTGATATTCTTTGAAAAATATTTACATTGATTGGTTTCGAAAATTATGTTTAATCTTTCAAGAATTTGAGTTTCCAAATGTGGGTTACAAATTATTGATGGAACCACCAACATCATTCTTTCAAATTTTATTTTTGGTTTAGAATCTGCTTTTAAAACTTTTCCATAAGACATTTTTCATAATTATTATTCCTTTCCACTTTCAATTCAAATGATATGAAATAAATTATTCTGTTATATTGTTGAAAGAACCCAAATATATTTTTTAAAGGATATATTCCACCAAATGTTTTGGTTGAATAAAAACTTTTCTAATTTTCTATCCTTTATTTTTTCCATCACTATCATCAGTACCAGTATCGGGAATCCATCCACTTAGTTTACCATCTTGATTTACATAACATCTGACCTCTCTCCACGCTGTTACTACCTGGAGATTGACCTCTGTCCACTATGTTGCTAACTAGTAATTGACACCGATCAACACCCATCAGCACCCATCATCGCCAAATACGCCTAAAACTACGTCTACGACTAAGTCGTAGACTTAACAAAATCACTCACTAGTCCTATTTAAAATTTTATTAATACAACAAGTTCTTGATTTATATGAATTGAAGTGATTCTGCTTGGAATCAGCCAATCGAGGAGGTTGAACGATCGAGATAAAATTTTCGGTTTATTATCATTTAATTTTGAGAAAAGTTTTGTCTCAATAGAGTTCCACTCCTCGAAATTTCTCTGGCTTTACTGATTTTCATCGGTTATCTGATCCGGCTTTGCGCTATAAGTCATATTCGATGGTTTGACATAAAGAGCAGATTTGCAGATATTTGAAATAAAATCCATAATTGCTTCAGAAGAGACAATTTGGGATTTGAGAAGATCCATCAATCTTTTACAACTCGATTGCTGAAAATCGAAATGTTTCTCCAGCGGATCTAATTGGCTCGAAAGAGCATCATTTGAAATTGTTTGGTTTTTCATTTTATTTTAAATATAATATTTTTAAAACAAAATAAAACTATTCTATTGTTTTATTTTGAATTTGAAATTATTTATAATAAAACTTTAATTGAGAATATTATAAAAATAATTTTTAATCAAATTAAAAATCAATTTATTGGCTTTTTAGAACGCCAGTGACATGATAATGTCATTTTCTTGAAGAATTTGCGATGTTACTCATTGCGCATGCTTTTACCAGACCAGCGACTTTTTCAAAAGGAACTCCCATCTTACCAAGTAGATCATAAGATGCTGGGGGAACAGATCCCATAAAACCGATTATACAAGTAAAGATATCAACAGTAAAGCTAGGTTTGGCAGCCTGTATTTGTTTTTTAAAGAATCATATTTTGCCAAATTTTCCTTATTCACAGTTTCAAACGTGACCAAAGAATCAAAAGAACATGTAATATCAACCATAAGAATTGTCTTTTTCTCATTATTAGTTATAATCAAATCGACTCGTTCTTTAGAGTTTGATACCAAGGAGCAAGTGTGGTCCACAACAACAATCAGTGAAGGACTTTTCAAATGATGTACTATTTGTTGAAGGCAATCGTTGTGACGATTAAGTGCAAGAGTAAGATGAACCTTGCAATTTTGCAAAACATGTGGCAACGTTTCATCTTGGTTATGGCAACGCCTACACAATCTATTCTCACCTTTTATATAGGGTTTTGCAAAATTAGCCAATGTGTTTGTTCGGGCACGATGAATAAATTTCCAATGATCCTCTCGTAATTCTCCTTTAAATATTGCTCTATTAATATTAGGGGACAGATAAAAGGTTGATGAATTACTAATGTTACTGTTTTTCCATTTAGTAAAATATGAATCATAAAGAGCAAGATGAAGAACTTTCGAAACCAAACGACGATCAAACTCAGTCAATATTATTGTTCCTTTCAAAGCTGTTGTCAGGCGAAGAATTGGCTTATCATCCAACACTTCAAAGGATATTGTAATATTATGGGTTTTTTCAAAAAACCGAATCGCTGTTCTAGGTCGAAAGAAACGAGTTTTTTTCCCAGAGTGCTTTTGAATAATATCAGCTTTATTAATCCAATTGAAACTGTCTTGGAGTGATGGGTTATTATTCCCAAGCCTAGGTCCAGTGACAAATTTTAAAGAATCTATATTAATACGTTTTGTAAATTCACAATTAGCAGTAAAAAGTCTAAAAAAGTGGCTTATAGTTTGCGTGTGATATTCATCCAAAAGATCAGTGCAAGATGCGCCTCCATTTTCAATCGAGTTATAAAAGTAACTGATTTCAGAATTGTTAGGTAAACTCATCATTTTTCTCAAATGACTACGAAGTTTTGTAGTATTGTTACAAACATTTGCAGAAAGAGCACTAATTTTAATTTCTCTCGTTCTAAATGGGAAGGTTAGGCGAGAGTGAAGGAAGGTCTTATAAGCTCTCAACTTTTGCCAACCGCACAAATCGGAATCCGCTAGCTTTTTCGCATCACTGACAACCTTGTTCAAGATTTCATAAGGACTTTGGTTAGCATGCTCACCTATTGGAACTCCAAGATATTGATAAAATTCTTTACTCAATAATTTCTTTATTTTTATATTATTAATTGAAATTTCACTAATCGTGTCGACATTTGGCAGTTGAATATATGCATTTTTTCAGGTCGATATTCAAATCCAATTTCACGAGCTACATCAAAAGCAATGTTTAAGATATTTTGCAAATCATGAGTATTATTAGCAATAAGAGCGATATCATCAGCATAAGCAAGAACTTGGATTGAAGATTCACCAATTTTGAAAGGTTTTACTTTAGAAAGAGTAACAGCTTGAAGGACAGGATTTATTGCAATGGCAAACAAAATCATTGAAAGAGGGCATCCTTTGTTTGACGCCCTGCTTTATAGGAATATTCGGAGTAACAATTGACACATGTATAGTATGAGCTAGTTTCAGTGTATAGAAGTTTCAAAGTGTTTGTGAATTTTTCACCAACTCCAATGTGTCGTAAAATCTTCCACATGTAATCATGGGGTACACTGCCAATAGCGTCTTTTATGTCAAGAAATGCAATTATGATAGGTGTATCCTTACTATATTTCGAGTGCTCAAGACAAGATGAAAGTACAGAATTGTGTTCTACACAACCATCATACACAGAACCCCTTTTTGTCCGATATGAAGTAGATTGTTTCGATTTACCCACGATGTTAAGCGTCTAGCTAATATTGATGCAAATATTTTATAAACAACGAATAACAAAGCAATTGGTCGCCAAGAAGAGATCAGATTATATTTATCACCTTTATCAGGTTTAGGAATCATTAGAGTTTTAAAAGATTTCCAAACGTCAGGCATAGTATTTTCCGTGATGATTTTGTTTTAAAGAAGAGTCAACAATTTACCTTCTGGGTCAAGAATAGCAATATCGTTATATTTAATTCCATCAATTCCAAGAGATGTATTATCAGCTCTTTTCAGTTCAAAAATAACCTCTTTATCTATAATTGGTCGAAGTAAAAGAGTATTTTGAGATTTTAGACCAAAGTTTAAAACATTATCATAACTTTTAATTAGCGGATCTTGATGGCTAAAATTACCAATGTGATCTTTAATTGTTGGCCTCTCGTTTATTTCCTCGTTAACTAAAATGTTGTATACCGTCGTTTTCATATTTTGATTAAATGATGATTTGAAGTTAGTTTTTGGTGGTGGAACTTTACTGGTTTTATTTCCTAAATATGGTCTACTGATTTTAGTTACACTTGTTTCTTTACGAATACGTATTTCATTAATAATAAAGTTACTAATTTCGTTTACACTTGCGTTTTGTAGGGTCAACAGATTCTCATTTATCAAAAGTATGCGTTGATTTAATTTTAGCTTTACATTTGTTTTATTATCAGATAAATTCTTTATTGAATCCTTTATAATGTCTTGTACAGTCGGTAATAAAGACTTTATGACATTTCCAATATCACGGAGATTAATATTTTCCAAAGACAAATCTAAGGCATAGTGTTTGATAAATGCACATATGAAAATCCTACTAACAAGACCAGAGCCACGAATATCATGAGGACAGTTACCAAGTAGTTTACAAAGTTCCGGAGTTTCTTTGATTTCATTGATTTTAGTCAATAAAGAGTTTGCTGTACAAAGATAAGGAAAGTTTGGAAGTAAAGATGAAGGATTAATTAGATAATGTTCATCAGAGTTGTAGTCGATGATCATCAAAATTTGACGAGCTTTAAGAGGAGCAATAATGGCAAATACAATATTTGCTTTCATTAAATTTTCAATATTTAAAAATTCATTTAAGTATTGAGTGCAATCATCCAGTATTGCTGTGGTCATTGTATTGTTTAAAAAAATGAAATTTTCGGATAAGTTCAAATTGATGAAAAAGTTTGTTAAAATAGTTTTCTGTAATCTTACAATTTATTAGATTCAAATTTACTACAACTTCATAGCACATCTTGGATTGCATATTTACAAGCTTTTCAATTACTTTATCTCTATTGACAACATTTCCAGAAATAAATTCTTCTAAAAATAGTATAAAAGTAGTAGCGTGATGTATAGGGTCATCAGAGAACACTGCAAAGCGAAAGAGAGTATGAGATTTCTTAAATATAATTGTTTTTTTAAGAATAAATTTATTCAAGTAATCTGTTATATTCTCTCCTATTCCTAACAGCCTTCCGTTGATATTTTGAGAAGATCGAACGTCATAGATGTAACTGAAGCCAAGGCAAACTGAACAAAGAAATAGACACCAATAATTATCGTTGGAGATAATACCAATGATTATTTTAATGCCCTTAAATTGTTTAAAAGCAACATGATCGACTATATAAATATTGTTTTGAGCAATCAAGTTAATTGTTAGATCTGGAGAAAGAACCATTACCTCAAGATTATTTTCAAACCATTTTTTTAAGAGAGTCGAGACACAAGCTTTTTCTTGAGTCAGCGTTATAGTTTCTATCGCTTTGAGGGTTCGGTTTTTATTTTTAAGTGCTAATGCTTTTTTAAAGTTAATTTTATTTAGGAAATGATCTTTAGAAATTCCACCCCCGATAGTTTTGTATTATGAATTAAATGAAAACTTTGAATTTCGTAAATCTCTTTCCTAATATTCAAAATAAAATCAACGGGAAAATAGTACCATTCTTTGCACACAATCATCACATAAGCGCAAATGTAAGGTCCACAATCAAAATTATTATTTTGATATTGCAGATTTATATAGGGATGATCAATTATTTTATTTTGAAGGTCAAATTTATTATTTAATTCAGAATTAATTATATGAGCTCTTTCATTATTTTCAAACGTTCTGTTATTTTTAAAAACAGGGTCAATAAAGTAAGAGTTACAAGAGACTTTACAGTATACAAATAAAATCCAGTGGCAGTTGTTAATGTTAATTGGACATAAGATAACTTGAGCCTCATATATATTGTTAGGAATTGGAAAAATATCTTTGGAATTATTTGAGCATAAAATACTCACAACAAAACATTTAAGGAAAGTGAACTTTGGATTTCTAATGTGACTTTCAAAATAATAATCTATGTGATCATCAGTAAACCAGAATTCAAAATCAAAATTTTCAAAAGTGCAATCTGTATCAGTCTCATCAGACAGTGCAGCAGGTGTTGAGACTGGTGCAGGCACTTACCTTCATTTGGATGTTGTCTTTAACAGCTTTACATCCTTTCGTGTCGTCATCTTTTTAACATCTATATTTTTTATCGTTAAAGTATGTGAAGGTTCCTCATCAATATCAGTAGTTAGATTGTTTGTTGTCTCAGTAACTTTATTATCTATATTTACTATAGGCGTTTCAACAATTAAGTTTTTACTTTCATTAATAAAGCAGAGCGAGGTTTGTACAACAGGAGCCGTAGATTCAGTAGAAGCTTGTACATTTAGAGTTGTATATTGTTCTACTTGTTTAACGTCTGCTTTTTCTTGGATAAACAACACAAGTGAGTCTATAATTTGAGAAATGAATCCACTCATTTTACTTGTGCAGATTTTCCGACAAGTTTGATGTATTTGATATGATTGTTTCTTTGAAGAGAGAAATTTCTTCTTGTCTCTAATAGCGAAGTAAATCAAGCGTTTTGCTTTTATCTCATCTACATTGCTAGAGTCAGGATTCCAATTATTGATTTTATTACTTATTTCGCATAGTAACTGTATCTGGTTAGACTTTTCAGTAAATGTTTTGTCTAACAAATCGAAGAAACTATTCACGCTGTTTATTGTTGACGGAGAAATGATGTTGTGAATTCTATCTATTTCACCTGACAGTTTCCACTGTCTGAGCCTTAAGAGTCGTTCACGGCAACTAGAGTTGTAATAAGATAAAGATGGAATCATATCAATCATTTCAGAAATAAGTGTTTCATTATGATCAGGATCAAGTGAAGGAGTACTTTCAATGTCAACAATTGAATACATAAGTAAACAATTTCTAATATAGTTTAGAGCGTAATCACCATAAGTTCCATTCGTTTTATAATTTAAATTATTTTTTAAATTTAAGTAGTTGAGATAAAATATTATATCAATTACTTTTTCAGAAGTGTTCGGTTTATTAAGCAAAGTTCTAAATTCCGAGTCATCTTTTGACATCTCGAGAGAATTAAGCAAACCAAGATTGAACATTATATCGGACGAATTTTCAAAATTTGGATTTTCCGAAGTATTTATTTTATTAAGAATTAGAAATTTTCCACCCACAAATGAGATTTCGTCAGGAAAGTTTTTATTTAATTTTAATTCATTTATTAATTTAATTATTTCGTCAGAATTTTTAGATATGTTTCCAACAAAACATAACTCGTGTAATTCTGGAAAGGATATAAGCAACCCATGAAACTGAGATCTTGTTAATTCAGAATTATTTATACTTTTAATTTCAGCATCAGATATATGGTTATTAAAAAGATCCAGCATGACAAAATCTCCATCACAATATTTTATTTGTGATTTTTCAAAAAATCAGGCAACACATTTTGCTGCTTCAATAATTTTAATATGTTATTTATTTGAACCCCTCGATGTTTTTCATTTTTAATTGTAGCTGTTTCTGCAAGTTTCTTTGATAATACAAACAAAAACTTCCGTATCATTAATGGAGCAGAAACAAATTTAAAACCCTTTTCACAAGTTGTAACAATATTAGCTTTAATGATAGAAATTCCTCTCGTATGTTTATTAGAAATGGGGACAGCTGGTTTATTTATGTTAAATGGGTCAATGCAAACGCAAATATTGTTGTTGCGATAAAAAAAATATTCAAATCCAGCAATTTCTAATTGATTTATTAATTTAGTTATAAAAGAAAGTTCCTTATTTAAATTTTAGATTTATCTGTCGATTCTTTAATTTTAATTAAGTTTGGGAACTTCTTAAATAAAGCCTGTTGCTCCTTTTTACATAAAGCCTGAAACAATTTCGAATTATTTTTTAATTCATTATTAGAAGCTATATTCGAAATTTTACTACTAAATACTTTATTTTTAGTAGATTTATTGGAAGTATTTTTTAATTTTTTGTAAGTATTTAAATTAGGCGATGTTTTAGAAACTAACTGTGAATTAGAGATTTCATTATGTTGTAATTTTACATTATCTAAATAAACTTGCCCTAAATTTGATTTATTACCAATTACATTATTAATTTCACAATCAGTTACTTGAACTGGAATATCAGAAATTAATAAATCATTTTCTAAAGTAACTTTATCATTATTTAAATTCAAATCAGCATTACCAATCAAGCTTAATGTTTTAGCGATTTCTAATTTATTATTTAAATTTAAGTTACTATCTTCTACATTAACTTTTTATTACTTAAATTCAATTTAGAATTAGCATTACAGTTTAAATTTTGAGTTAAAAAAGATATAACTAAATCTAGCTTATTTACAATATTACAAAAACTAACGTCTAATCTATGAATTTCTTCTAGTATAAATTCATTAGTCCTCCTAGATATTGAGTCTTCAAAAGTGGAAGGAACATGTTTATAGCCATCTAAATTCTTCTCATTCTTCTTACTCATTAGATCGGAAATGTCTTCAGTTGATATTGAGGCTTTTGAAATAAAATCCATAATTGCTTCATATGAGACAATTTGGGATTTGAGAAGATCCATCAATCTTTTACAACTCGATTGCTGAAAATCGAAATGTTTCTCCAGCAGATCTAATTGGCTCGAAAGAGCATCATTTGAAATTGTTTGGTTTTTTTTCCATCACTATCATCAGTACCAGTATCGGGAATCCATCCACTTAGTTTACCATCTTGATTTACATAACATCTGACCTCTCTCCACGCTGTTACTACCTGGAGATTGACCTCTGTCCACTATGTTGCTACCTAGTAATTGACACCGATCAACACCCATCAGCACCCATCATCGCCTAATACGCCTAAAACTACGTCTACGACTAAGTCGTAGACTTAAAAAAATCACTCACTAGTCCTATTCATATTATTATTATTCTGCTTACTTCATATAAACATAAGAGTTTCGTTTACCTCATTGATTTATGTTATCTGTATGTGATATATTAAAAAATTATAACTACATGAAATTTTCAATTGTTAATTATATTATTACATAAAAATTTATAAAATAATCATTAAAAATAATAAATTAACCTCAAACTCTTCTTAAAATAAATATTTAATCTTAAATTATGTAGCTTACTGGCTATTTTGTTAGTATTATATTACGTAATAATTCTATCAAAATAATCATAAAACTTTAATAATTTTCATGAAAATTTAAGTTTACAACAATTAAATTATATTGATAGTTTATTTAATTAAAAATAAATCACTTAAAACTTAAATTTGAACACTGGATTTACAAAATTCAATATTTTAAGAAAATAATTCACAAAGTTTTAAATTTCAACTTAACTAAATGTAAAAAACTAAATTATACAAGATATACTTTACCAATTTCTATAAAATTTGAAATTTACAGCAAATAAACTATCCTGATTTATATTCTATTGAAGAATTTAATTTTGAAAATAAAAAATAATTCGCCCACGATAGGATTTGAACCCCTAACTTAACGAATTATTACCGACACCAGACAAGTCTCATTTTATTACCCAAATTTCTAATAATAATAATAATAATAATTACTAAACAATAGAATAAAAAGACAAACACATTTTTAAGACAACATTTATTTAAATATAAGCTTCTTCGGTTTTAATCTTCTACATCAGTGGCATTGATACCTAAATAATGTCCGAATTCAAAACTTTTGTTTTTACCTACCCATTGACGTTTATCATCGTTGTTACTTAAAGCAATTTTACAATTTTTAAAAGTAAACAACTGATGATTTCTCGTCATTATTCTCGTTTGAGGAACAGAAAAAATTATATCGTTTCTATAACAATCAAAATAAGAAAGATGCTTTATTTCAGTTCTTTCCAAAGTAATTCCCTTTGATTTATTACTTTCCGTTTCACCTAAAAGACTATAGCATTTTGTTCGTAAGAAAACCCATTCCTTATATCCAAGTCCCTTACTCTCATCTTTGAATTTACATAATTAATGAGTCAAGTTTTCTTGAATACAAATGATGACTAGGATCATAATTCGAAGTGTCAAAAAGATTATCCGAAACCATTGCAGTTAAAAGAGCACTTAATTTACAAATGCATTCAAGTTGATACGACTATATAAATTATTAGCGATACCATCAACTAAATTCGTTGTAACAACTATTTTAGATTTAGTGTTTTTATGAAAATAAGTCACTGGGTTTACAAATGAAAGTCACTGAACTCACTAAATAAATTGATAAAGAATAATTGTTCCATGAGTTTTATATCAATATTTTTTAAAAATTCACGTATACTGGATTGATAATGCTAACAAAATTCACACAATTATGGTAATAATAATGCTATTGATAATAATAATTTAACTTCCACAACAATAAAAAAGACAAACAATTTTTCACACATAAATTTATTACAACCACGTATTTGGTAAACATTGTCAATATCAGTCAAGTGGATACTAAAGGTATCTAAATAAACTTTTGTTTTTAATAAGAGTTTTGAAAATATCTAAAACTAATTAAAACTCATCAATTTTAGTGTTGATACCAAAACGTGTAAATTTAGATTTACATTCATTAACATCATGCTAATTAACCGATAATTTCGGACATTAAAGCTTTATGTAACCAAAAATTGATTAAATAACCATTAAAAATTAATCAGGTCTTATGTGATATCTATTAAATATTACAATAATTTATGATTTAAAATATATGTATATTATAATACTTTTCGATAAATTTATGGATAAACTATTACATGATTTGTTATAAAGTTATCTAAGAGGTTAAGAATTTTAACCCTATGTGAAGAAATAGGTAATAACTTTAACCCTAAAAAATGAAAGAAGTAACAATTTTAACTCAAAGTAATGAAATATTTAATAATTGTAACTCTAAAGGGTAAAAGAGGTAATAATTTTAACTCTGTGATTAAAAGTTTGAACTATTATAACCTTATGTATACCAATGATTACTAAATACCAAGTATATTATAACACCTGTCTTTAATAAAGAGTAGTTTCTTAATTGATAAAAAACATACATATATTTAAAAATCGTTGACAATTTTTAAGTACCTGTTAAAGATTTGAATGGTTTGAAAATATGAATAAAATTATTATATTTTAATTTAAAAATATTAAATTAAAAATCTCTATTGAAATTATCAAAAAATTTAGATTAAAAAGTATATAAATTTGTTGATCGTCGATGTAAATAAACTCGTAAAATTATTGATAGAATTGATTAAATGCATTTGTTTATTAGAAATATTAATTGGAATATTATTGATTGAACTTATTTTTCAATAGAAAGTTATTCTTGAACAATATAAAAATCATATTTCAATAACTAATTAATTTTGAAATTAAGAAATTAATTTTGAAAAAGTAGAAACCAAATACTTGATTTTGATTGGCTGTTATTATTTACATATTGCTATTGACAACGACACTATTTTTCTATAAATTTAATCGCTAAACTAATGTTCAAAATACTAATAAATTTATCAATATATTAAAATTATTACAGTTTTCTTGAAAATTATTTGAAAACGTACAAACCATATTGAATTTTTCAATAAACTTATTATTTAACTTAAACCAGTTGTTGAAAATACTAATAAATTTATTAATTAAAATAATTACAGTTTTTCATGAAAATAATAATTTGAAAATGAAATTATAGAATACTTGATTTTAATTGGTTAATTCTATTTATTACCAATGACAACAACTCAAATTAATTCAAATTTTAATGTTCTAAAACAGTACTTTATCACTTCAAATTATTTTCTAATTATTATTGGTACCGCATTGATTAGTCGATAGGAAATCATACTATTCAATCGAACATAATTTCATTAATCTTTTTAAATAAATCAACAAAACAGAAGTCATTTAAAATTATTATCATGTTGAACTTGTTGCTAATCACCGATAATTAACTTATTTCATATAAAACTTATACGAATCTAATTACATGCATTGTAAAACGCTACAATTACCATAATTCATTAATCTAAAGTGTCCTTAAAAAATACTTCAACAATGTTTCCCAATCTTTAAATATAAAAGTTGTAATTATAACGATTCAAGCAAAATCAAATAGATCGACTAGAAAACTTTCTTGTACAACAGATATTGGTTAAATTGACTTTATCAAATGTCGTAATTTATGGTTACCGTACAATAAGGATTTGCCTCTATAAAAATATACTAATTATCCTTATTAAAAGTTTAACAATTTATTGAACTTCACACACTTTTGTTCAATACAAAATTAATTTAACAGAATAAGGAAAACAATATTTGTTAGCATATTGATAAAAATTGTATACTTTAATATCCAACTGGATATCCAACCACCTTAAAATCGTCGATAAAATTTTAATGAATTTCTATCATAGTAGCAATAAACATCAAAATACCACAAATCATCTACAAAAAAGGATAAATATACTCAATGCGTGAATTCATCTTTGTTCACCTAAAAACTATAATTACTATGGTGTTACCAACAAAGATTGCATTAATAAGCTACAATTCACTGACAATAATTCCACATATAAAGCTAAATTATTTATTTCTCTACACATACTTTACATTGGATTTAACCCCTAAAGTTATAGTGACTGTCATTTAATGAATTACCACATTTAAATTTGTTTACATAATCCTGCAATAGCTAGATTTATTAAAATGCAGTAAGAATCTTTAATGAATTTCTCTTACACGCATTAGTAATACCTTTATTGATGAACGCTGATATCTCAACAAATATTTGATTAAGACTCCTCAATCGTAACCAATTATTAAACTTTTCATCTTTATTTGGTAAATTAAGGATAAATTCAAAAACTAAAACCTAACATAATTACACATACTGATATCCAAATTATTATTACATCATAATTAATCGATTAAATTTCTCACTCAATATTTCCCCTATTAATTTACTACATCTAAACTTGATATTCCAACTTTTAAAACATACTAGAATTGATCAAAATCCCAATCCATAGTGATAAATCTAACATTTCCATTATATCTAACACTCTGAAATATTCATACGTTGGAATACTCTCTCTAAAATTGATACATTTCTCTTAAAAGTTTACATCAAATTCACAATAAATTCTTTAGTAATATCAATTGACATTGGATTAGATATAAAATTCATGAAAACTATATCGAGAATCCTAAATTTAAACTAAAATATTTAACAGGCTCTATATTATACTAAGTGGACATACATGATAAATTAATATACTAGCTATTATTCAAAACTTTATTACAAGTTTTAGTCTAATTAAACACAATTTCCATATTGATAAAAGACAAATAAATCGAGCCAATTTAAAGATGTATGCGATGAAAAATATTTAATCGAATATCAAAAATTGATAACTAACTCTTAAATAACCAAAGACGTAGTATTTTCGAATTGAATACTAAAATTAATTAATTCTAAAATAGTTATTGAAATTTGATTAAATAAATTTAAAAACCAATTATGTTCAAGAGTTATATAATCAGTTGGATCAACATCTGTAATTTCAAATCTATAACATATGAATGAATTGCAAATATCAAGTAGATTTAATGATTGATGAATTTGAAACAATGAATTTCCAGGTTAATTTAATGCTTCTGTAGATGAAGTTGATGGTAAAACTTCTAAATAATCTTTCTTTTTTAATAAATGATTAAATTTACTATTTTTATCCAAATTGAAAATCGACATTCTATTTATTATTCAAAATATTTAAGAATTTATAATTTATAATTTATAATTTGAAAATTTAAGATATTGTTCTTTATCACTCAATTTCTTGGATAATAATCTTGACAAAATTGCATTTATGTGATTTTCACAATTATTATTTCCTGCTTTTCTAGAAGCTAAATATTTTCTAAATTTATAAAATAATTCACAAGGATTATCAGATAAATAATAATACTTAATGTTTCCTCCTTTAATTCCTTCTCCTGTTGTTTCTGTTGATTCCTGGGGTAATTGCGACTTGGTTAGTTTTTCTTTAGTTAATATTTCATCACAAAATTCTTTAACTTTTTCAACTTTAACTTTTTTAACTTGTTTAACTTTTTCGACTTCTCTTCATATGTTGGTGGTTTTTGAATAAATGATTTTATTTTTTTATAATAATTATTTGATGAAATAGAATTAATGTGTTTGTTATATTCTCATGTGTTTCAATATCACTTATTTGGAACATTTAATTCTCCTTCAGAATTAAATGCATTTCCTTCAATTGTTTTTTTCAATACATTAGTAAAAATATTTTTCTCATAATTATTTGATGTTATGCATATGTTATTCCATTCCTTGGTTAATGAAAATTTTTTACCACCAATTGATAATATGGTTCCATCTTTTTCATGAAGGTATATATCTGTAATAATTACCTCCTAAAACATCATGATTTACATTCAATTCTAATTTTATTGGATGAATTTGTTTAATGATTTCTTGATTAATCTGTGTTGATTGATCTTTAGTTTCTATATCCTGGAAAAGTTTTTCACTTCGAAAAGGAATCAACTTGAGATTTTTATACAAAGTCGACCAGAGGTCTCCATCCCATAAAACATCTTTTCGAGGTTCTTTAAAAATGTTTACTTTTTATTTTGATTTTTATTTCATTTTTTGATTCTTTAATAGCATCAATTATTGGTTGTTCAATTTTTGTAGCCATGAATTTAAAATTTTGATTATAAAGTCTTTTAGATATTAGATTATCATTCCAAAATTTTGTTGATTATTTAATAATTTACAATCTTGAATATATTTATCAAGATTAAAATCATTTACATTTCCAACCATTTTTATTCAAGAAAATTCAGTAATCTTGAGATTCAATAATTCACTAAATAATTATTTTTTCATATACTTGATTTTTTTCTTTATCCAATGCATATAATTATATTTTATAAATAGATGATTTTCAAAACTATACAATTCTTCCTTGACTAAAGTATCACTAAACAAATCATTAAAAATACTATCTTTATTTCTTTTTCCTAATTAAAAGAATATGAAAAATTAGAATTGCCACGAATACTTTAGATGGTAAATCATAATAATTTTGAGCTAAATAAATTACATTGTAATTATTATGTCTACCTCGAGTAAAATAAGATTCCATCATTTCTTGATTTCTTATGTGGACACAATCATCAAAAATAATTAAATTCTTCTTCGCTCGATTTAATTTATCACATGGAATTATTTCATGATACTTATTACTCATTATAACATTTATTTTATCAATAGTTTTTAATTCGCCAGTTGTTAATTCCCCACATTTTGTTTCTTCACATATTCTTCACATAAATCTCAAATGGATGTATCATCAGGAATTTTATCTTGATTTTGAAATAATCCCACAATATCTTGTTTTGTTAAATCAGAATTTAATCCATGAAAAATTATTTGCATTTCAGGCTGATTAATTGTTTTAGAAAAAATTACTAAATTATCATAGTCTATAAAATTAGGAGTTAGAATCATTTTTAACAAAAAAACTGTTTTCCTAGAACCAGAACTTCCAATTATCAACATTCTAAAAGAATTTGGTAAAATAGGATTGTGATTAAATTTTATAATATTTTTATTCCAAGTTCGTGTAAACGAAGACATTTTTTAATAGTAAAATATTTTGGTGTATTTTAGTTTTTTCATGTTTTGCTTTGTGAGCTTTTGAAAGATATTTATTACAAGAATTACAAAAATATTTTTTTCGAATTACCAAATTTTTAAAATTAAAAAATTAGAAATTTGTGAATTTTTCAATTTGTGAATAAATATTTTATCACTGTGAAATCACCAATGTGCGAATGTTTGAAAGTGAAAAATTTAAAGGTGAATATTTCAAAATTTAAATATTGTCAGTTAAACAAGTAGTGTGATTTTAGGTCAAACGGGTTTCGTGTTAACAATTCAGTTTTTCTCAAATTGTCATTTTCCAGAATGGAAATTGACAGTAGAAAATTTACAGTTGGAAATTTAACAGTTGGAAATTTTACAGTTGGAAATTTGCAAGTGGTTCAAAGTTGAAAAATTAAAAATTGTTCAGTTGACAATTTGGCAGTAACATTTGGGGTACCCTGGCCTCATGGCGGTCGGAGTCGTTCTCCTTAAAATCACACTACTATCCCGTACACGTAGTCCCAGAGAGTTTGACGACATTGTGCTGCCGTATTGAAGTCAAATTCTTCTCCCTTGTTCCGAAGTGTTCTGCTCGATCTCGATTCCTCGTGGTTTTTGGTTTGTTTGATGATAATTTTTATGTTACACTTATAATAATCGTAACAAAAATTTGAAATGATATAATACAATTTTTTACTTTCATGGAAGATGTACTCGCTGCATTGATGATCTTCTGAGAGACTCCTTGTTCCGGATGTCCTCTGAAACTCTTTGCTGGTTTTTGATTGACGTCTCGGATTTTTTCACAGTTCATGTTGACAGTAATTCAAGTAATATTGGAAACGCTTGTATAGCACACTCTCCTCTCTCGCCATGTCACTGGCCACGTCATTTTCTAATGTGTTCAGGTATGTCGTCACTATTGAATTTTAATTGTTAATTTCTGTTATTGTTTGGTTGGCCTATTCTCTGAATAATTATTGTTTGGTCACGTTATGACAAGATCGGTATTATGGACTTTTCTGATTTTAATTTGGAACTCATCGGTTTGCTACATTCTAGCTATAAATCTAATTTAATTCTTTATAAAAAACGTGATTTTAGTTACACTAAATTTTTAACATTCAATTTAGTTAAAAGAAAAATTCGCTGTAACAATGTTTAAATTATTCCCCACTTCCCGTATCTTTTTTTGACCCTAGGGTATTGATTGTGTTCATATTATAGTTAAGAGTGCCCACTGAACTACATGATGTTCAGTAATTTAGTCGATTTAGGTGATTCATTTTAGGTCTATTATTCTGGCGTTGGGTGACAGACGAGCAAGCCAAAAAAGCTGTTCTCCGATCTCCCTCCACCACTATATAATATCATTTTACATCCAGATTCGCCGTTTACCACTGGCGAACCCTCACGGTCACAGCTCCGTTGCAGATGAACTGCGCTTATACGGATCTGTTGATTTACTTTCTTGTATGGTGTCTTGGCTGTGGCCCGAAAAGTTTTCGATATAATTTCAGTTATAATATACTAGAATAATATACCTACTCGAATACATATATTTAATTATTGGTAATAATTACATTCATAAGCATAATCATAATTCATCATCGACAAGGAATACATTTATAATCATAATCATTCAGCAATAATTTCTCACTTCGTTTAACGTGACTCGTTGCACAAAGTTGGTTCTGTAAAGAAAGTTTCTCTCACACAAGCTTCCTGTATCACGCAAAAGCGCTTATGTTCAAGAATAATATTTTTGCTAGTGAAAAACGGTAAGAGCTTTTCACCAGGATAAAGTAATTAAAATTATGTGAAAATGAATCAGTATATATACCTAATTTGTGACCATAACCTTGTGTGTTATTTTAGTGTGATAAAACAAAATTTGACCTTGAATTTATCTGTAATATCTACTTCTAATTTTATTGTTTTTCTTAAATTAAATAGATAATTTATGTTTATTATTTTTGATTAAATATTTCTAATTAGAAATATTTTATTTTAAACCAGTTTTACTAGTTAAAATGCTGGTTTTATAAATTAATCTATTTTTGGTCAAATCTTCATATTCTCGTGTTGTTTCTATGTTAATTTCGTGCGGTTCTTGATAGATTTATATATAATTTTATTTACTTTTATGTTTTTTGATTTTATATATATTTATATTCTTCTTCGTATTTTAGTTGTTTTACTTGGTGTTAAATAGGTCTGATTTTAAATCTCCATTGTTGTGTTTGCATGCTATTTCCGATTTATTTAAACAAATTCGGTCTTGGCCCAACACAGGTAAACTGCCCTAATCCCTTTACTTGTGTTTGATTTTACTTCTTTGTATACTGATGCGGTTGAAGACCGGAAAAGTTTCGACTTTTTTCATTATAAACATTGGATCATATAATCATATAATTCATCGCATAAAATACATTAATTGTGGTACATCATACATAATATCATAACACACGGCCAAGTAGAAAGCTTACTCAGTAATTATTCTTGGAACTCAGTTAGATAAAAATTTCTACTTTGCAAGTACAGTTAGATCGTAAATTGCACTGTTTACAATGAACAAATTAGGATTTGTATTTATACCTCTGCTAGCTAGTGTGTTTCAGTGTGCATTAATTACTGCGACTAAACAAAATATGACCTAGGATTTTCTAATGTGATTTTATTTTGTTTTTATTTCGTTTATTTTAATCAGCTAATTTCTCTTTTATTGTTAAATTAAAAAATTTTCTATTCTATTTTTGACTTAAAACTTAAACTAAACTTTATTTCGTAAATTATCCGAACTTTCGGTCAACATTTTGTGTTATCATGTTATTTTTATATAAGTTTCGTGCGGTTTTTGGTGCGTTCATTAATTATTTTTATTTTAGTTTTCTTTTTTAAGATTTTATTTTCATTTGATTCCTCTTTTTTCAGAGTTTCGATGTTTATTTGATGTTTTTGGTTATTATTTTAAATTTTCATGTTGTGTATCTGCATGCTGTGTTAATCCAATATAACCAATTTCAGGGTGACTTTGTTTTGGCCCAACACCTGACACTTTTTATGAAATGAGAAATTAAAAATGGTTGTACTTCAATTAGTGAAAGGGTACTCTTTGGAGCAAATTCTAAATGAAGAAAGATGTGGAAATATTCATAATAAAATCAATGGAAAAGAAATATTTTACTGGAAAAGTGGGAAATCGAGAGATACCCACTAAAGAGAAGAAACATAACTGAAAAAATAACGCATTGATGACAGGAAATACACTTAATATAAGAGAGCAAATCGCGGAAATTGTTTATTTATGGCTCATTTACGATAAGCTTTCGAAAGAACTCACTTACCTAAAAACCGAATTGTTTTCAACAGTGTCAATTTTAATTAAAGTTCAAGTTTCGGTCTCAACAATAATAGTAAGTCTAAACCAAAACAGGATAAAACGTTTAAAAGAAGCTCGAATCTTGGGATCGATGCGGAAAAGCATGAAAATTTAGAAGACTAAAAACAAAATAATGATTTCCTTTGATTTTTTGTTGGTATTTTAGAATGGGTTTTGTTTATGGAATTTATTTTCTGATTTAAAAATTATATAAATAATTTTTCGGGATTTTTGAGTAATAGTTTAGAATTTCATAAAGGAACTTAGGCATGGCAAGGATAATTTCTATGGTAGGCTCATGAACCCAAAGCACGTCAGAGTATCAGCAATCTTAGAAATAAGACTCACCTCTGGCTGGCAGCCACCCATTAGCGGTAAAGGACGAATGTCACTGTGCGGGTGCATAACGGGTGTCACTGTGCGGGTGCATAGTGGTTACTGTTCGTTGCTACAACGAATTGTGAAGGAAGTTTTCTGTTAATTGTCAGACGTATCATCTACCCAGCAACAGTAAACTATAAAAATTAATCTAAGTAATTTTCCAATGCAAATGAGTTTGACTTCATAAAAGAAGTTAGTAAAAGTATTAAACATTTTAAAGACATTGAAAACTTTGGTGAAAAAGATAGTCGGAAAACCTTAAACTAAAGCAGTAATCTAGTATAATATTTGGAAATAATATTTGATCTATTCCAAAAAATTTTTAAAGATGTAGACAGTGATTAACGAACAATACGAAGTTTGTGAAAGTAAGGTAATGACAGATTAATAATTCGTGTTATGCATACGGAATGATAGTTAAGACGAAAATCCTTCTTCCGGTAATTAAAAACTCGTGTGCTAGAATGGATTTGGAAGTAGTTTTGTTAACTTAACTCACTTGCCTATTTATTTTCATTCACGTTATATTTTTTCTGACAGGAATATCAATAGGAAGAAATTAAGTTGTTGTGACGTATCAAGGTTAAGGTTAACTGAGGATATAAAAACAAAATAAATGATCAACTCGGAACACCAACGATTATTAAAATTTGATTAAAATAATCCAACGGTTAAATCAAAATAAATTTCACTCTAATAAACGTTGAATTCTCTTAAAATAATTAGTTTTATTGCATTGATAACTAATAGCAACTAATTATTGTTATTTTGAAACAATGACTAAAACAAAATATTTTGAAAATGATTATGAGGAATTAAATTGTGAATATCGACATTGTATTAAAAACAATTCAAATTTATTTTTCGATCAAATTAACCAGATTTTTTTTCCTTTGACCTCCGGAGAAAAGAAAACAGAAAGAAGATATTATAATTTTCGCAAACCAATTTATTTTAGAAATTTTTCTAGAAATGAATGAAGAGAAATGTTTTGATTTCTCTTTATTATTTATGGTAAATTTATTGCTGAATAAATTTTAATTAATTTTAAATAAATCGAAATCATTGTATCAGAATTTTGCGATAATAAATAATAATGCACCTGAGGAAATTGTAACATTCCGTTGACGAAATATACGAACTGCAATCAGAGAATGCTTACGGTATTGTCAGGAATATATGAAATAGAAAATAAACCAAAGATTGCTAATGAAATTCTAAAATTACTGAGTTAATTAAAACAAATATCGATTTTCATATATAAAACTAATGGCAATAGTTGAGCGGTTACCAAATTAATCAGTCAGTTCTAAACCAGATAAAACTGCTATTTACAGAATTTTTTATAGAAGTGGATTTAGAAATTATTTTATCAGATAAAGAAGTGGACTTTAAAGATTGTTTTTGAACGAAAAGCTTATTTTTATTTCATTGTGAATTTTGTTAGTTATATCAGCACCAATCTAGAGATTTAGTCTGGCAAACAATAAGAAAAATTGAAGAAAAATATTGGTTGGAAATATTACTAGAATCACACTTTACACTGACACTATATAGTATTTTTTGACAATATTACCATTCAATACTATAGAAAATTAAAAAGTAGTAGAAAAATAAAATAATTACACAAACACAACATATTAATAAAAATAATAATCATAATATAATAAAAAATGCACAATAATAACCATAATATAATAAGAAATGCATGCAAACTTTCAACATGTAGTCAATTAGCGTTTATTAGTCAAACTTCTATCATAACTTAATTATAGACATTTTAAGAGAAAAAAATGATGGAAAAAATTTTTATTGTAATTGAGAATATTTTTTTTAAAACTAAAATTAATTTAATATTTCATAATGATTCAGACATTTCTGTCGAAACAATACAAAAAACATGAGATCCGAACAAAAAAACATCAATTGTAAATTTTATTTAGAAGTTTTAAAAAAATAATCCTGAACTCAATTTTTTGTACACATTCGAGATATTTTTCCAAGATGTATAAAAAAATACATATTTGTGGCGATTAATTATTTTTATTACTTCCAAAACAATTTAGCTCACTTTATTTTAAATTAATTCAGAAAAATAATTCATCATAAATTTATACACCAACTAAAATAAATAAGTAATTTATAAGTAAAAAAATTATGCTTTTACTTGAAATACCGAAGAAAGTAAAGGACATTGGCTATTAAGCGAATGTGTCATAAAAGAGCAGAAAAATTTGGTTAATAAGATAAATAAAATATAAAAACATGTACACTGCACACTGAAACCCTTAAACAAAAAACCAGGAGGCAAAAATTATAGACGTAATCATTTATTACAAGCATTTATAATTAAAAACATATCCAATTCTGGGATATTTTAAGTGCTTTTTCCCATTCAACCATTCCATGAATACAAGAAGAGCTATGTTGTGGTTGTCGGTGAATTTAAATAGTAATTAATGTCAATCTGACTCCAAGCGTGCTTTTAAACAACAGTAATGAACTCGGAACGATATAAACTTTATTGGTTAATACAATTTATCTCCACTTTAAAATGACACAACGAATTATCTATTAATCACAATTTGGTGCTTATTGCGACCCTTCGGGAAGAATAACACTTTTCGGATCAATTGGATTTCACAATCACCTGACTACTGCGGTGGGTTTCTGAGATCGGTAACTCTGATTTAGTTGCTTTGCTTTGACCTTGCTTAATTTCTGTTTAAAATTTCTCTTTAATTTCTTTCTGTCTTTCCTTGTCTCCTGCAAATTTCTTGTCCTATTTTTGTGTGTTGATTTCAATTGCGCTTCCTTTTTATACTCCATCATCCAATAACACTTACTGATGTCGAATAGAATTTCTGATATCTTTTAACGCTACTTCCTTTTAGGCCTCCATAATCAATGACATCTGTCCAGATAACTAATCCTTTCCGGATTTTCAAACAATAGTTCTTCCCTTATTTTGAAAGGGCTTTCGAGATAACGTATAAATTTTGTTTTTGTTTTTGTTTTCTAAAATTTGCACTTGTTAATTATAAATGACCTTCTTTGATTTAATTGTCTGTTTTTATTGATTTTCTCTTATTCCTTTCTCATTGTTCAACATTTCTTTTTCATTCTCTTTTTATTAAGCTCCAGAACCACATCTTAATCACTTATGATTGTTTCCCACAATCATTTTACATGTTTATCAATTATTTTACTGTATTATTTAGGTATCCTTAACAGCTAAAAATAGCAATGTAAATTATAATTTATTCAATAAAATACTAATATAAAACATTTTGAAAAATTTTGAAAATATTGATAGATTACCGAAAATAATGGAAAATTAGAAGAAGAGTATCGGAATAACCATTTACTGTTAAATATCTGTAGTTATTCAGAAATGCATAAAAAAGATTGATCAAAGTCACAGAACTGAAATAAAATTACTGCAATTATATAAAATAAATTTTCAAAAATTATCTCTTAATAAAAAAATTAAGAAAAAATTAAAATTCTATCTATAAATAAAAATTTAATTAATTTTATTTATAAAAAATATACCACAATGGCTTGAAATTTAAAATAAATAATTTTAATGAAATCTGTTTATTTTTTCTATTTATAAATTAGTTATATAATAGCTTAATTTTATGTAATTTGCTAGCAATTTATGTGTCTTAGTGTACTACCTAGAGTGTAATAAAGTAAATACAATAGAATACGGTTTTAAAATGGAACTTAGAATTTGATAATAAAAGTAGGACTAGTGTAAAAACGATTTAGTTTCATAACATGAAAATTAAAAATGATTTTGTACAATTTAAGTTATTGTAAATTATGAATTCTTGGATGTGATAATAAACAAAATCAAATCAACGAAATCAAAATAAAATATTTAATATTATCGTGAAATTTTCATAACAAATTAGTATTTCAGTAACAGCGTTATATTTCACATTTACATAGTAAAAACGAATTTTAATTAATAATTTGATAACGAAATATAATGAAATTAATTTATCAACATTCATTAATACATTTTTTAATAATCATTTTCATCAATTTGTATTTTCTGAAAAAAGAGAATTGTTTGATATTTTCATAATCTTTTTCCAATTGTTCTATGGCATACACGAACTTTGAAATTTGTTGCTTTAATAAGTTTATATCAATGACCATTTCATTTTTATATTCCAGTCTCTCTTGATTTGAAAGTTCTAAAATTATTATATATATTTATTATAATATTATTATGTGAAAGCACTTTTTTCACTGCTACCGAAGTACTTATAATTTAAATAAGTCTAATAGGCTTATTTCTTATTGAAATAGGATGTGCACAATAATAAAAACATACACAGATTATTAATTAAATAAACATTTAATTATAAGAAAACCACATTCAAACACACTTTTGATATATTCAGACAAATTTACTGTATTCATCGGTTAAAAATTAACCAAAATAAAATGGATTTAATTTATATATTCGGAACAAATTATTAATTTTTAAATATTTTGTTTTAATGTAAATTTTTTTTCATAAAACGTGCTCTTGAATGGTGCTTTCTTTAAATATATTATTTTTATTAAAATTTCAAAATTATTAAAATTTTCTTTTGTGCTAGTGTATCATATTACATTTGTAAAACAAAAAATATAATTTTCTTGCTCCTTTGAATATTTTTGTTATATCAAATGAACAGAAAATTGTTGATCAAATTTCTCAGTTGATCAAAATGAAACTTATCTAATTCATAAAAATTACTGTAATAAAACACGAGTAAAAATGTAATTAATTTTTTTGTCAATGTTAAATAAAAAAAATCATTTTGTTGGGTTTTTATAGAAAGTCTGTGTTTAGGTCTGACTCCTTGGTGTCTTTATTTAATCAACTCAATTAACCCAACTCAATAAGATATATTTCAATATAAATATCAAAACTTTTTTCACAACCTTCACAAAAATCGATTCAATTCACAATACTCTGCACAATTTCACAATAAATCAATGCGTAGGAGTACGTATTCCAAATGGAGATGCCCCTGTTTGGTGCGCAATACTTTAATTTATTTGGCTGATTGAATTCCCTTATAAGATTATTACTTCTTTGCTGAACTCTCGGAAATATTCTCTTCGACCAACTGGCAATTTTGTTGATTTGCTTTTCCCTTTTAAACCCATTTTGCAATTCAGGTCACCCGCAAACCAAATTGGTTTTGGTATTTTTTACATCTCTCTTTCTAAAACTAAATTAGATACTTCAGGGCTCTCGGGGCTTCCATTTACTTACAATAATTATATTGGTGGTTGGTTCGTTTCTTTAAAACTTTTCTCTAAATCGTGTTGAAGAGGTGTTAAAGATATCATGCTACTCGATGATTTGGGAATAGTGTTAAAACTACTTTCAAAAATTTATGGTAAAATAAGTTCTTGATAAAAATATTAAAATTTCCTGTCTTAAGCTCTACTTGAACATCTTAATACGTTATATTTCAACATGTTCGCTTTCATCCCCCAGTAGAAAAGAGTCGTTAGTAACTGAATCATTAGTAACAATATTTTTCATTTGTTGATTAATTTCTATGTTGAAAGAAGAAATAAATAAATTGTTGTTATTAGTTTATATAATGTAAATCTTTATAACATTGCTAAATTTTACAATGATTATTTTGTCATTATTGATAACAAAGATAAATCTGACAATTTTTCATTAATAAATTAATGAATAATAGTGTTGGGGTTGTCGGTGAATTTGAATAGAATTTACTATCGATCTGACTCCAAGCGTTCTTTAAACAACAGTAACGAACTTCAAACGATATAAACTTTATTGATTAATACACTTTATCTCCACTTTAAAATGACACGACGAATTATCAATCGATCACACTTAGTGCTTATTGCGACCCTTCGGGAAGAATAACACTTTTCGGATCAATTAGCTATACAATCACCTGACTACTGCGGTGGGTTTCTGAGATCGGTAACTCTGATTTAGTTGCTTCGCTTTGCTTTGACCTTGCTTAATTTCTGTTTCAAATTTCTCTTTTAACTTCTTTTTTGTCTCTCTTTATCTTCTGCAATTCCCTGTCTCCTGGAAATTTCTTGTCTCTCACAATTTTTGTCTTTCGTAGTTTGGCCTTTCGCAAGTTTTCTCTTAAATTTTTTTTGTGTTGTTGATTTCAATTGCGCTTCCTTTTTATACTCCATCATTCAATAACACTTACTGCTGTCGAATAGAATCTCTTACCGCTAATTCATTTTGGGCTACCATGATCGATGACAGCTATCCAGATAAATCATCTTTTGGAGATGCCCTTTCCCAGATTTTATCTTGAAAGGGCTTTTGAGATGATGTGTGAATTTTGTTTTGTTTTCCAAAATTTGCACTTGTTAATTATAAACGACCTTCTTTGATTTAATTGTCTTTTTTTATTGATTTTCTCTTATTCCTCGTTGTTCAACATTTATGTAGATGCTGCAGAGACTACAAGAAGAAAGAAGTTGTCCATATTTGTTGGTAGAAATAAGAAGAGTTTGTTATAAGATGATTTGTGACGATGTAAATTAAATAAATTTTTAATTTGATCTTTTTATGTGTTTATTTTATGTGTTGATAATCAATATTTTTATTAGGTATTTAATTGGTTGAATTATTATTATTATTATTATTAATAAATAATTAAATAAATTTGGCAACAATTTAATTAAAAGATAACGCCAATAAAAAACCTTTCGTACGATATATTTCGATAGCATAGCTATTATCTTCAGGTACTCAAAACCAACTAAAAATATTATGAATTAACATTTAATTTAAACAAATTATTTTTTATTAATTTAATTTTTTAATAAATAAATATTTATAAAATGTATTCAAATAACTTTTAATTAATTTAAAATGTCATTTATATTATAAATTTTTAAAAAAATTAATGTAATTTAAAATTTTCAATTATTTTAATAATATTAAAAAAAACAAACATGATTTAACATACGTAAACTATTTAAAAACATTCAAAACATTCGTAGTCACAGCACTTTGCACATTAATCTTTGGATCCAATGACCTTATCAGCAATGCTTCACATATCACGCGTTCCCAATAATTATTAAAACTTTTCAACAAAATTCTAAAATCAGACATTCCTATTTCACTTTTACAGCCTCTATTGTTCTCACTAATATTGGTCAAACCCTTCAATCGACAATGCTCTAGAACTCGAGTACAGAGATGACGGGAAGTCTCTCCAATGTATGTGGCATTACACCCATTACATGTAAATTGATAAACGAGATCAGAACACAATCCAAACGGAGTTTTTGATTTATTAATAAACATATTGCGTACCTTACACGAATTATAGACGATCTTATATTCTAAATTTCCCATCTGTTTACTTAACTTCCTTTTATAATTTGTAAAACCTTCAGAGTACGGCAATACTAACACATATTTAGGCTCAATTTTTTTATATCCATTTTTACCATCACCCAGACCAACATTCAGACTTTCTAAAACACGGATCCTTAGAATTTTTAATCAATTTGTCAACAGTCTCTTTTATCATCAACAATAAAAATGATTTAGAATATCCATTTTTATCAATAACTCAACCAATTTATCAGCACCTTTTACCGAATTAGCAAAAGTAGAAGATAAAGACCATGACCAATAAATCAATCCTTGCACCATATTTCTCTTATGCTTAAATTCACACAAGCTTTCTGGAGAAGTATAAAGACCAGTATCAGTTGGTTTTCTATAAATCTCTGTCTCATACTTTTTATCTTTGCGTTGAATTAACAAATCTAAAAACGCAATTGATGACTTTCTCTCCGTTTCACATGTGAATACAATGTTCTTATGTAAACTGTTCATAAAATGCAAAAACGGTTCTACATGTTTCTGGTTTTCAAATACAGGAAAAATATCATCCACATACCTTTTATACACAAAAGGTTTTTCAAATTGGAAAGAAGCAATTTTCTTTTCCAAACTAGCCAAAACTATTGACATGCTAAAGGGGAACCCATAGCGACTCCATCTATTTGTTGATACCATTCATTATTGAAAAGAAAATTGACATTTGAAGTAGCAGATTCAAGAAGTTTACGAAATGCCCTTCCATCCAAAATGTGATGTTCCGAATCATTTTCATCCCACAACGCACAGCATGAAGCAATCGTCTCAACTAGTGGTACATTCGTAAACAAACTATAAACATCAAACGAAACCATAACATCATTCATACTTTGTTTTTGTAGCTTTACAATACAAGACACAAACTCAAAGCTATCCTTACATTCAAACTCTGATCGCATTAACGGTTTTAATAATCCATCTAAAAGCCTTGCTATTTTATACTGGGTAGTACCAACCATCGACAAAACTGGTCTCATAGGTACACCATCTTTATGGACTTTTAGAAGCCCATATAGTTTTGCTGGCTGCGATCCTATTGGACGAATAGACTTACCTACCTCTTCATCAATAAGCTTCTTCTCAATAAAACCATTTAACATTTTTTGCACAAACTCTTCATCCTTAAGAGGAGGCAATTTTCCATTCTTCCGACCCTTTGGCAATTTCACAAACTGAGGAGAATTTAACAAATCATTCAACTTATTTACATACACATCATCGTCAAGAATAACTATCCCATTTTCTTTTGTCAAACTTACAGATATTTATATTTTTTTTAGCTAAGTTTTTTAAAGTCATAAAATCCCTAATATTCTGCTTTTTGTTTTTATCGATATACTCCATCGTACTTGCACTTATCGAGCTCTTCACATAATTACTATTAATGCCTTTTATCGATCGGGCTATATGAAAAGTTAAACTTTCAATTTTTGCACACAATTTTGTTTCATCCAAGCGATTCTTAATACAGTGATTTGGACCAAATTTTAAAACACGCTCTTCATCATCAGTCAAATTTATCACAGTATTCTCCACAATAAATTTAGAAATCCCAAATATTTTTCTCAAATTAATCAATTTTTAAATATGAGATTTTATTTGCACAATCGAATTTTTGATACACCATTCTACACATATTTGTAAACAAAACTCATTCGTAGCATTATTTAACATTAATCCAATATTTGTTAGTTTTTTATCAATGGAAGTTCTCCTTATTTTCTCTGATTCCAACACTCTTCTTAATGTTCTTCTATGTATTAATTGGACATCTTTACTGGAAAGACAATCAATTAGTTTCATTTTAAAAATGAAAGAAGGAATCATCTTTTCTTCTAAACAAGTCTCAAAAAAACTAATGTCTAGTTCCTTTCTTTTGGCGGAGTTATAAACCTTCATAAACCTTTTGAATATTGGAACAGCTGCAGCATGATTTATAAATAAATAATTAAATAAATTTGGCAACGATTTAATTAAAAGATAACGCCAATAAAAAACTTTTCCTACGATATAAAACTAGGCAAATAATTGAATAAAGAAAAACAAAAGGAAAAAGGTATCCGACTTCTATTAAAGTATAAAGACCAGTATCAGTTGGTTTTCTATAAATCTCTGTCTCATAATGTTTAACTTTGTGTGTAAGGTGCGCAATATGTTTATTAATAAATCAAAAACTCCGTTTGGATTGCGTTCTGATCTCGTTTATCAATTTACATGTAATGGGTGTAATGCCACATATATTGGAGAGACTTCCCGTCATCTCTGTACTCGAGTTCTAGAGCATTGTCGATTGAAGGGTTTGACCAATATTAGTGAGAACAATAGAGGCTGTAAAAGTGAAATAGGAATGTCTGATTTTAGAATTTTGTTGAAAAGTTTTAATAATTATTGGGAACGCGTGATATGTGAAGCATTGCTGATAAGGTCATTGGATCCAAAGATTAATGTGCAAAGTGCTGTGACTACGAATGTTTTGAATGTTTTTAAACAGTTTACGTATGTTAAATCATGTTTGTTTTTTTTAATATTATTAAAATAATTGAAAATTTTAAATTACATTAATTTTTTTAAAAATTTATAATATAAATGACATTTTAAATTAATTAAAAGTTATTTGAATACATTTTATAAATATTTATTTATTAAAAAATTAAATTAATAAAAAATAATTTGTTTAAATTAAATGTTAATTCATAATATTTTTAGTTGGTTTTGAGTACCTGAAGATAATAGCTATGCTATCGAAATATATCGTACGAAAGGTTTTTTATTGGCTTTATCTTTTAATTATTATTATTATTATTGTTATTATTATTATTATTATTATTATTATTATTATTATGTTAACACTAATTTTCTTTGAAAAAATATATTATAACATTTACTTCAAAATCATACTTAAAATTACTTAAATTATTATTTAAAATTTAATATAAAATTATACTTTCAAAATTATATTATAAAATTTTACTTTCAAAATGATTATTTAAAATTTAACATTCAAAATTAAACTTTCAAAATTATAAAATTTCATATTAAATTCTAATTTTACCCTTTAATTATTATTTAAAATTTCAAATTATAAAATTTCTTATTCAATAAAACTTTCAAATTTAATGATTATTTTAAATTTCAATTTTTATTAAACAATAAATTATAAAATACAATTAAAAAATTAAAGTAACAAAAATTTAAAATCATTTCAAAAAATTTATCAAAAATATATCATCAAAATAAATTTAAAATAAATACACCAAATTCAAAATATTTTTTCAAAAAAAAAATGTGCTCAGACAAAAATTAATTATCTTGATTACATAATTATATAATCAAGATAATCAGAGATTTATTACATAATTACGTAATTAATCCGTAGCAAAAGGAGGGGAGGGGTATGCGCCAGTGCCTACTATGAATTACAAGTTTTATTATAGACCATAACATTTGTTGTTAATAATTAATTATCTATTTGTATTAGGCATGATTACGATAATAATAATAATAATAATAATAATAATAATAATAATAATAATAATAATAATAATAATAATAATAATAATAATAATAATAATAATAATAATAATAATAATAATAATAATAATAATAATAATGATAATGATTATTATTTTTATTATTATTATAAAATGTCTACAATTATACCCAGACAAAAATTTCATTGTTTATTTTATTTTTATTCGATGTTTCAAAATCATGTTTTTGTTGTCTTGTTCAAAATTTTCCGTGTACTTTAATCTAAATTTAGAAAAATATAACAGAAATTTACTTTTATAAATCTTATCAGCCTTACTCACGACCTCTTTCAATCTAGCATTGCTGCAAATTTCTCCAGTAACGTGAGAAATCTTCAAATGGTTCACAGCGCATTGTATCATATTTTTGTAATTAAAATAGCAATTGAGTGAATATCTCTGTTTTTCGTTTTCATATTTTATTTTCAAATCGTCAATAAAAGAGTGGAATCTACGATTCTCCAATGTTAAATTATCTTGTTGTTCAAACAATTGAAGAAAGATTTCTTTCTCATTATCATCATTCCAAATCGAATCAGAAAACTTTTCAATGTTAAAAAACTGCGACATTTTTCTAATTTTATTTGGTAATTCATCAGCAGTATTATATGATGATTTCGTCAAGGATACCATTGAAACTCTGCGAGCTTGGGAAGCTTTTGAAAATGTAATTTCTTTTTGATTTATCATTTATTCATGAGAATAATTGTTGATAAAAACGATAAAAAGCTATAAATATACTATAAAGAGAACCAAAACAATTCGGTGTTTTTGATAAAAATTTCCAAATCAATTCTCATTGGCTCAAATGAAATATATTTCCAGATAATTATATTTATTTCAGATAGAAATAGTAGATTTATTGTTATTTTATATTGAAAACATATTTTTATATTGAAAATTACACAAAAACTAAAAGTCAAACAAAACCCTATGATAAAAAATTTCCCAAATGAAATTCATGTTTCTAATGTTAATATATTCGACATTTTTCTTAACTTAGTTCGTATTTTTTAGTAAATTCTAGCTGTACACCTGTTTGCAATGAATAATACAGGTTAGTGTGCAAACCAATCAATGAGTCATAATTTGTTAGTAATAGTTTTTTTTCAAATTATGAATTTACAAAATTTGGTGTTTTGGATTTTTTTACTTCTTTTTGTACGATTTCTATCAATACCTAAATTTAAGATAATTATTTTGCAACAATCTTTTAAAATGGTTCAATATTTAATCAAAATTATTATATTTGTTATTGAACGATATTTAATAAATATTTAAAATTGAATCATGGTCAATTCGACCCATAATACTTCATTTTATGTGAATCAAACGAGATTTAGCGTCAAATTAGTTTTGACAAATATAAATATGTCCTTCAAATGTGTTTTATTCCTTCAAAAATTTGCAATTTCGTTATTAGTTATACTCGCTGAAATTCTTCTTGTGTTGGGATTTACTTTCTGGCCTTTCGGTCAAATTCTATGGATGCATATCATGAAAGAATGTTGTTCCGATATTGAAAATTGTACAATTCCTATACTCTCATGTAATAAAAACTTTTACAAAACACTTATGATAAATCCATGGAATAAATATACTTTATCAGATTATGATACTATTTCCAATGCCTCGGCTATTTTGTATGAACATAATAATCTTAAAGAAGAAAATACAGAAGTGATTTTTTTAAAAAGTAAGATAATAATATAATAAATATAGAAATAAAAATGTGGATTTTATATTAAAGCAATGTTTATTAAAAGTAAGTAAAAATTTCTTAACTTATATTTATTTAATTTCTTATCATCGCCACAGATTAATCAAAATTGAGGTCTTTATCTATACACCAAATGGCATTAAATTAGTGTCTAATTGACATGAATTAAGCGGTTTAATAATGTAAATAAAACTTACATACACCAAAACGCAATAAGTAATGTACTGAATCACAATAAATAAAATCTCTAATAATATAAAAAACTAACAAATAGTAAATGTGTGTGTCAATACCAAAATTGACAATAAATAAAATAAAATAGGAAGGACAAAGACCTAAATGTACATTATATTGCACCTTAAAAAATAAATCAAAAAACTAACTTATGATAAATGCGTGCATGTCATATCCAAAAATGAAATTAGATAAGACATGGGATATTAGATAACCCCCTTCAACCATAGTATGCTGGTTTGCTACTTTCATTTTTTATTTAAATACGAATTTTAGCAAATACACCAGTAATAATAATAATAATAATAATAATAATAATAATAATAACGCATACACAACATAACAGCTTACAATATAGAAAGATGGGAAAATTAAACGTTCAAAGAAAAACAATTTCATACAAAAACATGATGCGAAAAAACATCTATAATAAAATAGTTGTGCCAAGATTGGCTGACTTTTACGGAAAATAATTACATAAAATTCCATGAATTCAAAACATAACTGAAGGAAGATTCATATTTGTTATATAATAAGTTATTAGATATGTGTTTGCATTCTCTTTTAGTGGACAAATAGATTATTACACTACGTCACAGTTAAAATATTTTATTAAATTTTTAAAATTTACAAATATTTAAAAAAATAAAAATAAATTATGTAGAAAAATTTTTTAAGTTTTTGGACTTTAGTCTTTGGCGACTTTTGATCCTTGTGAAACCTTCGAATACATGATGCTGATCATCTAAATCATGTTTGAGCAAAATCAATATTTTGACACTGAAGGTTTTTATATATACGTTTCAGCAAGGGCTTATCTTAGTAATTACTTGTTTGAAATTTAATTTTATACTGCTACCAAGAAATGACTGTTTTATACTTTATTAAATTTAATAATCTAATTTTTATTAATTTTAATACATTTTGTTTTATAATAATTTTAACATGTAAAAAAATTAAATATATTTTTAAAATTATATTCTACAGTTTTTATTTAAAATTAAGAATATAACAATAAATAATAGCAATAGAAATAAATATGATATTAACAAGTATATCTAACTTATTTTTTCATTTAATAATTATGTTGAGGATACCTAAATAATAGAGTAAAATAATTAATAAACATGTGAAATGATTGGGGGAAACAATCATAAGTGATTAAGATGTGGTTCTGGAGCTTAATAAAAAGGGAATGAAAAAGAAATGTCAAATAACGAGAAGGGAATAAGAGAAAATCAATAAAAACAGACAATCAAATAAAAGAAGGTCATTTATAATTAACAAGTGCAAATTTAGGAAAACAAAAACAAAAGCAAAATTTGTACGTTATCTCGAGAGTCCTTTCAAGATAAGGGAAGAAATGTTGTTTAGGAATCCAGGAAAGGGCACCTCTAAAAATGATTTATCTGGACAGCTGTCAGTGATTATGGAGGCCCAAAAAGAATTAGCGTTAAAAGATATCAGAAATTCTATTCGACATCAGTAAGTGTTATTGGATGATGGAGTATAAAAAGGAAGCGCAATTGAAATCAACACACAAAAATAGGACAAGAAATTTGCAGGAGACAAGGAAAGACAAAAAGAAATTAAAGAGAAATTTTAAACAGAAATTAAGCAAGGTCAAAGCAATGCAAAGCAACTAAATCAGAGTTACCGATCTCAGAAACCCACCGCAGTAGTCAGGTGATTGTGAAATCCAATTGATCCGAAAAGTGTTATTCTTCCCGAAGGGTCGTAATAAGAACCAAATTGTGATTGATTGATAATTCGTTGTGTCATTTTAAAGTGGAGATAAAGTGTATTAATCAATAAAGTTTATATCGTTTGAAGTTCGTTACTGTTGTTTAAAAGCACGCTTGGAGTCAGATTGACAATAATTTCTATTCAAATTCACCGACAACCCCAACAATTAATTGAAATTTTTTTTGCATATAATCGCCGGTTGCCTGTGTTAAAACCTTTGTTTTTTATTAAAGCTAAAGACATTGAAAAATTTCAATTATTTACAGATCATTATTACAGAACTATGAAAATATTAAGTCTCACGTTTACTATTTGTGCAGTTATCACTGGAACAGTTATAATGGCGCTGGTAGCCTTTAACTTCATATTATATAATAAAAGCATGCGAAGCAAAAGAAGCACGATAATAACAATGATTGTTCCATTGCTTCTTCAGGGTAAATTTATTATTTATTTTTGATTCACTATAATTTAAAGTTTACAATAAAGATGATTTCTTAAATTTGATTATGCATTCATTGTTTATTTTTCTTGATTAACACATTTTCACAGTGTTTCCCCAAAACTGTGCTCGTGTTCAATAGTTTGTAAATTTTTAATATTTTTAATGTAATGAAACTGTCGTATTAATTATGTTTTTTCGATGGCTGCCTTCAATATTTTCTATTATTATTTTCTAAATTTCTTAAAAAACTTAAATTGCCATTTTATTAAAAATTAATTTTTTTGCTACTCTCCTAAGATGAATAGTGATAAAGCGCTTGAAATATATTCTGATTGTATATTTTTATAATTTAGAATAAGCGATATTGTCCCAGAATTATGTTTTTTGTGTATATTTTTGAATATGTGATTGTTGAGTGTTTGTATTTTATTTTTCTTTGGGACTTGCGTTTTCCTCACGTTTTTCTTTAGTGCTGCGGACTCAGATCTTATTACTGATGATCATTCACTTTAAATTATCAAGTATACTAGCGATTTGATTTATAAAATGCTTATTTTACACTTAATAAAGTATAATTAATTTTACTTCTATTTTTTGAATATTAATCTCAGCTGCTTTGATATTTTAATTTTAGCCGTTAAGAATGATACATATACAAGTTTATTACATTGTTAAATTTTACTCACATAACTGTTTTATTCAAAGATTTGTAGTTTTCTCAATTTAAGTAATAAATATTTCATGATGGATGATATACTTTGTGAAACATTACATTTACTCGATATTTCCACAAGAATTCAGAAGGAAAACAGTTTAAGTATTTAAGGGTTAATAAGGTATATATATATATTAAAACAAATATAGTCTTTGGAGTTTTGCAGACTTATTTTTGATCGGAGGGGCATAAACTTTCTTACAATTTCAAATTGTTGACGATTTTTTTAATGAATAAAGCATATAAAGCCACAAACACACTTTCATTATATTTTCTTTAATTTTTCGCCATGCTAACACTTAATCTCCATTCTTGAAACCTTTAGAAGTTATTAGTATTTTATTTGCTTCCTTATTTTGTTTATTTATAATTTCTTCTCTAGTTTATTTTTTTCTTTAGTCTATATTGAAGGTTTCTGAATCCAAATTTTCTTGTATTAGTCCGTTGATGACATATCATCCGACCAAATACTACCTCTTAGGGGAAAATCCAGTTGTCTACTGTATTGTTGTACTTAACAGAACTCAACATCTGGTAATATTTCTGCTCAATCTCTCCAATGTATGTGGCATTACATCCATTACATGAAAATTGATAAACGAGTACAGAAAATAGACTCACTGAAATGGGAGACTTGTTAGTGAACATAATTACTAACTTTGCAAGACGTTGAAACCAACCTAAACTGAGTTTTATCTACATGTCTAAGGATCTTGTGCTTAAATTCTTTGAAACCTTCGGAATATTTTGGTTTCGTGTGATTAGATCGAATTTGTTACTTCCATACAAGCCAGTATAAAGATCATGAGAAATCAACAAACATTTATACACAGTCTCTTTTATCATACGCTCAAGAAAAGATTTAAAAGAATTAAATGTGATTTGTGTATATTATGTGTTTGGTATAATTTTAAATTTAAAAAATTTATTGTTTGTGTCTATAATTCGTTGGGTGGCGTACATTAGTTCTTTTGCTAGTACTTAAATTAGTCTTTTAGTCATGCAATGTTACCTAGAACAAAGTTACTCCATTAACATAAGACATTATTCTATCATCAACATTCTTGCTTTTTCACTCTATTATAACATTAGAGCGGGGCCATCTTAAGAAATTCAGTGACCGTGGGCTACTAAAAATAATGCGCCCTTCTTCGCAAGAAAATTCACAGAATAAGAAACGGGAGCGGGATAATACAAAGTTTAGATAAATAAATACACCTGGGCGGCGAGTGCACATTGGTGTTCACCTCACATTTAAGTAATTTATCGAAGTTTATAACATCATAAATTATTGTAATATCGTTAGTCATTCTAGCGCATCTGAATATAAAAATCAGTTAAATATTTAAAAAATTTTTTAATTTAAAAATACGTGAAAACTAATAAAATGTAAAATGAATTTTTATAAAACTAATAACTAAATAACTAATAATGACAAAAAACATATATATTGCAATTAAAAATTACCGCCGCAAAATGCTTGCGTCCTGTGGCTATGGTCTATTTAGCACTGTTATTAGGGTGAACCTTTATTAGAGTAAAATACTAGTCTATCCTAATGACGCTAGTTTTATAAGGTTTTTGTATTTCTAGTGGAAAGCAAACTGATATCGTGACTGATCCGATACTTAATGGTTCAATGGTCATAGTATGATACAACCATATCTAAATTTTGATCATGATTTATATGTTGATTATTGATATTCCAGTTTAGCTGTTTTAAAAGATTTTAAAAATCTAAAAGTTTAAAAGATTTTTAAAATTATATAGAAAACTCTTATGCACTTCTATTTTTAATCATTAATTATTTTTAATTAATTAATTATTTTTATTGATTTAAATTAAATGAAAATTATTATAAAAATCGAATTTAATTGTATTTTATAGTGGTAATTTTATCAATATATTTATTATTGAATTCTATAATGAAAAATTCCATTGATAAAGATTTTTATGTGATCAACAAACAAACGTGGCTTGACAAACCCTCGGAAAAACTCTGTCTAATGTTCGTAACTGAATCTGAACATTTCGTAATGTTAGCACTTATTTCATATGTAATATGTTTGGTTATTTTAATTGATAATTGTGACTCAACGTTATAAAAATTAATTTGTTTTCTGGTAAATTAAATAAAAAGACATTTGAGTGAAGTTCATTTTTGATTTTGGATAATCCGTCTGCGTTTTCATGATGTTCTCCTTTCATACTGTAATTCAAAATTATATTCTGATAGGTTTTCAAACCACATATGAAATTGTAGACTAATTGGTTTTTTCATATTATTATTGAATTCAAAGCTTTATGATGTGTCTTTGCAATGAAACTCCTACCGAAACTTATTGTATGCATTGAAATCGTAAATTGTGATCTTTAAGAAGCTCTTAAACATCGCCAAAGAAATGATTCAGACAACGAATTTTGTACAAAAATCGAAGTTTGCTAAACAAATTTTGGGACAAAAATTAAATGAAGAGGAATTTTTTATTTTCCCTGCAGTATCATGTAATGAAATAAAAAATGAACGAATTTTAAGTTGTGGGAGAAATGAAAGAAAGTATTAAGAAACATGAAAAAGGATCATTAAATCCGGTATATGAATCTAATCAATAAATATTAATTAAATCTATACATTCTTGAATGATT